>JACSVZ010000004.1:50351289-50661774 GCA_014706295.1 Lycocorax pyrrhopterus obiensis
AAAGTAATTCCTTCTTGGCACACCAAAGCATGACTGTTTTCATGGCTGTCATGGCTTCTAGTTTAATGGTCAGTCTGGAGAAGAGAGGAACAGGAAAATCTCATCTGGACTCCTTTGGAGCTACTGTGTAGATCTTTCGTCAGATACTCCCAGAGGCAACATCTTAGAGTGGCAGAACCAGTGAAGTATAAGGATATGCCTGAAAAGATGATGCTGCAGTTTTTCAGGTTTTTAGCGCCTCAATGAACTAGTCCTGTTTTCAAAGGTGACTTTGTTTCAGAAAACTGTGACCTTGAGGTCTAAACAACATGTTAAAAGACCAAGGAACACCTAATGACCCTTGTGAAGGCTCTGTAGAAGTGGCAGATACATGCTGGATTATTTAATCTGCAAAACTTCACATATTTATGTCAAACTGGAAACAAAAAGGGCAGAATATTTATACCTTCGTATACCTGGTATAAAGGCACAAGAAAGTATCTGGACATTTGATTCAGACAAAAATAAAATGCCAGACAGCTGTTTTTTTTTTTTTCTTTTTTTTTCCTTCAAACCAGGTTTATTTTTTCAACTAATTACTTGTGACATGTTTTAGCATCACTTTCACATGATATGCAATTCCAAGACTCCTCAGTGAACTTGAACTACAAAATTTAAATCTGTGAGAAGCAGAACCAGCTGTAGACATTTTCTGTACTTGAGAATTTCAATACACCTGGTCTACTCCTCTAAAAGTCAACAGCAAAATGTTCATTGTGATAACAGCAAGGGACCAGAGAACATCTGTAATGTCTTCTGAAAAAGCTCCCCTTTTAGTCTCTTGCCTAAATGCCAGTATCCTAGAAAGAAAATCTAGGCATGGCTTTTATTTAATCCAGGGAAGTAGGGTATGTTGCTCCACGTATCACATTTTGTCCATGTTATCAGAGAACATGGAAATTAGTTTAGCACTGTAATACAATAAAATCTTCTGATGGACATTTGATGAAAGGTCTGCTTCTGTCTCCTAACATTACCAGAACTAAGACTTAAATGAGATGATGTCTTTGCTAGCACAAATGATGCAGCACTGTCACTCACACAGCAATGCTAAAAGCGTATTTTACAGAAGGAAAATAGTTAGGTATTTATTTGCTCTAATGTAGGTACTGAAACAAAAAATAATGCAAGTCTATGGAAAGATAAATCAAACATGCTAAAGGAAAAGGAATGAAATTTGATAGTACGAGATAAAAAGAAGCTTAGACTTATCACAAAGCTCGGAGTCTCCAAAGCTCCTTCAGTCAAAATCATGGGACTGTGTATAAAGATTCCAGTAGGGAACCTCACACAGGATTACCCACGCCTTATGAAGTTTGAAGTTTTGATTTACTGTTCCACAGCAGAAGGAAGGGTAGATTCTTACCTGTTTAACGCAAATGCATAGTGCAACCTCACATGGTGGTGGGAAGCCAAGTCAAAAGTGGGAAGTTTTTCTAAAGTTTTCACCAGTTTCACAATGGAATCATAATCCTTCCAAAAGAAAGGAATAATACAGTTTTAAGTGGCTGTACTGAGAAATGCCTATATAAACTCCTCTTCAACCTAAGCAGCTATTGCATACTAAGAAGTACTTTCAGTTCATTGTGAGTTTTATGGATTTTAGTTTCTTCAGTCTCAAACTGTAAATAGCCTAGCACTAACCAGAAACAGGAATATGCACAGTATTTAGCAGGGAAGCACAATTTGGTCTCCTGTGCTGCTTCAACATGGTTCTGTGGAAATTTTCATACATCTGTTTCATGATTAAAGTTAGCTTCAGGAGTTGAACAAATATCAGTGTCTATATTGTGCAGACAATACAAAACTAACTGCATCTGAATTAAGGCATCCCAAAACTTTGAAGTAGGCATGAGCCACGAAAACAAAATAAAAGACTCTTTAATACCACAGTTTTTAAAGTAGCTTACTCACTGACATATTTAAAAAACAAAAAATAAAAAATCAAACTCAAACCACTTTATAATGTTTAAGGAGCGATAGTTGAAATTATCGTTAACAAAGTAAAAAATTACTAGCATCATTCCAAAAGCTGAAATGCATATGAACTATTTATGTTTCCATAAGAAATGTCACAAGCTTTGGCAACAAAGAATACATTTGCCTATCAATTACAGAATGCTGTCATAGTCTTTAACTACAGGCTGTTCATCACGCAGCAATGCTGAGGTGGAGAAGAGTTATTATATGTCATGTACTTTTTAGGTACTGTTATAAAACCCTTTTCTGCTACAGAAAGGCACACAGCGAAACTACAAAACAAAATAAAAACATCAGAGAAGACATCATTTTTACTAGAGTGCTTTATCCACACAGTTTGTTAAAAAAATCTGTGCAAAATACACTAAAAATTTCTGTGAGAATGTAATTTAATTTACTAGTCTTAGGAGTGCACAAAATGCCTACCTGAATGTCTCTGTAGGACAGCAGCAAGTTGATTACAATGTCAGCAGACAAGACTTCAACGTTATCTACTCGCTGTCGAATCCTTGCCAGCTCTGCTGCAAGCTCTTTGCCCGTGTAAAGCGTCCGGGCCTTCCTGATGTCATTCAGAATGGATTCCCGGAAATACTGGCTGGAGAGGAACAACTTTGCATCAGCAACTGGGGACAGGTCCCTCGCACTTGTTTTTCTGGCCCCACAGCTCTCCCACAATGTGTATGCAGAGCACATATTGATAGAGCAGTGTCAATAAAGAGATTTGGTCAAGCTAAACTATTCATAATCAGTTTGTCTGATAAGAGACAAGAGGCAAAAAGAGCCTGAAATTTATCTTGCCAGCCGGAATATTTGCGTTTTACATGGGTGTACAAGAAGACAACTCACCTCGAACTGGCCTGTGCCACCTTCAAGAGCTGAATAAATCGATCCACCAGAGGTAAGCATATAGGCCCAAGCAGAGACTCAAAACCAGGCGGCATCAGCTCTGTGAGTCCCTTCATGAAACTGCTATCACAGCAGTACACCTTGTTATGTGGAGTTATCATGTAAGGAACAAATATGTAGTTCCCAGTGCACATCTGCAGGGAAACAAGGTGCAATATTTAGGGCAGTTATGGCTTGACAAGCCAAAGTATGAAACAACTGCATACACTACCTGCAGAATTCCACGTGTAAAGTCACAGGGAGACCTGCTGCTTACTTTGGCAAGACTAAGTTTTGACTCATAAATTCAGTTTTCACACCAAATATGATATACACCTGAAATGTATTCTTTCAGATTTCTGATCTGCTTCCTGTAAAATCAGTCTTTTAAGAAATATCAAGTTGACCTTAAAATTGTAATTGGCTCAATAGTGAAATAATTCTTGGGGCACGCCCTTGTCACCCTGAAGAGGCAGATGGAACCAAAAGAAGCTGAGGTGCACTCTTTTCAAGGTGACAGATGATCAAAAGAGAGCAGCATATAGTTACTGGAAACAGTAACACAGTCTAGTTGCCTCACAACAGGAAAACCATAGAGAAAACTAATCCTCACATGAACTGCAAAATGACTCAGACAGTTTAGCATTCAAAAAGCAAATTAAATTCCCTACTATGTAGAAAATACTCATCAATGGGACTTAAAATCATATATAGTTCAGAATAATCACTTACAGAGCACCTTAGCATTGGTAAACTGCATTGATTTTTATATATCAATGTGTGACAGATAGTTGCAAAAAAAAAGAAAAAAATTAAGTATCTTCCAAGGAAGAGGGAGGCAAGATGTCTGCAGACTGTGGTATGCGTGTGAGTACAGATTTACGTACAGAGAAAATTGCTGAATATTTGTGGTTTAAAGAGTCTTAACTATGAGACAGAATACCAACAAAATCGGGAGGAGCTCCTCTATTCATCTCTTAAAGCTCAGACTCCATTACTGAAGTGCCCAGCAGCCCAATAACAAAAGACTTAAGAAAGTGATTCTTGAGACTCATCATTTTGGTACCCCTAAAATACTTCCAAAGTTAATTGCTTTCTGGTCAGCTGCTTCTGGTCTCCCAGAAGTCAATACAACAATGCAGGCATCACTTCAGAGACGCCCCTGCTTCGCTGAGCTCCACGCATGGAGAGGGGAGTGACTGAATAGTTTCTGAATGCACAATACCAGCTGTGTGATTAAAACATGCATTTTAACAAGCATTATTAGATTTTTAAAACATGGAAGGATTGAGGTACTCAAGTCTGCAAAATGTATGTGTACAGACATGTCAGTAAACACATGTTTGTGTACAAATCAGAGACTGGCTATGAAGAGCACAGGAATTATTTTTTAATTACACCCATCACACTATGAAATTGTAAGACCTCAATATAAAGGCAATCCCACTGCAACTTCTGAGGGGTATCGACGGACTCTGTAAAATCTAAAAATACTTGGTGCAGACATTTACATGAGGTCAATTGAGTTCAACTAACACAGAAGTTGTTTGGAGATTATTGCATACAGTGCCTTGCACAAGGGTTAGTTGTCTTCTTTCCCCAACCATTGCAAACTACTGCTGCTGAAAAGCTAGGGAATATTTTTCTCTACGTGACTGCAGCAATTCCAAAGGAAAGCTGAGAACTGGGAAGCATATGACAATTTTTTTAACAAGTAACTAAGGAGTGGGATGCCAGAACCCAAACCGGTTGTCTGTGCAACGGAGAAGTGAATGGATACTTCTATTCAAGAATATCCTAGCATGTAAGGCAATCACATGCTTTCAACAGTGAATGGATGAACTTTTTACCCTGCTAAAATCTAATGAGCCCCACAGTCAAAGGCAGAAGGAAAATTATGAATTTTCTGGAACTGGTTTCACCAATTACAAGAGATGGGTACATAGTGACTGGCCCAAGAGCCACTATTACGCATAGGCAGACTATTCTCCAACTTTCCTCTTCTAGATAAAGGAGAAAAGGGTTGGGATGTCAGTCACAAAAAAGGGTGAAGTAGCTACAGATATCCGGAGGCAAGCATTTTACTTCCAAATGTTTATTCAGTGCATTAAAAATAAATTCAAGACTGTTTGCAGGAAGACCTTCTCAGACCTCTGGCACACTGTTTCCAATGCTCAGGTCTCAAATAAAAATCAGGTCTGAAAAAGGATGTTCCCATCTTTTGAAATTCACAGAACCCAAGGTTTACCCTTGCAAAACGGTCATGCCACCTACAGAGACAGTACCAGAGTCTTAATTTTTAATTCTACCAGGAGGAAAACTGCACTTCCTGCAAGATGCCAAGTGCTCGAGTCCATGACTGAGCATGAGCTCTTAGAAACTCATCCTGAGAGCACGGTCTGTAGGGAGCACGTATCTATTTCAGTGAAACAAGAGAGCCAGCAAAAGTTAGTTTATATGCATTCTTCCTGTTAGCTGAGGCAGGGAAAAGAAAAGCTGGTTATAATATAGAGCCTGTTTTAGAAGACTTGCAGACCCAACAGTGTTTGGAAGCAATGGACAGGGAAGAAGTTAACAGTTAAAGATAGAAGAAAACACGGTGAGAAGAAAAGAGAAAAAAATAAATCAATTTACAGTTGTTCAGAGGGCCCCCAGGGATCTCAGGGAATTGTCTCAAGGTAGAATCTCACCCTGATATTCAGTAGCAAGCAGTGTGAGAACACAGTGGCCTTTCCCTCAGCCAAGGCATTACTTTGGTTCTTAACTTAACCTAGATAGTTATCTTTTGTGGGAGCTCTATATCTCTGAAACTTCTCAAATTCAGCTGAAATTCAGACAGACAAACAGGCAGATACAGAACAAATGTGGAGGATGAAAAAACAGTACAAGCTCTTAAGTTTCATTTCCTTAGGAAATACACTTTAAAAAAAAAGTAGAAAGACCACAGATGCAATAAAGCTAAGAAACTCTGACCTTAATTTCACTTCCCTAGCTAACGAGTACAGCAGGTAGATATTTAACAGCTAAACCTAACAAAGGCAGACATGCAGTAGCTCTAGCGTCAAAAGAAAAAAAAGAATCAAAAGTTATATATTATTTACTAAAGGTGGTGGAAGAAAGATAACGGTGACGGCAAGACTGCTTTTGTACAACAAAGCCTATAGTCCCCTACTGTGGAGAAACATACTGTGTCACTGTCACAAATTCTAACTGCAAAGAGCTCAACTCCAACTGCATTTGGGTTGTGATTAGGGTGGGAGCCCAAGAGGACCAAGCTGTGTGGGAAGCAGTTGTGGAGCTACTCTAAATTTCAGACAACTCTCAACCATTTTCCCCAAAGCAGAGTGTGTGCTTTCCTCATTTCCAGGTGATGCAACCTATCTCAGTAACTTATACATCTTTCTCATCTTTTTTTATCAAAATGAAATCTACACTAACTTAAGTCAGAAAGGATCAGGTGGTTTTTCTGACACACACTTCCCATCTGCTCACACATTGCTTTACATTTTGACTTAGTGCGTATTACTAGACTTGGAAGTTTAAATGTATTTAATTCACTCTATTAAAATCTGCCCTGTAACACTCCATCCCAACTCTGATCCCACAAAATCTGGTATTTTTTCTAACCCTAATTGACTTCACTCCATATTCTAAGTTTGTTAAGTACACAAGACAAAATTGTTTTACTTTGATCCATTCTTGTGACTCACCGCATCATGTATAATCAAAGTAACAGAAACGAACCTTTCAATAAAACCAGGATATTTTTGAAGGAGTAGCATCTTAAATCAAATTGTAATATTCTGTTATGTCAACACCATTTAAAAAACATGTGTTGAATACAGGGTCTTCAAAAGTGGGTGGGAATAGACCCCTCAATCAAGAAGAGGTGCTGCAAGTTTCATTTTGCAACCCTCTTTCTTTACAAAACCCTCATTATTTAGGGTTCAAAAGCTCAAATTACACCAGTGAAAGTTACAAAGGGACTGCAGGGCACCTGAGCTGTATGTTGAAAGGCATTACTGAAAACACGCGGGGCTAGGAAGGTGTGCATACAGAGAGTTAGACGACAGTTTCTATGGTTCAGACTGATGCACGAGAACTCGGGACCTTAGACAGGTAATCCCGGCCTAAGCTCTCAGACCAGCTGAACTACTTTTATCTGGGAAATACGAACATACATATCTTTGAAGGCCTTGGGCCAGCACACTCAGTACCTGGCAACATCAGGTCATTTTCTGACAGACTATCCATGTCAGCCCATTTCCTCCCATCAGTCAGACTAATCAGAAGGCAGAAGTGCTGGCTGGCGCCAGCTATGCACATAAACACTTGCAACTGAGTGACAGAATCCGTAATTAATTTTTGCAAATGTTTTAATTGTTCTGTATTTTTCTAATGTCCCTTCCTCAATTACTGAGGGCAAATTTAACAATTCCAAAGTGTGAGTAATTTCAGTTAAATAGAGATGTAAGATCATTCTTAATAGCTCTATAATTACAGAAATTAAGACAAGGCTGCTTCTAGCTAGACCTAGTGGTCACTGGAGCATTAAGCACCTCTTTCTTGTTCAATATCCTTTCTCAGCTTCAGAGAGAAATTAATATAGCACCTACTTGTATTCAAGAGATAATAAAAATTAATAGGGTATACTTACATTTTAATGCTCACAGTAAGAATATAAACCAGCCCTTCTTTTAATATCCCTCTCTTCTACAGAACTACTACTTGTGAAAAGGGCAGCTTTTTGAGACTTGAATGGGGAGACCACGTCTTCTTAGAAAGAAATATCATGAAAAAGATAAACACTATTCTCTCCCTCAAAAATTAATCTGTTGTAATACAAAAGATCTTCTGAAAGTTGCACAGATTAAAAAGACATGGTGCTAGACAAAGGAACATTTGAGTTCTGGCCAATTAATTCTTGTATCTTGACTTTTTCTTCAAAAAGAAGGGAAAAACTCTGAAAAATCCCAGTCAGTGATGCACAGTCCTTTCAATTCCCTAAGGCTCTTTACTAACACTGCTCTGCTGGGATCATTTAACAGTCAAATATCCACAGAGGAAAACTGCCTTCAAAGACAAGAAGTGTCAAAGAAAGCAAAGATCCCCCAAACCAAAACCATGATACTTTAGCCATGGATGGTAGAATCTACCACAATCCCATCTACTTGCCAAAGCTTCAGGTCAGCATCCAACGTAACTTTAAAAGAAGAAAAAAAAAAAATATCAGCGGAAGTAATGAAAATAGCCAGTATCTCTCACAGTAGGAACTGTTCTTCCTGCTGACACTCCTCTAATTAAGAGAGCTTTTTTCTATTTCTCCCACTCATCCTTTTGACAAATACCTGCTTTTATTTCAATTCTTCTGGTGAAATTTTTAAGGTAATACTTTGACTGCACATGGTCTTACATGTAGCAGATGGCAAAATCATAAACCAAGTTATTAAATCTATTCTCTCCATCCCCCAAACACACAGTAAATCAATATGTGCTGATGTTTTAATGAATACAGACTCCGTTTGGGTTTATTTTAAATCCCACTCACATGAATGATAGCCTTACTACTGATTTGAAAAGGAACTTAAGTAAGCCTCACGCCTCAAATGAACTGAAGCACAGAGACTGGATCTACTCTATCAAATATTTCCCCTTTTCTTTGAGAATGTATTCTTTCCTTATATACCCAGCAATAGCATTCTATTGCAGCCATGCTACATCCTAAATGCTTGTTAAAAATCAGCTTATATGGTCCTTTCATCATATTCACATAGGAAAAGAAGTTACCAACTTTTTCCTAGGAAAGCATGTGTCAAATATATTAGTCAAGAATTCAAAAAATTAAAGAACAAGCAAGAGATAGTGTTGCATCATAAATAATAAATACCACAGTTATCATTTTCAACAGAATATTTACTGAAGACTACATAGCATTTTTGCATACTTGGATATCAAAAATCAAACTGGCCACAAATCTCTCGATGGCTGGATGAAGAGTACTAAAAATATTTACCCCTATTTCCATGGTGAAAGAAACCAACAGTTAAACATACCATTCGCTACAGTCTTTTAGCAGCAGCTATATGGAGATTCTGAGCTTGCAGATGCCTCTGGAATGCCTCATCCAGAGTCACAGAATGGGTCAGGTTGGAAGACACCACAGTGGGTCATCTGGTCCAACCTCCCTACTCAAGCAAGGTCATCCTAGAGCACACGGCACGGGATTGTGTCCAGACAGTTCTGGAATATCTCCAATCAAGGAGACTCCACAACCTCTCTGGGCAATCTGTTCTGATGCTCGGTCGCTTGCACAGTAAAGAAATTCTTCCTCCTATTCAGATGGAATTTCCTGTTTGTCAGTGTCTACCCATTGCCTCTTGCCCTAGTCCTTGGCACCACTGAGAAGAGCCTGGCTCCATCTTCCTGGCACCCTCCCTTCAGACACTTAAAGACATGGATGAGGTTCCCTCTCAGTTGTCTCTTCTCAAGGCTGAACATGCCCAGCTCGCTCAGCCTTTCGGGTAAGAGATGCTCCAGTCCTTTCATCATCTTTGTTGCCGTCTGCTGGACCTGCTCCAGGAGCTCCATGTCTCTCTTGCACTGAGGATTTCAGAACTGGACAAGGTCTCCCATTTACATTGAAGGAGTGCTACACCAAACTGTCTCCCAAGCTACACCTTAAACAAGAGGCAATTAGGAAAGGCTATGGAAAACCAGTAAAAATTACAACCATATATCCATAGAGTGGTTTGGGTTGGAAGGGACCTTATAGGTCATCCAGTTCCAACCCCTGTGTTGTGGCCAGGGACACCTTCCACTAGACCAGGTTACTCAAAGCCCCATCCAACCTGGCGCTGAACCCTTCCAGGGACGGGACATCCATAGCTTCTCTGGGCAACCTGTTCCAGTACCACACCACCCTCACAGTAGATAATTTCTTCCTAATACCTAATCTAAACCGACCCTCTTTGAGCTTGAAGCCATTGCCCTTTGTCCTATCACTACAATCTGATCCCTTCAAGTGTTAGAAAAGCAAAGGGTGCTTTTGTTTGGAAAACCAAACACTACTAAGGGTGCCTGGCCATACAACACTAACCCTGCTGTTTAATCGCTAACACCTGCAAGTCAGCTGCCCAAAAGAACAATTCCCATTGCCTCCAAAGGCCCTCCTGAGCAGGCCAGGAGCTGTACTGCAGTCTAACACTCCAGGCAGCTCCCGAGGCTATCCACTACTCCAACCTGGTGCAAGCAAGCAGCCTGAACTGAAAGCTGTGCACTGTGTCAAGGTGTAACTTACGGCAATGTGTTGCAAACCCCATGTAGATTACATGCACACTAAACACTCAGATTCAGCACGAAGTCAAATTTTAAAAAAATTGAGAAGACCTGCAGCTTTCCTCCAAAGGTGGTAAAATTTAAACCGTGGAGAATTATGGTGAAATAAAAACTGGTTAGCTAAAACTAGCAAGGTACAGTCATGAACCGTAACCTTTATAGCAACACCTCATGACTGAAACTCTTTACTAGTAATTTCTAGAATGCCTCTGCTGCTTGATTGACCTCAAAAATCAGATAACAGCAAAAATTAAACTTGAGCTTTCAACCAGCAAAGTAACTACCTCATGTTAAGGTATCACTCCCTGTAAAAATGTATGGTTTTGGTATTACTGGAACATTTGGAAAAGGTCCAAGTAAATAGCTATAAAACCACATATAACAGGAAATGAGCCAATGTTATCTTGTGCTGCTCTGCCCAGACAGGCTCCAGGCAGCTTATCCTAGCTATGCAACATTGTATTGAGTAATACTAGGAAATACAAAAATCCAGTCAGAAGAACAAAACAGTTGGCAATAGTTGTTTGTTTTTTTTAATCCCACTTATTTTTAGGGATACAAGGTTTAGGAAAAGCAAACACAAGGCATTTCAGTTAGGCAGATATATATAGACACACACACACACACACACACACTTGTTTTGCAACCTTTTTAATCCCCTGGTGCCAAGGATACCACGGTCCTGATATGGCTGATGTTTGCATGCTATTAAACATGTTCTAGAACAGCAAGACTGAACTCCTTGTTTATCCATATGTGAATTTCATTATTTTTTCATAATGGTAACACCACATGACTATTTTTGGTAAGGGTGGGCATCAGAGTAATGGCTTCTCAAGAACAGAACCTCTGTCATACCCATTTATCCAAGAATCTTATAATTTATGAAGAAACATGATTTTTATGAAACAGGTATTATATTCAATAGCTAGGCATGTACCATCATTGTGAAAAGTCTGCTTCCAGGTAATTTGGCCGACATCATGCCGAAAAAATGAGGAAAAAGGAGACAAAATCAGTTGCAGAGCTGCTAAATCCATTTCACTGTCTTCCCTGTTCTAATCCCAGGGAAAATACTTCCTCCCAGAAAAGATGTTATGTGGGTGTGCTTGAAAACATCTGAGACTTTCAAGGAACACATTCTTTTTCTGGCATACACTGAAACATTTCTAAAAGTGATAAATGACAGTGTCACAGTAACCTATCCAAATTTAAATGGAAAACAGAACAATCCTTTCTGAAACAGACGAAGGCCAAGTTATCATACCTCTCCTTGAGCTTCGGGGACTGTCATTTAAAAACAGGACAAGATGACATCTTCCCTTTACTCTATTGTACCAGTCATCTCCTGCTGGTTTCCTGCTAAGAGAGCTCTTCCCCCTACCCTCCCAGGATCATTACATTAGTCACACATCATTTTCCCTAGGTCCTGGGCCATCAGAACAAAAACACAGAATGTAATACATTCATTTACAAGAAAGGCCTTACTGTTCTCTTTCATTTTATGTAAAAGGCCTAAATGATCATTTCCCCCACTTTCATTAGAGACAGGCGAGAGATTTCTAGTCTAGCACATCTTCCACAGCCTTCTGTGAGTCTCTGAAAAGTACTTTTTGGTTAAGAGCTATACAGAAACTCTACAGGAAAACCTCTTTGCTTTTTTGGTTTTTTTTTAACCAAAAAAAAAAATCTGTAATTTAAATTGCAGCATTAGACCAAAGCTCACACTGGTTTTGAAGCCATCTTTAGAAACTCCATACAGAGAAAAGGAAAGACAGAGAGTCATATTTCATACTGGCAGAAGTTATTACTTAATCCATTAACTTCACTGTTAAATAAAGAAGTAAAATCAGGAATGCTGCAGTTTTCATGGCACTGTGGAAAATAAAATCTGGCCAATTTCTGAAATGAAATACTTCATATGCCCCCTAGAAAATTTTATTCAAATATGTGGAGTTGTACAGCATGCACACAGCACCTCAGGATATCGGCATAGCACTGACTAACCTCTCTGAAATTATATATTAGCAAATGTGGCTACCAGTAAGTCATGAAGAGAAGCCAAGAACAACTCAACATGCCAGATATATATTCTGACATGACTGGCCCTGCTGCTCCAGACAAACCACATTGAAAAAGCAGTGTTCTCCCAGCCATAAGTCCGCCTCCCTTGAACTTGGGAGTGAAAAAGGGAAGGGAGAGTTGGAAGGTCAACCTCAGAAACCAAAGGGGTGCCAAGGTGCAGAAACCTACAGTTTAATGACTGGCAGTCAGACAGACCACTGGGATCTGCACTGCACTTGGAGTAACAGGCTCCAGGACTCAACTTCTAGAAATAAATACACACACCCCCTCTGTTTATAAATATTTTATACATATACACATACACATATGTACACATAGATACATATATATACACACATATATATACATACTTTTTTTTTCAGAGCTGTAGCCATGGGTTTCTAAAATGAGCAACAGTTTCCAAATAACTCTACTTTCTAATAGAGTTTTTTTAAAAAACACTAAAGAGTACTGTACAGAAAAATGCAGCAGAAAAAAAAGATAATCAAAATGACAAATGCAAATGGGTGTGAAATACTATGACAGACAAGTAAAGGCAGCAGAGAAAATACCACTGATACATAGAGCCAAGGTAAGAAGTGAGCCTGGTACCTAGCAACCAAGTGATCTACTCAGATTTGCTGCTAGAATTTCCAGAATTCTGCATCTGACTCTGTAAAATACAGTAGGAGAGTGCTAAATGATTCAAGCGGAAAACAGAACATAAACAACATTAAATGAAACAGAAGTTTGGAATGTTTATAATTCAATTGAAATCCATACATCATACTTACATTATTCTTCTGGCAGATAATTTCCTGAAATAATAATAAAAAAAAAGAAAATAATGTTGATAGCACTAGGAAAGACATCTGATCAGCATGACTTTCTAATATTGTTTGCACACATGACAAGAAAAGGTTGGTTGAGAGATGTTTTCTATGCCTGTCAAATCAACATAAATGAGGTATTGCCTCAGGAGAGACAAAATTACTATGGAACCAACATACAACTTATATATACATAAGAGCATACATGCTGTCTGCATATGTATATACATATATACACATACATACATGTCCCTCCATTTATAAATTTTCCTAGAGGCATGATGTCCAGAAGTTTTCTATTAATAAACATCTATTCATATTTGAAAAGTCAAATATAGTAAGTAGCATTTTGCTACCAGGAGAAGCAATCAAAAAGAATAGTAAAAGCAGTATTCATATGAGGTTTTAAAATATTCCAAAACTGCTTGAAATTCACTTGGCTCTAATAATCAGATGCAAAGAACATATCTTCACGTTTTCAGGGTGAATTTTCAGAGAATTAGAAGCATACACAGATGGAGAGAGCTGATTCCTGCACACTAATCCAGGTGGTACAGTGCAAGTGTAAACCACTTCTGAACAATGATCTTGCTTCCAGCAAGATTTGTCAGCCAGTTCTGATCCCAGGAATCATTAACCATAGCAGATTTATCAGATAGCTATGCCTCTGCCTCTGGAACTGGTGAGCAGCTTCACCAGCACAACAGCATTAAAAACAAGCACAGCATCAAACCAAGGCACCTCATACTTTCCATGTTGCTTAAGTCAGGCTTCACTAAAACTGCTCTTCTCCCTGTTGAGAGGGCATGCTTCACACATGACTGTTTCTAGCTTTCCAAGTGTGGGTCATAAATGTCTGGTCAAAACCCCCAGAGTGGACAGGGACATCTTTGACTAGATGAGGTTGATCAAAGCCCTGCCCAGCCTGGCCTGAATGTTCATACAGAAGAACATTTCACCAGCAAAAGTTTACTTACATTGCTTTGTGCCCTGACTAAATCATGTGCTGCAGTTCTGTATTTTCTTCATTTTCAGTTTTTGAATTCCCCCCTTCTATACAAGATTAAAACTGCACATGCTTTCCTGCATTGCTTCTACTCTTATCTGCTGGCTGTAACAAATACAGGAACAAACACTGCCTCAGAAGATGTCCCGGCATGGCCATAGCTACTTTTCTTAGGCAGTTACTAAATAGTATGGAAAGGGTCTCGCTCTTTGACGACTTTCCTACAGACTATCAAGAGCAGAAACACAGGCTCAGTTCAAAGCTAAAGGAAATTGAAGGGAGTCTTTCAGTTAGCAGAGTACTGGTGGCAACTGTGACATCCAAGTCTCCCTGCACAGAGCTGGGCTTCCACTGATGCCAGTGGGAATCCAGCATGCGACTCATTTACAAAGTCCAGCCTCTAAACTAGTAAAAAGTTCTTCCAAGTGCCCAAGAAAGTCTGGTGCCTCACCCCAAGTGATTTCTCAGTGGGAGTTGGGTATTTGGCTCTTTGCCCAGTACAATGAAATTCTGCTCTCCTTATACTGTAGATCATTGTACATACACAATTGAATTCAATTCCCAGATACATCTTTTATCATCAGCATTATTTTAGGGCTTTTATCTGTATACTTTTTGTGTTGCAAAAAGAAAGGAAATAATTGGATTGCAACTGGTCCAGTTAGCTGAGAAAATCTGGAGGGAAAAGCGGGGAGAAGAAACTGAGTTACTAAGCATGTCCCTCCCAAATATAGGGCCAACCTAAAAAAATGGGACAGAATCAAAACCAAATAGCCTGCACTTGCCAGAAACAGTGGAAGCAAACCCTTCCTGAGAGGTGGTGGTGCCCAGACTGCAGTCTGACTCACCAAGCTGCTCACTCTAAATGCTTCTTCTCAGCAAAGCCTAGAAGGGAAGCGCGAGAGCATAAAACACCTCCTGAGCAAAGCCAATGCATCTGAGAGAGGGGAAGTAACTGAAAAGACTGCCATCCAAGTTGTCTATCCTCTCCCATCATGGAAGTTACTAATCCTTTTGGACAGTTGCAGTAGGAAGCAAGTATTAACTCTTTGGCTGACACAACTCACGGCTCCATAGATTATCTTAAAACACCCTCTTGCCTTAAACCAAAGTACCATACTGTGCACTGAGGCACGAGTTTTGTTTTTACTGATTCCATTACACTGCTGGTAATCTCCAGCACAGCAATCTTGTAGGTACCTGATGCAAACAGCTGTAACTCAGCAAGACTTAGCAGAGGGTATCTGGAGGCCCCATAAGTTTTGGCAGAAAACTGCTAATTTAGACAAAAGCTAAAGCCTAAGGATTATTTTGCTGCCTACACACTACCACTCTCACAGGATCTTTATTACTGTAACAGTTTACCACAAACACCAGTAATTCCCTTGAATGACAAAGTCATGCATTTAGTTTCTCATCTCAGATTTGGCAAACGTCTGCTTCCATAAACAGCCATTTAACTCTTGGGTATTTAACTGACTGTGATCAAGTAATCTGAATCTTTCTCTTTAGAAAACCAAACTGAGTTTTACAGCACTGCATTGTAGACAACTTTGCCAGGCCTCAGAACATTTTGCTATTCTGATCTGAACCACAAGTGGTATGTGTATTTCTTACAGAGAGAAACTATGTCAAGTGTTAGACTAGCTGTGACTTGCCCCCCAACTCCCTTTTTCCGCCCAGAGCTACCTTCAGCGACTGCAGAGACTCTGCGTTTGTGTCACAGTAGAGGATAATGTTGTTAGCCATGCTGAAGCTCTCCCTGACTCCCAGGTGGTAGAACAGGGAAGGTTGACGGAAAGCATCACTCATCTCTACAACAGCAATATCTGCAGAAAGAAATGAAAAACATTGTTGCCAATGCCACACATTTCTGACAGTCAAATACTACTAAGTCATGTTTCTTCACACAGTTTAGGTTGATAAGAAGACCTGGCTTTAAGTAGGAAATAAGAGATCTAGAGGGATTTCCCCATTTTAGCTATCATGCCTGAATTTTGAATACAGTCAGCAGGATGTGGTTTCGTTTTTTTGTATTTCACTATTACTCCTCTGTTTTTTTCGTTAAATGAGACCTTAAAACAGTAAGAAGGGATAAATCACTAATCAAGAAAAGGAAAAAATTTCATTTGCTGTCTTGAAGAATAAAATCTGCTTGGTAAATCTATACATGGTGACCGATAACCTTAGGGAAAAATAAAGGAAAAAATTACATTTGATGTGTTTTTACCCTCTGTGCAAGTTGCAACAAAAAATTCATGTAATCGATGTACATCACTGCAGAACATACTGTATAAATTCTGTACTAGAACTTTGGAAGAAAACAAACTGAAAGGTAAAGTTGCAGTATAAATTACCATTCAGATCTATTTTGATTCATATAGAAAGATGAAAGATAGAATGAGAAAAGGACAAGGTATAGATGCAGAGAAGCAATGAGGGAGTAAATACATAAAGCCAAAGAAACCCCCATATAAGTAAAAACTTTACTGTGCAGAGAATTCTGTTCATAATAAATTTTACCTACGGGAATAAAATCAAGCACATGCACAAATGCTTACAGAACAAGGAATGTAGTCCACAATTTCTCTTAAACCATGTGATCCTCTTGACCAAATTCACACCAATATCAAAGTATAAAAAAGGCAATTAATTATTTCTGCTGATTCTTTGTAAGATTTCTGTTATACCAGGCAGCATATTTCCACTGCAAAAGTCTTGTAGAATCAAGAGAGCAAAGCAAGAAAACTGACTCATCTCCACCTCTTCCACAAACACCTTTCTGTCTTTTCACCAAATCAATTTTTTTCTTATCTTTCAGAAAAAAACCAAAAAACAGAAAACCAAACACAAACCAGAGAAACAAGCCTCTGTTAAGAGTAGGACAAGAAAAGCAGCCTCGTTTCCAGTATACCTCTATGCTTTTCCCTTCCTTTGCATGCTTTCATGACTGAAAATACAGATAGCAAGACAAGCTCTGTAGGGAAAAAGCTTATGTACCCTCAAGTTTCTCTACTCTAATTAATCTAATAAGGGATTCTACCTCTAATGACAATTTTTCACCTCACCTATTTACTTAGATCATCAAAACTGAAATGAAGATATTCAATAAAAGATAAGCCTTGTGGCCACGCTCTCAACTGGGGAAGCGGTGTCTCTCCAACTTGTTGAAAAGCAGTACCTTTGAGACATCTACTCTTCAGTAATGTTTTTCTGTAACTGGCCTACAGGCTTATAAATTATTAAACACATGAAGGAAGGATAGATACACACAGGGGAAAGAGCAAACATTCGCCTATACAAGCTTAGGATCTTCAAGAAATGAGATTAAAAGAGAGGAGACTAATACGGTACAAAAAAGGATATTTTTTCACACTTAAAAATCTAATAATAAATTATGTTTTCTAAAAGATTCATACTTTGTGTTCTAAGCATCTCTCTCTGTCCAATTTCACATAAATATTTGCAGTATGGATTCCATCAACTTTGACTGAAGTAAAAAAGGCAGTGCACTGCTAAGACTACGCATACACTCACTTTCATTAATTTTAGGAAACTGAAGCATCACAAAAGCCAAAAAAGAATGACAATACACCACTATATTTCGGGTGAGATTAGGGTTTGTTTATTTTCTTCCGAAAGTTGCCACAACACAAGTTATATTTTTAACTGCTCTTATTCACATAGAAGTCTAACCTTGAGCAACTCTAAATCTATGGTACATATCTGTCAACACCAAGCAGGAGGAAAATTTGCACAACTTGCCATGACTTAATTCTGCAATCTTGCAAGATAATGTGCTCTCACTAGAGTTGCAAAACTAAGATTAAAAGAGAAATATTACTTTAGATGTGACACTTTTTTGTGCCTTAATTGAGCCTCCCCTGATGGGGGAGGATTCCCCGAGCGCTTACCCGGGCTCCGCAGACGAACGGGACTCTTCCACGCTTTGCTCTCAGAGAGTTGTTTATTAATTCTTATCAGAGGAGCCCAGACAGAGCAACGTGACTCCTCTTAGGAAGCGCATAGAAGAAGTCTAATTATCAAGATAACGCTGTTCTTTTATAGGTAAATTAACCAATGAAAGCCCAAAAAGAAAGATATTTTTACTTTTCTACCAATGTTCAATAAATCGTTCTGTCACATGAAAGGAACTGCGGCATTTTTCACCCAATCATCTCAATCCACTTTTGCCGCAGAAAATGGAGTAAAGAAAGAAGAAAGAAGAAGGCCTAAAACAACAACAATCCTCCATTTTGAAGGTTTTGTTTCTTATCTATTTTGCTAAATTAACAAACCCAACACCTCTAAATTTTCACCCTGTGACAATCTTATGTAATGTTCTATCACCTAGTTCACACCAGTGTAGATTCTACTTCCTCCCAGAGGGTAGGTAATTTTCTCCATGGACGAAGGTCAAAGACAGGGTTGTCCAGGGGGGTAAAACCCTTCAAAACAGGCAGAGAAATATTCCCTGCACTTTGGACTCCAACAAGATGGAGCCTGATCAAAGCCATATTACAAAAAACACTTGAGAAATCTTATGTTAAAATGGCAAGTTCCTAGGATCATGAAGAAGGAAAGAAGAACTCAAAAAAAATGATGTGCGTATATATACTACTGTCAAGCTGGCCAAACCCATTGAACACAGCCTGACTCAGGGCCACACTGTAGGAAACATTCTTGGGTCCTGTACTATCTCTATCATAGTAATAATACAATAAAATAAAACCCAAACTATACAAAACCCATGAGTTACTTATGCAGAGGAGGGAAGGACGACACATAAAGAAACATTTGTATGAAAAATTACACCAAGATACTGGTGTAAACTCTTTTGCGATACTTGTATTTCTTATGTAACTAAAGAGGATTTCTTTCCTTTGCATGCCAAGACTTCTGTGAAATCCAGGTCTTCTGGATAATCTCATTTGATAGATAAAGCAGTGTCTTCCTTAGAATAGGTTCATCTTCTGTGACGTTTTCCTGCTCACTCTAGCAGTTATGTATTTTAAGATAAAGATGTCACTCACGACAAAGAGTCCAGATTTCTCAAGATCGGGTTAGCCTAAGGGCTTGTATCACAATTTCCAAGGGGAACAACCCAAACCTTACCTGCAATTCCAACAAGCCACAAAAGGTATGTGCACTTTTGGGATCAGACGTCAATCCAAATAAAAAAACATACACCCTAAATCAGCTCTTCTGACAGACCTATTTCTGACTATCTTCTTTCACAACAGCAGGAGAGAAACTCCTCTGACCAAAGGAGGGATCAGTGTACTGAGCACTTGACAGGAGTGCAGAAGTCAAATACTATGTAGCAAATGGAAGCTTATTTGGGAGAGAAAAAAAAAAAGGGAGGAAAAAACCACCAGAGAAACAGGAGTGGTAATGATTCCTATAGGGCACCTGAAATGTACCATTGAGTTCACCACAGAACAGCCAAACACTATATTCAGTTACACAGAATGTGATTAGAAGGTTAGCAAAGATGAGCAAGACTGATGGTTTTCAAGACAAATCTACATAAAAGTATACATACATATACCAAAATTCTCACTAGTTTGAAAGAGCCAGGGTTTAGCTAAACCCAAAAGAGCTGTTTTGCCATCAATACATAAACCGCCAGAATCCTGTATATCAGCTTCTCACTCTCACTTTCCCCAGATGAAATTAATCAAACATTCTGATGCAACAGAAGGTTTCTATTTACCGGAGGACACAGTTTTGTAAGTGGCAAAATGGTATTTCAATAAAGGTGGAGGAATCAGCTCTACAGTTACACTGGAACTACCCCCTTACCAAAACATCTGTAGTTTGAGTTTCAAGGCAAGTAAAAACCTGATCAAGCACAAGAATCAGAGTAGAGCTCTCTCAACACCTCAGCCCTCAGGATGAAGCACTCTGAAGACCAGGAACTGACAATTCACTTCAAACACTCTTGCACACCTTCAGTGTTGCAGCAAAGACAGTCTGTTCAGGCTCTAGCAGACTAACAAGTAGGGTGGGTATGGAAGCACACTGCATAAAACAGGAAGAAA
Source organism: Lycocorax pyrrhopterus obiensis (assembly GCA_014706295.1). Classification (NCBI taxonomy): domain Eukaryota; kingdom Metazoa; phylum Chordata; class Aves; order Passeriformes; family Paradisaeidae; genus Lycocorax; species Lycocorax pyrrhopterus. The sequence goes on from JACSVZ010000004.1 coordinate 50,371,473, forward strand.
AGACAGAAAAGTGGAAGAACTGCAATTCTTGCAAACTCATAGGTTGCAAGAAAGTGAAATTTAGTTCTGTGCCCAAGACCAAAGTATGGGATAAAATTTGCTCTGTCTCATGGAAGTAGACCCGGTGACAGATCACTGATACTAAAAAAAAAGGGACAGAACAGTCTTTACCTCTTCTAATCATCTTTGACATTACAGAAAGTCTTACAATAAGTCTTGCAGTAAATTATTGTCTCTTGATAGTTTATGAGCAATAACCTAAGTCTAATCACAACCTTCTCTCCCATCTCCTTAAAGAACTGGCATGCCTGAATAGATAAGACAAGCGTATCATAAACCTAAGACTAGAGCTTCATTCACTCTGGCCTATGTAGCAAAACCAGCACAAATACAGCAGCAGGCAGTTCAGTGCACATGCCCTATATCACCCCGAGCTCTGCCTGCCGGCTGACAGCAGCCAAATTGCCTCTAATGAAGCTGCCTATGTATACATTAGCTGAGTAACCACACACTGAGCTGCAGACACACCAACACCCACCGAGCCATCACAATCCATGTCATAGGCTAACTAACATCCACACCAACAATAGCTTGAAACACACTGTCATGCATTCAAGAGAACAAAATATCACTGCAGAGTAACTGGCTTCTTATTACCCTGGGAAACCAGATTCATGGGTTGGAATTGGAAGCAACCCACTTGACCCTTTTTACCTGAGAAGCACCAGAAAAGTACACATCTCTGTGAAGTCTGGCATATATTAAAACCATCTTACCAATCATTCTTACCTGTGATGTAAATCCACTTAGTTCTCTTTAACCTATCTGTGCAAAGACTGAGAACCTTACATATAAAATCTCTAATTCACTTGTCTTAAGAAATGGTAAAAACTCAAGAGTATACACATTAACATGGCCAAAAAAACAGTAAGTGTCCATTGGTGGATATAGAGCCCTTTGCTCTTGGCTATTAGCCATGCCTTTAGTCACCAAGACAGTGATAAATGAGATGCAGTGGTCAAAGTTCATCTCCTACTCATTGTTTTAAATGTAACACGGCAAAGAAGAATGTTTAAACAAGTGCTCTGAGATATCATACACATACGCCCTACTTTTTGATACTACCTGCTTACTACAGTGCTGCCAGGAAAAACAATGAATACAAACAGAGCAGCTATACGACAATGAATGTTTATGTTTGGTATTATCTTCTGATTAATTGGTATTAAACACGCAACCATTGCCTTAGAGTCATTGTCCCACAATTAATCAGGGGAAAATGAAAGATGATAACGGCAACTTCTGAGACAGACCAGGATTTTGTGTTCTTTTCCACTTGAGGGTTAAAAGAGTAAGATACTGTTCTGACAGAGATACAGAAGAAAAGAAAGGAGGGCAAAATTTATTTCAGTGCCAAGTCTGAATATCAAACATATTTCATACTGCAGTAGCAGCTCTCCGTTCAGCCTTAGAACAATGATATGAAGACACTTACTATTGGGCAAACTCTCAGAAACAAGCAAGGAATATCTTTATCTACTTCAAATTCTGTATGATTCTCTGTGCTTGGCATAGGCATCTTCCTGTTTATCAGGGACTGCCTGCATGAGGTAGGAAACCTGCTTTGGCAATCCCAACACGTCAGTACAGATTGGTATTTCTGGTTCAACCGTGCAAACCACAGTGCCACTGACTTGTCAACAGCACTGGAACCAGACATTTCCTGTCAAGAGTGTCTCATACGGCTTCAAGTCCGGAAACAATTGATGGGAGCCACTGAGGTGAAAATACCTTAACACAGGTGAATGGCCAACCTCCCAGGAAACCAGTCCAGATAAGCCAGTCTGTTGGGAGACGCTAACCAAAAAAACCTCAAACTTTATAAGGGTGTCTGAGGCTTGAATATGAGGAAGGAAAAGCAGGTAATAATGGTACAGGCAAGTTAAGTATGCCATATACTAGAGGAAAAGCAGGGTTATTTGTAGAAGCTTGAATTGATGCTCAAAGTAGGCTTAAGGGCACCAAGACAAAAACATGTGACGGACATGGGCTAGTTCTTATCTAGTGAAAAGCACTATGACTTAGGAATCTTATTGTAATCCAGTATTGAGCACTCTCATTTTTATGCAATGGAAGCAGAGATCCAGCATCAATGAAGTACAGACCAGAGCCTGTCCTACTCAAAAAGGAATTTCTGAGCACAAATTCCCAGCAGATACAACACAAACCCAGCTGTCTGGTGGGCAGTCCCTTTCCAGATGCTGCATAACACAAAGTAGAGCTAGAAATAATCGGAGCACTTAATACTTGGCAAAAAAGCACCAAGTTTCCTTTGGATACAACAGTACCATTTTGCCTTCACACTGGTATTAAGAGCCCACTATTCCTTGAATAGCTAAACTGAGTTGAGCTGCTCTTGAATTTCAAAGTGAATTTCTACACCTAGACTCATAAGCAAAAAGGTATGATTTCACTTCAGATAAACTCATCAAACAGCTGTTACTGTTAGGGGTGGTTCTGACTGTCTTCCACATTTGTATCAGATCTAGTGTGGCCAATACCCAGTGAGACAACTCAGTCCATCTGTTTGCTTGGAGGGGTGGGGTGCATGTGCAGGACCGGCTGACTCCTGGATCAGTTAGATGATCTCACTTTCCACCCACACAATCACTAGGTCCTATATAAAGAAGGCACCAGACACCACAACATCTGCAGGGATGCAACTGAGTACCTACTTACTTCTGCTTGAGAGTCCCATATTGTTCCAGTGGGTAAGTAAATTTCAATCCTCCATACAGACATGGGTGCAACACCCACTTGCTCAGGAATCCCATATATAATACCACAGGAAGAAGAATTCCTTGAGGAACAATACAGAAAATAAATAAAAGCACACTTACACAATCTACCTCATGACATTAGGCATCTATAGCCATACTGACAGATTCTAAACTGAGTATGTGACCCAATTTAGGTCTCTAGGAGTCTGCTCAATAACAAAAAATAAACTAGCTAATCACATAAAAGCAATCTTTCCTCTTTTAAAATCATTATTAGTTTTTGATTTCTTTCTAGTTAGGGTAAGAAAGAACTACTTAAGTAAAAGGATGACAATGTGCAAGAGCAAATATAAGCTGTCCCTGTATAAATTTAAACCAGAAATCACAAGTTCATAATCTAAAAATCCAAATGTCCTGGAGCACTCCCCCCAAATGTTTAACTGATTGGTGGTGATCTGTTATCACATTGCAAAACTTGCACCCTGTCCCACAATACATCGAGGTGCTCCTTAGTAAAACTCGTGCAAATTGATTCCTGCCAACTTTTATAGCTAAATGGCTCGGATCATTCTCACGAAATCAAATGCAAGACTTCACCAAGTAGAACCATCAAAGCAAGCAGGAGAGAAAAACAAGCTACTTCTTTTGTTACAACAACAGTATTCTAGACCAAGATCCTCCAAGAGAAACTCTGGCCTTTTTGTCTGCACTATGCTTCAAAGATGCGAAGGGAAAAGAACCTCTTGTTTCTGTAATCAAAAGCCGATGGGAGATAAGCCGAAGGCAATGACCAAAATAAAACAGCAGAAGCTGGCAATGAACTGGTAACACAAAGAAAGTTATAACAGATGTTGGAAAAATAATGAAATAGGAAGATATAGATGACAAACAATAAAGGGTTGTGTAGGAATTAACACATCAAACTACACAACAAAACCTAAATTACTGTGTCAATGATCTGAAGACAATTGAAACAATATAGAAAGGCTTCCAGATGAAGAAAAAGAAAAAAGAAGAAAGCTTGAGATTCAAAAAATCCACTCTTTCTTGGCCCAAAACAGGACTGCAATGTTATCACATGATTCCAACCCCCAACAATTCAAAAAACCCACTCTCAGCTTGATGCATGTGGGAGGAACTCAGGATTAGGCAAGAATAAAAGATGACAAGCAAACAAAGAGCCATTTATTTTAAAATAACCTCAATATGTTCAGGCTCACTGCATCTGTACCAATCCTAGTGAAACAGGCTCCCTAGTACCAATAACACCAAATACGAAAGATTACCTTAACTCTGAACTTTGCGTCAGAAAAAATACTCAGACCTCAATGGGGTAACGACGGAAGCTCAGCTGAAGGCAGCAGTACATTACAGGGCTAGTGTTAGGATCTCTATCAAATGTTATTTAAGCAATCCACAGGCACAACAGCAGAAGCAGTCAATGAAAACAAGGCAAGCTGTAACAAATCAGTACTTCTACATTTGGAAGTTTTGTTCAGAGGACCTTCATGATTGCAATTTTTTTTCAAAGAAGACCAAATGCTCCTTCGGCCTGGACAGGATCTTAAGCAGGCAAAACTCCCCTACACAGATAAATAAATAAATAAATAAGGGATGTGGTAGTATTTGTGTGGTTGTTTTGGTTTATGTTTCCATGCTATGTGTCTTTGAGACACAAGATGAAAGAGTGATTATTCATTCTCTGGAGAAGTGACTGAGCCTACCCAAGAAGAAAGAACTTGTAAGAACACAGGTGAGCCAACAGAAAAGTTCAGAGAAGAAAGGAGAGCACTATGAAAACCAAACAGCCAGGTCTCAGGGGTGATGGAAAGTTTTCCTGAAGTCTAAGTGAACTGTAGAGTTTGCTATAGCTCCAAAGTTGCAGAGATCATTAAACCAAGGTAGGAAACAACAATCCACCTCAAGGACAGGATGGGCAGGAGAAAAAGCTGATTAAAAGTTCTTTTTATTTGTCTTTTCTGTTCTGTTTATTTCTGACTTAGTGACCTGAAGTTTTCTCCACCTAAGAAGTCTTCCAACATTTTTTTTCTAAAATCTCACTATTTTCACTTATATTTGGGTTCCTTGTTCAGCTCACTGTGACAAAAATGTCTAGGCAGATCCACTTCCAAACTTCAAAGTCTGAGTTTCAAGTCTGAGTTTCATTGCAGCAGCTGGAGGGATCAGATCAAAACTCTGTTCAGCTAAGTATTTCTTCTCTGCCACAAGCCAGCAGGCAATGTTGCAGGTAGTAAGAATGGGGCAAGTAAAGACCGAGCTTTATTAGACAACAATCCAGACACATTTACAGAAAAATGCTGAGCTACCTAGAAAGCTGAATATCAACAATTAATTTAGTGCTCAATATTACGTGAACAATTAGAGGTGCTTTTCTTCATGTATGTTACTTTGCATTCACTATCACTGAACTTCAGCTGTCCTTTACCTGCTCATTTGCCTGGTACCATAAAACTTTCTGCATTTCTTTACTGCCTATTCTTTAAAGTTATGACAAGCCTGCACATTAGCAAACATTACCACCACCCTTTTCACCAGCAAGAAATTTCCAGATCAGCCATGAAAAAAAGCCAATTCAAAAAAGAAAGTACAGAACAATCCTTTTAACAGCCTGTTTCTCTACTGGCAGCCTTACTTCATTGCAAAACTTATCTTCTGTTCCTTTCCTTTAAGAGCCCACTTATCTCAAGGGTCATAAGGATGTCATCTCCAGTCATTTTTTCCCTTTAAGAGTATTTAGTAAAGCATCCCATCAAAAGCTTTTTGACAACTCAATATACTGTCTTAAATGGATGACCCTTAAGTGCAGGCTCATAAGAAGAGCATGATTTCCTTCTACAAAAAAGCCACTTCAACTCCTCCCTACTGCCAGATTTTACCCATGAATCTAAATGATGTGTTCTTTATTTATATTTTTAATCCATTTGCCCCAATGTAATACCAATATAATCTCCCACTGCAATGCTGCCGACATCGACTAAAGCCAGAAGTCACGCACCATAACTAACATCTCATCTTGTTTCAGTCAGAACTCCTTGAGAACTTTTGAGTCATCTTCCCATACTTCCTATGGCTTGTTCATTGCCTTAATGTTCATTTCACCAGCTTATTTTAAAACATCTTCTGGCAATTTAAATCGGAGGTAGTTGCTCGGCCTTATCTGTTTAAAGAAAGTCCTTACAGTTGTATCAGGAAAGTTGCACCATTCTCAAGTCTTCCATTTCCACCTTGACTGCCTAGGATCCCTATTTTGCTCCCTGTTGATGAAGCATTCGAGAAAGACTGAAAAAAACCCAAACAAACAAACAAACAAACCAGTCTTCAGCAAATATTACTCAAACTCCTTTGGAAACTGACTAAGTAAACTTACTAAGGCTTACATGCCTTTTTACACATTTTTTAACTTGTTTCCTCATCTGAACAGTTCTCCTTTCAAAGGTCATCATTCCATTCCTTCATCTTCTCAGCAATTCCACCTGCTGTGGATTACTTTAGAATTTCTGTTAATAAATAGCACTAATTTTCTGGAAGGAATTTTCCTTAGGATGTCTTTATGCCATCTGAAAGCTCTTCCTCTTTTTAGTTAATCCTTTCAATTTCTTGTTAAGAAGCTTGCTCATTTTTACATAGGTTCTAGTAGAAATGTGGCCTGCACCAAGAGGAGCTAAATGTCTAAGACAGACTGTAGACCCTCCTCAAGAAGGCCAGAGCCATGTCCATTAAGCCACTGAAAAGACTGTGGAAGTGTTTCTAATTCAAAGACGCACAAATATTTCTTATAACATTATTTTAAAGTCATGAGAGGTAATGTTTTCCAACCCAGTGATACCAAAAATGGTTTAAACTTAGCAGATTCATGAGCAGCAAGTACAGACTGAAAAATAAATACAAGCATTTCAAGATTATGATGAACAGCATCTGGAATGCCTGTAAAAAATGGGAATCTTCCTAAGCTTCTGAAAACTTGGAAGCACATTTTTTCTAAGAGATGTAAACAAACACATTTTTTAAATGTCTTTACTTAGTCATGGAAATACTTCCATTCTAAAAAACCCCCTATTTTTCATAAATAATACAGTATTTGAGAATTTTAGACACCAAGTTTTATCATAATCAAAAAATATACCTATCACTCCTGGTTCTCACCACCCTCTCCACAAAAATGTCCACATGGTAGCATTTTCACTGCTGTGTCCAATGTTTTCCCATGAACAGAAAGGCACTGAGAAAACTAATTGCCTGAATGCTTCGGAATCTCACATGCCATGTTTTCTGATAAAAAACACCATCATCTCTTAAAAAGTGCACAATCTTTCCAAAAAGGAAAAGAAAAGGAAAGGAAGAGCAACTGCAGAGCCACATAGTACATTCTAAAGCATCTGAAAATTTAGCAGCCTGAAGAGTTTCCAAGTCATTCCACATGCACACAATACATAACAGGTCTTAGCAAACCCATCCCTCAGGAATGTTAGTCCTTTTGAAGACTATTTAACTATGTCCTTGTATGGAAAAAGGCTTCTTTTAGCTTCTTCTAAAGCTGCTTACAGATAAGAGTTAGAAAGCCAAAAATTAAAAATGAGTTATTACTCCTTAATAAATCTTTCTTTCCACTCCTGATTTTAAATTACACCACTTTTCCCTTTGTTTTTCTTCTGAAAAGACCCTACCTAGTCAGTCTCCATCTGCAGGGAAACAATGCCATGAACAATTCTGACAACCCATTTTTTGCCTTGTCTATGTCTTTCACCAAGATACAAATTCAGTTTTTCAAATGTGATGAGCAGAGATGCATGTAGTAAAGATATGCCATATCACAGATTTATACAGCAAATGACTCTTCTGGTTTTTCCTTTCTTTCTTTCCTTGTGACTCCTGACAAGTTTATTTATTACTCCTGTGAGGTTTTCAGAAATTTATTCACAACATCTCTAACCTCTGTTAGACACCACAATAGATTAAAAAAGAAGCATACCCTGCAGCATTTAGTAATTTCGTGTCTCCGTCTCTTCATTTGATTTTAAAATTGGTCTAGTGGCTGCACTGACCAATATTTCCTAAAATAAACCTGTATAAGCACTAGTTTATCAATTGTTTCCTTGTTCACAGATTTCTCGGTAGCAATGCATGTTCTTTCCCTATAAGCACAGCAATGAATTTATCATTGCTAGCACATGAATTTATTACTATTTATTATCTATTTGCAATGTCCTAAATATTTGTTGCTTAAATTCAAAAGATTATGTCTACTTTTCCCATTCATCTGCATCTTACAAGGTCTATTTATGTCCTATTTCAAAGAAATCCTTGAAAAAACAGAAAGGCATATCAGCATCTGCTTCCATACCTCATATACCTTATCCATCTCCAGCTCTTCCTTAAAAAAAAAAAAAAAAAAGATAAAATAAAACAAAAGAAACCACCATCACTTTCTTTCAACAAAGCAAGCTGTAGAATTACAGTTAAGCTGCTTTTTCCACCTAACACTACTACTAAGGCTTCACAAGTCAAACATGATTCGAAAGCAGGTAGGACAATCTTCACAGGGCTTGGTCAGACCTTAGTGATATGTAAGTCACAAGTACAACATTTACATGCAGCCTTCCGTGCAATTTAGCACGAAAAAACCCACATGCAGCACTCAACCACACAAATCAATTTGCTTCAGTCAACACAGGTGAAGTGCAGAGTAAACATCAGACACCTGATCAAACCAAATTTGAAAAATCCCCTGGGCTCCACCAAAAACACTGCAAAAAAGTATCAACTTCACACAGAAAATAAAGTCTTAAATTTAAAGACGAGACTCTAGTTTGGAGTATTGAGAAATTTAAAAAGCAACCCTCCACCAAACCAGACATATGTCACTAACACAGCACATGTCACTAAAATTTTCTTCTACCACAACAATTCACCAAAGATCGAGCGGGAATCGGTGTCCTGCTTTGCAAAGCACTCTACAGCCCAATCTTGCCCTGTAACACAAAAGTCTCAAAGACTTATAAAAATTTCAAGTTAGAAGGTAAGGAGGACGAGGCGTTTATCTCCAGCAGAAAGAAGCAAAGTTGCAGCCTTGTATACGGTTGTAGACATAAAAGTTACAAGATTACAGTATTGTTGCCAAGTACAAGAAAGCGTGGAATTTTTTGTAAACTTCATCTCTCACCAGCTCCCAAGGACAGCAACTACAAAAGCCTAAGATAAAAGTTCAGAAGAACACAGATTCGTCCAGTCTGCTTTATTTAGCTTAAGTTCATCTCCGTTTTGCACAGACCAAGCTTGAAATTAATTTCACAATTCAAGCTATGACTCTTCGCTTTAGCTTACTGGAGAACAGATGCACAGACTAGAGCTATCCCTCACCTTTCAAGACTGTCAGAGTAACAGTGAAAGTATCAGTAAAGGGGAGAAGAGGTGATACACAAATTATTCTTATTAAGGAGGACAAAACCTCCCACACTAGTTTTCTACCAAAATGACCACATGTGTGCACGTAAGTAGTTACTTGGCATTTAAGCTACTGGAATACCACACTCAAAATTCCTGAGAAGCAACTACTGACTTGCAAATTAATACAGAAAATACTACTGCTCACACCACCACCATCTGCCTCTAAGGCAGCATGGACTGCCCAGCCTCACAAGTAACTGCACTATTGCATCCCACAGCAGAAAACGGATATGACTCATCTGAGTTAAATTCTTTAACGCTTGACATGATTGCTGCTAATTGTTGCAAAACGAGATTAAACAGATCTGATAAGCGTTTGGCTTTGTCAATGGTAACTCCAGGTGGCCTGTGATAGCTATGATTCCATGCTCATTCAATTCAGTTTTACAGCAAGAAGAACAGCCTTGGATTACTGTTGCTTCTCACTCTCTCTATTAATACAAGATGCTCAAACTTTACTTCCAAAGGCAACCCATCTCTGCATATGATTCCAGTACCAAAAACTACTTTTGTACAGCTACAGCACTAATTTAGAATTACTGCAGTACAATTTAATATCCAACCACTGTGTAAGAGTGTTTTAAATTTCAGATTTGATGTTAACTATCATGGATATTCTTGTCTTCTTAACAGAAATGAGTCATATCTAAATCACCAGTGATCACAATAGCAGCACATCTGATCCAGCCAGCAGCTCACAAACTCAGGAATGCTGAGTTCTCACCTTTAGCTACGGTCTACTGCCAAATCTCAGGCAAGTAATTTACTCTCTATCCTCTGGTTTCATTCTCCTTAAAATGATGAGATGGTTATCTGTTCCCTCCATAAAGTGCTTTAGCATCTTATAGATTAAATCCTTAAGTAAATACATTACCCACGAAGGGGAATGGCCAGCATCACAGCTGGCAGAAGCAAGATAAAAGACTTCAAGGTAAAGCACTTGGAGCACTGTAAATGCTGAATTCAATTCTGAAGTATTTATATATGGACATTCACCAAGCTAGGGCAGTGCTGAACTCCATGTATAGAAAAAAAAATATTGTACCAGCAGCTCTTTTGAAGCAGAACTAGCACTACAAATGAGGTTTTAAGTGACTTGCATTGCATCGTATTTTTTAGTAAGGACAAGGACTACAAAATAGAAACACAAGCAAACATATTACTGGAGAAAATACCGTGCAAACAAATCCATTACTTATATTTCTTAAATCACAGTAGACAGCAAAACCTCATGCTAGCTAGCCCACAACTGAACCAAGGAAATGATACTAGAAGAACCTTATGAATTCATCAATTCCAAGTGCCTAAATCAGTGGGGCAAGAGAAAGTTTGATGACTGGCATAGGCTATTAGAGCCAAAGTGGCAGGAATTACCATCTGCACATATAACAGGTGATTTCCTTAATCTTATATTCCTATTCCTTCTGTATTCTACATACAGGTAAAAATGTTTTCATTCCAAGTAACTTCTGGAATTCAGTTAGTATTCTAAGTGTTCTAGTACCAATTAACTAAAATAACTCACTATACATGATCTCACTGCAATATTTAACATAGGCTTCAACCGCCATTCAACCTACAGTGCTGAAATGGTAAAGATAACAGTCATTTATGTTAAAAACAGAATTTTTTTTTCCTACAGCAATTATTGATGTGAACAGGAAAGCTACACAGATGTAAATGTGAATAATTGCCATCAAAACAGATATTCAGCTTTACACGAACTAAATAAACCGCACAACTGGTAGGAAACCCAGTTCAGTTTGCATTTGCAACATATAAACACTTAAATTCTCGTGCTTCAGGCTCTTCATCTTCTATCTATAGAAGACAAAACTAAATATTTAGGATGAAGAAACACTTGAGACACTGGGGGAAAAAAAGTGACAACAGCCACCACCTACTCAAACCCTCATTTTTAACAGAGTAGCCACTCTTCCACAGAGATTTATCCAAAAATACTTGGATATAAAGACCAGCAAATTAAACCACAAACTCTAGGAAACAACTTTGCCAGCATAGACCAAGTAATTTACAATAGCATAAGTCAAAAATTAAGCTCCTGAAATTTCATTTGCTTCTTTTGCAAATGAAGCAGCCTTCTTCATTTACCACACTGACGGCTTTTCAGCGTAACTGCAGGGCAGTTACATTTAAGCAGAAACTAATAACTGAAAAAAATTATATATTTTATCAAAAAAAGGAGCTGAGATGTGCTGAGTTATGCGTTAAGAGTTTGACTGAAAAATCAAATGTATTAAAATGGAAAATGAAATTTTTACATCATATTCAGTTCTAACATTTTGTACATTCCATGCAGATACAAAGAAACTGATAATCCATGCTGGAAAAGACGCATAAATGCTGTGTTTGCAATCTAGTTCTGTATGGTGAATCTGAAAGATTCTTTTTCAACAAACAGCACATATTAGCAGGTTATCTGCTGAATGACAATTGAGGCCTAAGACTTGCAATAGCTACTCACTGCCCTTAATTCAGTTTAAGGGCCTCAAGAAAGACTCTCAGCTTGGAAGCTAAGATAGCTGCTGGAATTGTGCATTCACAAATGCGGTATCTTTAACACATCTTCCAGAATTGCACTTCCTCAGCTCTGAACAAAAGCTTCAAAGAAGCACACTTGTTACACCCAAACTAGGAAACCAGTAAAGCAATGCTGACTGATTAAACATGCCCCAGGTCCCACTTCTGCATCAGGACCAAGTGGCTTGGAATGGTTTACATCAGTCTTGAATTCTCGTAGCCTCAGCTTTCTTGATTCAGACAGGCCACTGGGAATGCTACTGAGGCTCTACTCATTGGCGCAGACCAAAAGCATGCCAGAAGTGATAACAGCTTAACAGCATAGGCCACTGAACTCTGGTATCCATGTGTAGAAGCCTAGAAGATAAGGGAACTAATGTGTATGTCTCCAAACACCAATAGCCGGATAACTGTGGAACCAACCAAGGATTGTTGTGAGAAAGAACAGGATGTGGCTGGAGAAGGGGGCCATACAGAGGTAGGGCAGCACTTTTCCAGGACAAACATCCTTGTTCTGGCTCCTGGAGATAAGCACGACACAGTACAGTGCAAGAGCAGGAATGAGGTCCAGAAGCGGGCATGGACTATAGGGTAGGATCAAGACCACCAAAGACCCCCTAAGCCCTCTGACCCATTTCCAGAAAGGTCTAAAAGAATGCACTGAGCATGATAACTAATCTGCATGGAAAGTGAGAAACTTATCTCCGGGGCAGAGAAAACTTATCTCCAGGGCAGAGAAAACTTATCTATAAAAAGGTATGCCCACAAAGCCCAGGTGCGTGTGCACCTCAGGACCTTGGTCACACCATCATCTGGATCAATGCTGGAGCCAGGACTGATGATCTCTCTTGCTTTTTCCCTCTCTCTCCCTCTTTAACCCATCTCTCTCTCTTCCTTCTCACTCTACCCCTTTATCCAAAACCCACTACTGTTGCTTATACTGGGAGACAATGGACTAACATACCAATTTCCACGGCAAGTGTATAATCTAGTGAAACTTTTTAAGCTTTTGCAGACCGTCTGACTTCTGTCACTCCTTTCGAACATGAGCACCTACAAATCTTGGATGCTCCCCTTAAGAGTGGGACACCACATCACAAATACTCATTTGCTAGCAAAGATGGAGTCAAAACTTTAATTCAGGTGGCAGAATCTTTGAACTTTCAGATTATGAGAAGTCCTCAAGTTTTTGTTGTAATACAGAGCAAAACTCTGACAATGTTTTCAAACCTTCCTGTAAACTGAAAGTATCTGAAAAACATCAGACTGCGAGAACAAACGGCTGGCACAGCCAACATGAAATACATTCCTTAGCCACCCTGACCGGAAGAGGAAAGGACATGAGGCAACCCACAAGGAGACAAGATCAAGAATAACATGAAACCACACCTTTAGGCAATCTCAACACAGGTTGCTGCAGTCCTGCTTTTGGTCTGTCCTCTGGAATGCGTGCTCAGCTCACAGAACTTACTCAACAGAAGGCTAACCAGAAGGAAGTAAAGGAGTGAGTTAGCAATCAGGCCAGCTCCATGACCTACCTCATCACATAATTCTCTGAACACGAGTGAAGCACCAGGGAGAAGCGTGTTAGTCTAGTTTCTCATCCACTTAAGCTCCCATGGGACTGCATCTCAAAGGATACAATATTCCCAACTCTTCCAGCAGTCCTACTTAATGAAAGTAAGTGCACAGAAAAATGGATTTTATGATCTTCTTACCCTACTTAGCACTGCAGCAAGAGTGAGGCAGCAGTATACTCTTAGCAGGAGGGTAATTCTCTTTTCTGATATTGATGTGCATATTGCAGTAACTGTCATCTTGCTTGTATTTATTTATTGGCATAAAGGATTATTTGAAAATGTGCCATGTCAACTAGGCCTTTCAGTGTTAGAAGTCTGAGACAGTTCTACTACGAAAGTACTTGACATTACTACGGCAGTAGTTCTAAATCACAGAATCATAGAATGGTTCAGGCTGGAAGGGACATCAAAGTTCACCTAATTCCAATCCTGCTGCCTTGGGCAGAGATGCCACTCAATAGATCAGGGTGCTCAGGGCCCATTCAAAGTGGCCTTGAACACTTACAGGGATGAGGCATCCACATCTTTTAGGCAATCTGTTCCAGTGCTTCACCACCTGCTGAGTGAAGAATTTCTTCATAATAGCTACTCTAAACCTGCCCTCTTTCCGTTTGAAAACCAGGTTTAACCTTTCAGTTTAAAACCATACCCCCTTTTCCTGTCACTATCTGTCCATATAAAAGTCCCTCTCTCTCCTTTTTATAAGTCCCCTTAAGGTACTGAAAGGCCACAATGAGGTCTCCCTGAAGTCTTCTCCATGTTGAACAACCTCCGCTCTCTGTGTCTGTGAATCAGTACCTTCAATTCTTAATGGATAAGGAATACATAATTTCTTATGAACTGAATTAAATCTTGAAGACAGGCATCTGCCAGTTTGCGACCAGCCACAGCATAAACTGAAATCCACTAAGGTTTGGTAAGTCTGCCTACCAGCAAATTTTTCAACTGAAGCTGCTATTAAAGAACTTGAACAAAGAGGATACAGAGACAAGTATCAGGTTGTCAACCCACTGATCATTCAAAGCAGAGACACTTCTGGGATGCTGCACAAAACAAACCAAAATGCAAGCAGTTAAGCAACAAAACGGACTGGAAATTTTCCAGTTCACACCCATGTGGCAGGGCTTGCTGCCAAAGCTCTTGCTTTAGTTCAGTCCATTTTCGCAGTGCTTTTATTGCATTTTGGCCTTCTTGCATCAGCTGGCAAAGGGAGATCATGGTTTCTGGTAACAGAATTACTGGCAAGAATCCCCATTTTCTTGTTTCTTTTGTGGAATGCTTTTAGAACACATACATACTTTTAAGACTTTCTCCATTTACCTCAGAATTGTGAAATACACCCAAATGTGCTGAAGTATTTAAACCATGTTAAATCCACTTCACACTTAATGGCCTCCACAAGCTTTTGGTGCTATTAAGCCTCATTGAAATAAGTGTATTTGAGTAAATCTTCAATACAAGCTCTTTGAGTGGCTGCTAAATCCAGCCTGAGATACTTCTCATCTGTAAACAGAGTGTTCTGCAATACACCCCAAGACTGAACCAGCAAAAAGCTGCTAGCACAGCTGGGCTGGGCTGCACCACAGTCTCAGCTCTAGACAGTGCTGCCCATATAGGCTCCAGTCAAAAAGGCCTGTCCAGAACCAAGTATACAGCACTAGTCCCTAGCTCTAGCCAAGGCCAAAGGGCTTCCTTCCTCATGCTGAGAGGCTGATGAAGTACTTTCTCTCCAGCTACAGACCTGGGCTCTGCACAGCCATGGGAAGTTCAGACTTCATTCACCACTGGAGGTGGCCTTCTACGGCTGTAGTAAGTCAGTGCACCCCCATGCTGCCCTTGGCCTGTGGGAGCAAGTAGAAGAAGGAAAAAAAACACCTCTGTTCACTCTGGACTAGGGGTAGGAAACAATCCCTCAAGAACAGACCAGGACTGGGCACTGCTGCAAGACCTCAGTGCTTCCTCAAAGAGAATAGCACTGGTCTCATCAGGCTGCTCTCATGGCAAAGTTAGGACCTTTTCTCCCCTCCTTCCCTTAGAATCACATCACTAAAGAACATGCTCCTTTCCCCCTCTGCAGGTACCCTTTCAAAAAAATAATAAAACCTGCTTTGTATAGCAATAATATAGCTGTAGAGGATATTTTGGAAGAGCTACTTTTTTCCTGGCTTGCCCTGCAATGACTGCCATGCTTCGTATGTGGCACATTCACTATACACAGAGCTGTTACTCCTGGTTAATAAATCAGGAAAATTCCCAAAATAATAAAAACCCTGAAAGACATAAAAGGAAACAAGAACTACCACGGTTTTGAGTCACAGTCTCAAAACAAAACAAAAAAAAAAACCTCTTTGAGAAGCTCTGTTCCTCTTCTAATTGACATGCAATCATAAGAATAGCTGTGGAAACTGGAGTCTTCACAGTCTCGAAAGGTAAATAATAAACAAATATTGAATGAGTTAATCACAGAACTTTACCTCCTGAAATGAGTTTCATCATAATAAGCAAAAGAAAATAGTTTGTGCAGAGCAACTTGAATGATTTGCAAGGTCACTGAAAACCCTTGTAAGACATTACGTATTGAAGGACTCCAAGTATCAAATGAAGTATATTTATTTTTATATGAAGTAACAGTTCTACAGAAAACAAACTGATCTCAGGGAAACAGAGAACATAAATACACAGGACTTCAGCTTATTTACACAAGTAACAACCTCTTCCTTTCTACTGAAAGAGATCAGGATGGTGTCACTGAGCTTTTTGCAATTGCACTTGACCCAAGAATGATGACGATATTCAGAATGGACAAAATTCCGCTCCCAAGGAGATTTGGAAGGATTCTCTGTTCTTCACACCAACTGCCTGGCAAAAACTTCTCGTTTCCAACTGTGATCTGGAAGACAAGGTTACATGCAAGAGGCAAATGGCTTCTGCCCTTCTCCACAGATGCCACATGTCACTTCCATTGATGGCAAGAGCTGCACGGAGTGAGTGAAGAGATGATGCAGCACACAACCAAAAACCTGGCTTTCACTATCATGCCACGTTATTGACAGCATACCCAGTAGTCAGCATGCATACATTCAGGTTAAAGTCAATCCATTTTCACTCAAATCAGCTATAAGGTTCCTGGAGGAAGGTGAAGAAACCTTATCTGAGATACTGTATTGAAAGGCAGTAATAAACCAATAAAACACAAAATTATGGCATACATCTAGTGTGCTTCCCTTCAGAGACATTCTTCTATAGAGAAAAGCCAGTACTATCATGCTTTAAAAAGTATGTGTAGCTGCAAAAATCGTATTGAAGGTGGAGCAGTGGAAGTAGGAGCATTTAATCTTATGGGTGTGCCTCTACGGTGGAGTTAAATGAAGCACTTTGCTACTGTGTCAAGATAACTGAATAAATTTATCCCAAGCAGGAGGGGCCCAACTTCAGAACCATAAATTAATTCCTACAGAGGTACAACTGTACCTTTACTTCTGGTACATCATTGAGTCTTCCTTGTTCATCCAGGGCTTCCTGTGGTACAGTCAGGTGACTCGTGCACACTGCAAAATAGACTTCTGCCAGAAGTTTAACCTGCATCTTCACACTTCACAGACTGCAGGTCTCAGTCTATAAATCCCTAATAAGCCAGAAAGACTGTACTGAAAACTGCATTAAAACTGTATCAGACAGGTATTGTGTGAAGGGGAAGAAAACCACATAAATTCTGCAAGAACTGCAGATAACTCTTCTGTTATTCTGGAGATATCACCGAAAAACTGTCTTCACCACTGAAAGCACCAGCTGCTTACTCACCCAGAGTGCACTCTCTGCAAGAGACACCCACTGACACAATCAGCAAGCAAGTCCCAGAGCAACTCATTTACTTTATTACAGTAAGGGAGAAATGCAGAGCCAAATTTTTACAAGGGTGTCTAGCTCTTAAATCAAAACAAACGTTTCCAGTGGGATTTGAAAGAGCACTGATTCCCACTGGCTCCAAATGATTCAGACTGTAGGAAATCTTTAAGCCCCATGCTGCATCTAAACTCATCCCAATGTTTATGAATAAAGGCAGACACGATTTAGAAGAGAATTCACTTCTGGCATACTGCTGTTAATAGTTGATCAGCAGCTCTTCATAACTGAAACATTATATCTGCATCCCTCAAGGCATAAATTTGGTCTCAGAGGAAAAAAGTAATATAAACCAAAAAAGCAGCCTGTGCTTGTATGTCAAGCTCAGCCTGAGGTTCATGTTCTCTTGGAACACAAACAATTACAAACTCATTACAGAAATCTACCCATCAGTAATTACCAGAAAATCCCCCATTGTCAAAACAGATTCTTCTGTCATCTGTCACACACGCATGTTCTGCTGTATGAGATGACTTCGCTGACTGCTACAGATGTTTATCTCATTCTAACAAATGCTGTACCTCTGAGTGTGTCTGTATTGCTGTGTATAAACCCCCAGAGAAGCCATACTGAAGAAGTGGTAGGAGACTACCGTGGACAGTGGATGCTTGGGGACAATCTAAAGCAGGGAGCCTACAAGGAAAGATGTGAATCCCAGCAATAACTTCCATTTCATTAACCATAGACTTGCAAAATCCCTGTCATTATAGAGCCACTGAGGTTTTTTAATTCCTTTGTGTTTAACTTACAAATAAACTTGCAGGTTATCTATGCATGCAAATACAGCAATTCCAAATAGAGACTGCTCCAAAGGCACTGGAGAAAAAGAGGAACAAGTTTTAAATGATCAGCACCACAGAATACACTCAAAATTCAGCTGTTCTATACTAAGACGAAAGAAAACAAACTGCCATAAAAATGAAACTTCCACTTGCTTAACTTAGTTTTATTTAAGACATAACAGAGGGTGAAATTTACTGAGGACAATGGTGCTAAAGGATGTGTGTAAGGCCTTTTCTACTTTTCACATGAAACCTTTAGGCTTTAACACAACTTGTTTCAGCTGTGGTCACTTGCGACATTTACAGCTTTTTTGTATTGTGCTTCTTTACTTTGGAAAGATACTAAAAAAAGCCAAATTATTATCATGACTGCAGCAAATTCAAGAGTCATTTCTTTATGACACATCCTGTTCATAGCTACAGAAATGCAAACTGCAGAAAAATCAGTCACAAGCTTTCTTCTGCATTACTCAAAAAGCATTCATCTAGCTCCATTCAGCATTTTCTCCAGTGGGGAATATACTTAGATGATGTCTGCTAATACAGATGCCTCACAAGTTTTACATCTTTACTGTAATTTAAGACAGCCTAATAATTTCATAACCTGCATTCCTCCCACCATTTCAAATACCATGAAGTATTTCTAAACTAGCTCTATCACCCTGATGCACTTAAAAGAGAAAGTACCATTTCAAAAGCCTAACTTCTAGTAACTTCCAGTAACTTCTAAATAATCCAACATAAGCCTTCATTTGGACTCTAGTTAGCTGTCTCACTGACAGCAGCTCAGTAAATAAACACTGTAAGAGCATACCCTTAAATGTTACTTATGTTACAGACACGGCTGGAAATTCACACCCATGGCAGACTCTGCAGAAGCCTCTCAGCCTCTCATCTGTGGGAGAGACCCCAGGAAGCTCTTTCTGCACAGCAGAGCTACAAACTGCTGTGACAGGCCAGTGACAGAGTCTGAAAGAGAACCAAGGTCTCACAGCCCACATACATGGAGTGGGTGTATCTGCTGTGCTCCTCCTACTTCAGACAGAAGCTGATGGAATATCATTTTTCCAGTCACCTATTGACAAGTAGCCTGATGAGAGTAGCGCAGCACAGTACCAATATTGGAATCTGGTTATAAAAATTTACAGCTGGTCCAGCAATGGAAATATTTGTGAATATGTTGTTTCAAACCCCACAACTTTTTAATAAATTCAGAAGATCTCCACTAGCACTATGAACACACAGACTTTGTATCAGGATCACGGATTTTTTTCCAGACTCATCATTTTTGTTGTAGATGTAGATGACATTCAGGTGCTTTAGAATTAAATACTCTTCTGGGTTGAAGATGTGCCATGCATTTGGTTTAGGTTTCTAATGCTGATTTCTAAGAGAGTCTGGAATCAATGTGCAGAATCAAAAGGAGCTTTATAACCCACCCCACCTAAACATTACAATATGTGCTATGCATTCCGACACAAAGATTCTGTACTCATAATACTTCACATCCCTGACATGATTATAGTCATACTCTCAAGACAGACATCAGCTCAAGTCTGCACACCGTTATTAACTTACTTGGCACCTCTTGCTCCAACTCATCACTTGCATCATATTGTTGCTGAAATACAGAATTTTTCAACATGATTTCCACTGACAGTGGGACTAAACTTCTTTTTATTTTTTTAGTAGTTGTCCTGGACTCTGAAATCGGACAAGAATAATGCATCAGGATAATTTCTACTGCTACACTAACAAAAACTATCATTTGATTCTCCAGTCATGATGCTATAGAAACAGTAGTGGGGATACAGCAGCACCTGGGGCATGAGGGGGGTGTCAAAAAGAAGTAAAATCAGATATGAATGTAAGTGCTGCATAATCACAGGAAGTATGTGCAGTATTTCAAGTGTTTGACAAAACTCTGTCAGTGAAATTACAAAATATTAATCAGGAGGCACAGAGAAAAAGGTGGTGAAAACCACCTAATTGTTCTGACAGACAATGCGGAATAAAATAAAGCTTGTGATTATTCTCTCTGCTAGTGAATTTTTTGCCCCTACAAAGATTTAATATGGTAGGACACATGCTGCTTTTTATCACAGAAAACATATACGCCAACTTCTAGAATCAAGAACATCAGTTTTGAATAGAATATAACCTCCTTTGGGTTTAAGAGGGAAGTCTGCATTAGTATGTCACAATCATGAACTTCAGGAAACTTATATAAAGGCATGAATCCCACTTTAAAAAAAAAAGCATCATAGAATTTATCACATTTAGAGGAAGAAACCACAAGAATGTTGTTGAGCCCTGGTACTGTTTTACTGCATTTCTGTGTGCCTGTAAATTGCACAATCCACAAATGTTCTGTAGAATCTGCAGAAATAACTTAGGTGTAGAACATCTTTGAAGTAAAGTTCACCTTCACACAAGTGACTGTACTAGTTCTCTGAACTTTTTGTCATTTTTGATACCAAGAGTCTTCCCAAGAACATTGCACACTAGGTTTCTAAGCCCAGTAAGCCAACACTGCCAATCTCAAGCCCAAGCCTGCATGAATTCTGAAAGCAATAATGCTGAATTCCAGAAATAAAGATAAGATATTAAACATATTTTGTCACCTCTTATTTGATGAACTGTATTTTAGTTGATCATTGCTGTTCTGGAGAATTATCTCAACAGCCCAACATGACAGTGTTAGTAGAAAATGCTATCTATCCTAAGGGCCATTGACAGATGAAACTTGAGCATAAGAAGCTTATGAAATTGAAATTCCCCATTATAAGATAACATTAAAGTTAGAAGGACAGTTTTATATGAAAAGCACATCAGTCAAGCTGTTTAGCTTGAGAACCAACCTAAACCAAGTGACTGCACAGATTAGAAAACCCATATCCTCCTCAGTCACTGTGTCATCTTTATCTTCCACCAGTCCCTCTGAGACTGTATTTAAAAGTCAGAATGCCCAATACTGTGCATCTAGCAAATTACCATACAAATCCCTGTTTAATTCCAAAAACATGTGTGAAGAAATTACCTTGACTTAGAGCACCTCCCTCCCATGAAGAGCTGACTCAGATTGTTGATTCGCACAACTTTTTTTCCTTTTACCATACTTGAACCTATTTTGTTTTTCTCAAACACTCTGTTCAGCCAGTCCTTGATGCACTTATGTAACACAAAGTGACTGTGTAAAGATCTGCTCAGAAACAAAATCATTCTAATTTCAATTGCCAAAAAAAGATAGAGAAAAAAAAAAGAGGAAGAATGCTTACCTAAGCCAAACAAACTCTAAATACTTTACACTCATTTATGGCTGTTTCCAAAAGAAACTGAGCAATTAAAGAAAAATCAACAGGATATGCAGATCTGGTCATTAAAATTTAGAGAAAATGCCATTTAATTACAAATATCAATGGTTTCAGTGACTTTTAAAATACCATGATTACCTACTGCACTGTAGAGTGGTGTCTCAGATACATTTTGGCATATTAAAATATTCCTATTAAAATATTCCTGAAGTATTTAGAAATTAAGTTGAATTTAAGAGATACCTGTAAATCAGCTGTACCAACTTAAAATTACTGGAGGCAAAAAAAAAAAGAAAGAAAGAAAAACTCTCGCTATACTCTCATTACAAAGGAAAAGAGTACTTAAGACAGCTGATCAAACCCAGATACATCAAGTTTTGCAAGAAATTGAACTACATTTTCCTCTCCTTACCTTCCTCCTTAAGTGGAAGAAAATGTGATAAATATTGAAATCTCTATTTTTGTCAGACACTTCTATAGTTTCCAAGGCTCATTTGACACTTGCTTCTCAAGAAATAATTTTAAAATTTTTTACTGAAATCAAGTGGAATTTAAACCATGCTATCAGAAATGCTAGACTAGGCTCATTCTTAATATTTGGTGCATGCATGGTTCAATTATACATAGCTGACACCTACTCACTAAATATGCACTGCTAATTATGTCTCAGCATTTAAGGGCCATAGTTGACTGAAGCTGGCAGAAGGAGATTATTAGTAGGCTAATCTACATTTAGAGCGGATGATGAGTATTTTCATCTAAGATATTCTACTTAATACTCCTTCAGGTTCTCTTTGAAGCAGTGAAAGGCATGAAGCAAACATGCATCAGAAATCACCAAGACTTCAGATTATGTTACACATAGCAAAAAATAAGACATTTAAAAGGGAAGCCTTAATGATGTACAGGTATGTTATACTGTAGGTCTATCCCTGTAAAATACAGTTAATTTACATGCATTATGAGAGTCGGGAGGTTTAATGTTTTGTTTTGTTTCATACAAACACAGTTATAAGTTTGATTTTCCAAACCTTCATGAAATCACATCATTCCTTACTCTTGTAACTTAGCTGGCCTTTACAATGAATCCAGGAAGACTTCATAGCCTGAATATGACCGGTTAACTGTCACGTAATTTCACTGCTGAATTTTTATTTCATATTTAGTCATGCTGTGCTATTTTCACACACTATTCTTTCTAAATAACATAGTGTGCAGATATTCTTTATGGTATTACTAATATCACCTTTAATCACTGAAAGCACACAGCAAAAGGGGACAAGAAGGATAAGAGAGAAGAAGTTTAGGTCACCTACAAATGCTCTGTCCCACCACCTTGTTAAAGAGGTTAAAAAAAAAAAAATCTGTGAAATAGCTACATGTGCAATAGCTGTCCATGGCTGTTTCGGTTTTGTTCCCTACGCTGTTCCTCATTTGCATTCTTCTGCTACACAGCTTCTACTCTTAAATGTTGTTCCTAATCCGAGAGAGATTTTTTCACTACTTTAAAGTTTCTGGAGAACAACTAATTCTCAAAAATAGAGTGTAGAAAATGCAACACGGATAAAGAAACAAGTATGAAAATCCACAGATCCCTCTAGACCTAAGACCAGCAGCGTAACACAGGTTTTGGGATTGCAGCTGGTTTATCACTGGTCAGCTCAGGCAGTAGACAGTATATGTGGAGCAGACACAAACTTCCACATCTAAGTCTCTTTAGTCCAGGCACTGGAGGTGATCAACTCTCCTAGCTCTTTACAGGTTTATGGACTTTGCTACTAAAGCAGAATGACAAAGTATTTTTTCTGGTTTGTTACACTTCCACTAAATTCCAGCCAAACAGGATGAAAGAAAAAGTAATGTTTTCACATTTACAGTTTGCTGAAAAGCCATTGAAATAAGCAAATTATATTACATAAGCGTGCAGCTATGTAGCACTATATGCCAGACGCCTACTGCCAGAATTAAAAGGGGCCCACTTCAAGTCAAATCTCCCATTACAAGAAAAGTGTCCATGAACTATCAAGACCCCGCCTATTGAACAGCTCAGAGTCTAAAACTTAACGAGTGTAAGAGGCACAGAAACATCAGGGACAATTCAACTTTGTGAGCCTCACTACGCGACAGGTTCCACAACAGAACCAAAAGAGACTCTCAGGTTTCACCTGCCCTGGAATGAAGAGATGTCAGAGTGCTTGAAATCTCTGAGCTGAATGCAAAGAATGTAAGTCTCTGTTCATTATAGAATGTAAGAGTTTCATTCTATAATGCAACTCTATGGCCTTCCTATTTCCACCTGTAAGGACAGCTCCTCTGACTTCTCTGAATTGTTACTTCTAAGGACACGGCTCTGCATGGGACAGAAGGAATAAGCTGCGAGTACACGCTTCACAATCACCCACCTCACTGAACTGAAAGCAGCAGTCCATGAGGCAAAGCTTGCAAAGTTTCAAAGAGGTGACAGCATATGCATGCCTGTGCTGAAAAGTCTTTTGCAAGAACTGGTTACAATACTGCCAGGAGGTTTTTGCTTGTTTGGGGTTTTTTTTCCCTTTTTCTTCACCCTTCCCCAGGAGAGGAGGAAACTACGGTATCTGACAAAACTTGCTAAATGCTTATTTTTAGCATGTATTTCATATACACCAAAGCCACATCACACAATAAGCTTAAAACTGCAGGTCAGGTCAATTTCCTGCTTCTGATTTTTTTAAAGCAAAAAGCCATTAATTCAGTACTATAACCTTAGTTGTATGAAGTCTTTGAAAATCTAGCAAGCAAGTATTTTTTAGTCTACAGTCACACCATGTATCTGTCAGTAAGATAAATAGGTGGGGGAAATTTTTAGTTATTATTTTTACAAAAGGGGCCAAGTACATCATAGCACAAAATCTCAGGCCACCACACCTTCAAATGAGGGTGCTGTACTTCTATCGCCGTGCAGCTGGTAAACTGGGGTGAGAGGATGCAGCCCTGGGTACTCTTGCCAACTAAACTAGATCGGTGTGCGCAGCTCTTTGTTCAAGTGCATCCATCGTATATATTTTACGCAACCAATATCAAAAGCACAAACTTCCAAGCACAAACACATGGAGCGTCCCAGATACTGTGTCAGCACTAAGAAATTGTCCAGCCACACGTCTGGTGTCAAATCTGCTTTTCAAAGCTCCCGTGGCCTCGCAGCTCCTGCCTGTTTCAGCCCGCACTCATCGTACTGAGTCAAGTACTAGTACAAATCTGCATCCCTGCACTCTGTTAGGACACCGAGACAAAACAGCCAGGGCACGTTTAACCCGCTGGTAGCAGTCACAAGCGCTGATTCACAGCACGCTTGCTGACATAAGAGTTTCTTCACCATTAGCACGGGAGACAAAAGCGGGCTCTGGCGCACTTTTGCCTCCCCACGCACCCGCCGTGGCCACCCGGGAGGTGTCACTGCAGCCGGGAGCCGCGGGGGCACCGGGGGCTCAGCCCCCGGAGGGGTCGGCGGCCGGAGCTGCTCTCGCCGCCCCGCGGTGAACCCGGGGCGGCGACGGCGAGCCCGGGTCGAGCGGGTCCCGCGGCGGCGATGATGAGCCCCGGCCGGGCAGCCCCTCCTCACCTGCGTTGTAGAAGCGGTCCAATACCGCCGTCTCGCCGAAGTCCAGCTTGCCGAAGTGCAGGGTCTCCAGCGCGGCCCCCACCGCCTCGCACGCCTCCCGCAGGCTCTGCAGGGCGCCGCTCTCCGCCGCCAGCAGCGGCCCCTGGCTGGCCTCGTTGATCACGTAGGTGACCGCGGTCCGCCGGCCGCCACCCTTGGCCCGCGCAGCGGTGCTCGGGCAGGCGGCGGCGGCGGCGTCCTCAGCCCAGAGAGCGGCGGGCGGCGGCGCAGCCAAGTCGGGCGGGAGGCTGCGGGCGCCGGTGTCGGCCCCGGGCGCTCGCCTGCCAAGCACCTCCTCGCAGGGGGTCCCGCCGCCGGGCGGGCCGGGCACCGGCAGGCTGACGATCCCCTCGCTGCTGTCGCTCATCCCGGCGGCGAAGGAGCAGCCCCGGGCTCTGTTGCACTGGCCGGGGTTAGGCGGATGCCATAGTGCGCCGCCCGCCCCGGAGCGGTCCCGCTGAGCTGCTGGAGGGGAGAGGCGGCCGGGCTGAAGCGAGGAACTCCCACTCGGGCACTAGCGAAAGCTGACGGAGACGAGGAGGCGAGCACAGCCTCCCTCCGTGCCTGCCGCCGGCACCATGACGCGCCGATCTCTTCTCCCCCGCACCTGCAGGGACTATCGGGCGCACCGACCCCCGGCAGCCCGGCCTCCTTCTCCTGCCACCCCCGACACCCCGCTCTTCCTTCGGCCGCTTCGCTTCCTTGGGCGAAATTCCTCGGCCGCGGGGAGGAACCACTTGTGGGATCGCTCTCCGGCGCCCCAGCTCCAGCCGAGCGACAGCTGCGGAGCCACTGGCAGCGCGGGCTGGGGCGGCCCCAGCACCGGGCACCTCCTCCGGCCCCGCCTCCGGGCAGAAATAACCTTTTCCGCCCCCGTGCTCGGCGTTCCGGCCGTGTCCCGAGTGGGAGCTCTTGAGGAAGAGGAGTCACGTCGTGTCCTCACGGGCTTGTCAGCCTGGAGGGGCACCGCTTCCCTTGGGAAGTCCCGGCCGGGCCGCCCTCGCTCCCCGGGGCGCCCCGGGAGGGGACGGCGGTACGGGCTGTTGGAGAGGACCGAGGGCGGCCCTTCCCTGCCGTCTCCTGCGGGGCTTTGCTTTGTAATATCCTCCCCCCTAACACGAGCCCACGGTCGCGTTTCAAATCAGTGGGGTCAGGCTGCGCCTCTCCGCCGCTGAAACGACGGGGGCCCTGCCTCGCCCCGGAGCCTTCAGAGGTGCTTGGGGTTCACCTGAAGGAGCCTGTGTTTGCAAGAAGCCAAGTCCTATGCTCTGAACCTAATCCTGCTAAAGGGATTTTTATCGTTTACTGCTTTTCTTGTTTGTTTTCAATGGCACACATATTCTAACTAGCGTGTCAGGAGTAAATGCTTTGAGTGTTTGCAGTGAGTTGAGAGCACTGTCAGGATTGAGTAATCATTAGCCTTTGCCTTCTACTATTATCCGCCGCCTAAAACTGCCTCTCTCTGTGTTCCCGAACGGCTTCAAGTTCACTGAAGGGTTTATGGCTGCTTTAAACAGGATCAGCCTCACGCTTTGCAAGTGCTGCACTCGGAAACGGGAAAACTACCCCTGTATGTTGATTAAATATGTCGGTTTCTTGCATTCACCTACAATTTACTTGTCAAGAATAGTTGAAAGCTTGATAATTACCAAAAATATTACTTCACAGAGAAGGAAACTAGTGAGAATAACTAGCATATAGCCAAAAGTTATGCTAACTTTGTATGGTATAGCACCCAGTAGAGGAAAAGATCCTTTGGCATTTGAAATAATACATCATATGAAGAAAAGTTGCCCCAAAATTTCAGATTATTTGCAGCCCAAGAGTGACTCTGTGGGGAATTCAAAATGGATTGGAAAAGGAAATTATGTTGAGACTACTGCAGTATGTTTTTGGATATAAATGCTGTGAAAGTGGGTGATTTATCAAATGTCTTTTTTTTGGGGGGGGGGGACTTCTATTAAACAGGTACAAGAGAGAAGGAAAAATAACACTTATTAACTTTGTTTATATGTTATATCAATAGGTCCCATCCTGTTAAAATTGATGTTAAGACTAATCCACTTGTTGGCACAAAGCCTCCTCCTATATCATTGTTTTCCATTACTTCTGTAGACAGAGGATCAATTCCGGAATAATTAGAAAAATTAGTCACTGTAGTAGCTTCAGTAGCTCTGTTTGCTTTTGCGTTGAGCAGTCCCCTTTTCCAACAAGATATGACTGGCATTTGCTTCTGCTGATAAGAAATCGGTAAATGGGGTGGGAAGATGACAAGCAAACTAAAGACTAATTTACAGGGGAAAGTTAATATTTGCTCATCTGCCAGATACAGTAGGTTATTGTTTCTTGCTACAGTCTGAATGGCAAAGTGTTTTTCTAAATTATGGTGTTTTCCACAAAATGCAGAATTGGTGTTAATCCATTCAGCATTGCAGTTACATCACCTTTCAGGAAGCAAGAACAATATGTCTCTGTTGTTCTCAAGAACAGCCCGTGTTTGTCAAGTGCAGAAGGAAGTCATGGACTGAAAGGAGACGGAAGAAGCATGCTATTCCACTTAGCATTACTGACTTGTGAGGCTTGCTTCGTTGTTAGCACCATGTCTGTTCCAAATACAAGTTAGTTTTTCTACTGATTTGGCTGTGAGTGAGGTTGAGCACTAAACTGGGAAAAAAATCAAAATACTGTTGAATAACAAACACAAATTGCTGATGCTTTTATAAAGTGAAAATATATCTTTCAATCTGTTAGCTCTCTGAAGCAAACAATCAGGCATTTAGGAGCTCTTGTGTTTTCATGTTTGATTAGGAGATAGTTCCAAGGATTTCTTAAAAACTGAAATAACACCCCATTTGTTATCAGAAGTACTCTTACCTTGTTCATTTGTTTCTCAAGGGCTGTGAAATTAACATCTTTAACACCAGATGGTTTGTATATAATCACGATTCAGTACCATCCTGTTCCAGTTCTGTTTTTTTCAGAGACAAAACAGACAAAAACTTGGAACAAGCAGTTGGCTGTAGACTTGTTGAAATAATGACCCTCTCTTTTTTATATATTTCTACAGCTATAAATCATTTGCCTCTGGTTTTAACCATAATTATAATTTTAACATCCAAGAGTTTGCTAGTTGCAAATACAAATGCAACTTTTGATGAGTTACAAACAGCACATGACAAATGCCACAGGCTTGATTTAGCTGGTCCAACCAAAAAACACAACTCAAATGTATCCTGATTTATAGAGATTAAATTTAAAACATAACTCTGTCCAATTTATATTTTTCATGTGTTGTGGCCATCCATGTCCAGTAGAGGGAGAAAAATTATTTTAGACTAACCTGCATTTTGAATTTTGTTTACAGTAATGTGGATGGAATTAATAGAATAAATTGAAATCTATCTCCACAAATACCAGGTTTAAAAATGGATGTGAAATTTCACTCATCATTTAAGGCCCTCTTATTTAACTACAGGATAATATATAGGAGTGAGAGATTAGAGATTCACTGTAAATTCTTCACTGATAAACAGGAAAACGAAGTTTTCAGGAGTCCAGCATGCTTCAAGTATGAGTGTTTAAAAAAAAACTCAAAAGAATTTAAAGAAACTTGGAGATATAAAAAATTGAATGAGATATTAAAAGTACATAATGCGATTTTTGCAACCTTTAGGCCAGAACTGTCACAAGCAGTAGAAACAGTTAAACTGAAATAAAAACCCCTTGTTTCTAAAAGCTATCTTAAAAAGTTAGACTAAGTATATCACTCTAGACAATGAGAAGTACCTTTAAGTTCAATAGGGAGAAGGCAGTATTTTGAGGCAGCCAGCTGCCAATCTGTGAGAAAAGATACACTTATGAACACACTGGACATTTAAAACAATATTTAAGTAGAAGGAGAGAGATAAATAGAGACTGGTGGCCATTGTGTAGGGATGCAGCTGATCATGAACAGTAATAACATGGGGAATCTGCTTACCAAATTACAGCAAAACCAGACCAAACAATGTGGATACATCATCAGGGATGGATTTTTCACCAGTCAGGACCGTCCTTGTAGCCCTTTTCTTGTGAGCATGGTGAAGACTGTGTGTTGTTCTTGCTTCATACTCTCTTCCCCCACAATTCTCACATTTCTTTCTAAATCTCCATATCTAAATCTTCCTTTGCTGCAGTGTCTTTCTCTTTCCCTCCTCTTGCTTCTTTTGTTTTTTTAAACCTTCAGAAAAGCCTCCATGCTAACAGCCTCTTCCTTCCAAATGCCATAACCCTCAGTTTCGCCATATGAGGGAAGCCTTTTCCCTTTGCATTCATTCCTGCAACGCCCTTGGTTACTTTTATTTGTTTATTTTCAATGTTGTCAGTTTTTCAATCTTATATGAACCCTGGGATTCTAAATGTTTTTTCTAAAGCTGCAACACATTCAGCTTTATGACGATATGGGGATTTCAGCTGGAAACATCTTTATGTTTCTGTAAGTCAATAAGCATTCACTTGTAGAAGAAAATTTTGATGGCATGGAGCCTAGTGAATGGTTCGATAGTTAAAAGACACAAAAATCAACTGCAGTCCTTGAATATTTTCAGTGTTTTAAGCTACCTGCCCTTGCACGAGGAAATAGCTCGCATTCTACTTTCTCTGGTAGAAAAGATCTTTTTATCAGTTGTTCAAACACTTGGACTCGAGCCCTTCTGATTACTGTTTCTGCTGACCAGCAAGGGTTTTGGAAGGATTTATGCATACAGCAGCGATGGTTGCCAGCTCAACTCACATCTAAGCTAGCTGTCAGCTAGCAAGCTGAGGAAATGAGGGACATGTGTTTGTAATAGAGCAGAGCCCTTGGGACTGAAAGGGTGGAGATACTGCAGTAAGCATCTCAACCACTTATTCTAATGCTAACGAGGGCTATGGCTTCGAGCTGAGCGTAGAGAAGTCACAGCTGCATAAAGATAGCCTAAAACTACACACTAAGCAACTTTCCCTTTTTTTATTGAAATTAGGTTGTGTTAGGAAAACAGCAATTTCAGTGTAGTTGGGGATTTTTTTCCTTCAGCTGAGGACTCTCGTTTTTTTGCGTGGAACATGGCTGCCATCTACTGCTGCATGCTGGATCCGTCTGGAAGAATCCGTTTGGATTCTTCTCCTGCACTGGTGAGGCCACACCTCGAGTCCTTGTTCCCAGTCCTGGGTCCCTCAATCCAGGACAGACATTGAGGTGCTGGAGCAAGTCCAGAGAAAGACAAAAAAGGTGGTGAAGGGTCTGGAGCACAAGTCTGATGAGGAGTGGTTGAAGGAGCTGTGGGTGTTCAGCCTGGAGATGAGGAGGCTCAGGGGAGACCTTACGGATCTCGACAACGCCTCGAAAGGAGAGTGTAGGTGGGGGTCGGTGTCTTCTCCCAGGCAGCTATTGACAGAATGAGAGGAAATGGCCTCAAGCTGAGCCAGGGGACGTTTAGGGTGGACATTAGGAGGAATTTCTTCACAAAAAGGGTGATTAGACATTGGAATGGGCTGCCTGGGAGGTGGTGGCATCACTGTCCCTGGAGGTTAAGGGAAGACTGGACGTGGCACTGAGTGCCATGGTTTAGTTGACATCGTGGTGTTCAGTCATAGGTTGGACTCAGTGATCTCAGACGTCTTTTCCAACTTAATTAATTCTGTGATTATGTGATTTGGTGTTAGCTGGAAGGAGCTGGCTGGTAGACCTTTCGGTTTCAATAGCTGCATATAAAATGCTGATATGATTGGTGGTCCTTCATGTTTCTTGAATTTACTCAGCTGCTGAGAGGCTGAGGAGGAAATAGAGTTATGTTTAGCAACTTCGTTTGTTGGGCCCTTTTCTCTTTGCCTGTAAAATAGCTTTTGTTTCTTTTGTTGTTATTCTACCTCAAAACCATCCTACTCAAATACTTTCACTGTCTGTATTATTTTGCTTTCTACTTCCGTGGATCTTCAAAACCTGAATTCTCAAGTTTGTCTGTGAAAAAAATGTTTGGGAACTAGTCCTTCTCTCAGGACTTCCTTGTAACCTTTTATCTACTTCATGATCTTTATGTCTATGAAAGTTATTTTAATCATGTCTTTACAAAACAGCTGGGCCACTGATAAGAACTGGTTCCTGTTTGCATAACCTCTTTGCAGAATTTCACTCGTTAAGGAAGATCAACCAGCTTGGAAAAAATGCACTTGATGAAACCTTTCCAATTCAGTGATAAATTATCCATAGAGTAACTGGACTTCACACCATCAAGCACCTGACTCCCTAACTCCTCTCAGATGGCAGTGTCCTAACTTACTGTACCACTGTGGTGGCCTTTCAAGCGTTGTAATTGACATCCCAGTCACAAAGGGCAGTTACTTTAAAAACACTTGCTCAGAAAACTGTCTCGTAACTTGCATTTTGAAAGGATAAATTGATGTTAAAAGATTCCACAGAAGCTAAAAGTGGTTGAATTTGGCCTGGAGCAGCCAATTCTGTAAGGTATTCCTTTGCCCCAGGGTTAAAAAATCTGATCTCGTATGATGTCAATAAATGAAGCCCATAAATTTCCAGTTATGAGGCTTTGGGAACTGCTGCGATAATCCAGAGGATACATTAAACTGAGCTTCACTTGCATTGAATTTGAACTGATTTTATTCTAAAATCCTGGAGGCTATCTGATAAACATGTTTGTTTTCATTTTTATTACAAGATCGAAGAATGAGTAGAACTGCCTAATTCTGCATCTGAGTGCCAGTTTAAGCAAATGGACATTTTTGTGGCTTTACAATGGATTTTGCAGTTAAGGCTTAGTTTTAAATATATGGCCAGGTAGCAGGAATACA
The DNA here is from genome assembly GCA_014706295.1 of Lycocorax pyrrhopterus obiensis. Lineage (NCBI taxonomy): Eukaryota > Metazoa > Chordata > Aves > Passeriformes > Paradisaeidae > Lycocorax > Lycocorax pyrrhopterus. The sequence goes on from JACSVZ010000004.1 coordinate 50,403,300, forward strand.
TAACTATGGTCCAAGTTCCATGAGGTAACTGTAATTAAATAATCTAATTTGCCTTTGCTGTAACTTCTGAAAGTGCAAAATGATACTTTTGCATTTTTATCTTTTAACACATAGATGGGTCATTGTGACTAATTAGGGTGGTCTATGTCCAACTGGAATAACCTCAGTGTCTGTATTTTAAGGGACATAGATGTAGACAGATGTAGGATATAACATGGCAAAAGCTGCAGCTGCTGCTCTGCTATTAATTTTCTAAGCCTGAACACCCCCTCCCCACCTCCTCCTTTCAAAGGCAAAATTCCCACTGACTTAAACACAAGTTCTCACAGGTGTAAGACGTTTATTCATAAAAGGACTTCCATAAAGCACAACTGCATAATGAGAAGAGTGATAAAATATGCAGATCTAATCAAGAAATTAGGAGAATGAAAAGCTTAGAAGGTCTTTTTAAAAGGAAAAATGAAAGCTAACATACAGACTTATGATTGAAACATCTCGTGTATTCAAGCGATGCACACACGAGCTGATCTATGTCCTACGTGGCGTACAAAAGAGCGGACTGTCTCCGAAATTTGGAAGTGATTCCTTCTGCGCAGGGAGGCGATTTTGCGGGCTCGTGTATCCCGAGCGGCCGCTCCGGCAGCGCCCTGGGCCGCCCCCTGCCATCGCCAAAGATGGCGGTGGTGGCGCCGCGGCTCCGGCACCGCCCGGCGGGCGGGCGCTTCCGCCGGGGCCGGGGGCGCGGCGGCACCTCCGCGGCTCCTCCGCGGCTCGGCGGAGGCCCGGGCGGGGGCCATGGGCACGACGGCGGGCGCGGGCGCCCTGCGGCTGCCCGGGCTGCACGGGTACGCCGTGGAGTTCTCGCCATACTGCCCGGGGCGCGTGGCCTGCGCCGCCGCGCAGTACTACGGCATGGCAGGTGCGGGGGGCGGCGCGGCGGGGGTGACCGGGAACGTGGCTCCTCGCGGGAGGAGGAGGAGGCTGGAAACGTGGGTGTGCGGAAGGACAGACGGTGTCTGCCAAAGCATTTGGGGACGACTTCCCTTTCCGCTGCGTTTGTTTTGCTGTGGGACAGCGCCTGTGCCCCGTGGCCGGGCCGGGGGTGGCGCGGGAGCTGCCCCAGCCCTCCATAGCCCGCCGGCATCTGCCTCTCGCCAAGTGCCCACCCGCTGCTGCCGTGGCGCTTCTCACGACGCCCTCGCGGAAGAGCCCTCATTTGATAGGGTCGAGAATAAATATGGTAGTAAAGACATACACAGTGTGAATAAAATGTCTGAAAATAACTTTCTCCGGTGGCAGGACCCGAGGGAATGGCCTGAAGTTGTGTCAGGGGAGGTCTAGGTTGGATATTAGGGAAAGGTTCTTCCCCCGGAGGGTGGTTGGGCACTGGAACAGGCTCCCCAGGGAAGTGGTCACAGCACCAAACCTGACAGAGCTCAGGAAGTGTTTGGACGATGCTCTCGGGCACGGGGTGTGACTCTTGAGGATGGTCGTGTGCAGGCCCGGGAGCTGGACTCGATCCTCATGGATGCTTTCCAGCTCAGCCTATTCTGTGATTCTGTGGCTTCAGCTGTTCTTGTCTCAGTCCTCGAGTGTCCAGGCAGGCCCTGGTGACCCTGTGGTCTCTTGAAAGAGCCAAGCTGAGTGTTCCTCAATACTGGCACCTTTTTCATTTCCAGTGGGAGTATTGCTCCCCAAAACATTAATTTAAAAAAAAAAAGTCTTAAGTGTAGAATTACTTCAACAATATCTCAGTCAGATGAGAAAGCAGAACCCATGTGTGTTTTATCAGAACTTAATTATTTTTTTCGTTTCTGGTGAGCTGTGTTTGTATTACTGTATTCAGGAAGGGAGCGGGGAAGTGTTCTGTCTGCTGTGTTATCAAAAAGACAAAAGGGAACCCCGTGTTGGTATGTCTGTCATGTGAGAACCATGGGGAGAATGCGTTTTTATGCTTTATAAGCAAGTCTTTTTCAACCTCACCTACAGATATACTGGAGAAAAAAAAACCCCAACCAAATCAAACCAGAACAATCTGATGTAAATGAATTACTGTTTTAGAGAATATGAGACCACAAGATGTTTAATTATGCAAGTAATTGTTTGGCCTCTTAAAGTTCAGGTGCCCTTTGTGTTTGCACAGTGAAGCTACCAGAGAACCACCCCAGTTTCCTTTGGCATCAGGGAGCTAGTTGTGATGTTTTGTTTCATTTTGCTGGTTTAGGTTGTGGAACTCTGGCGATGCTGGAACAAAACGAAGCTGGGATTGTTCTGCTCGGGAGGTAATATAGGTTTATCTTTTATTTTTGTAAGAGAAAAATTTGCTGTGTGCTTGTGAGTACAAGGCACAGCTTGTATTGTACAACAATATTTTGGGTTATTGTTAGTGATATAAGGTATTTTTTCTGTGCTGAAGTAGCTACTGATACAGGTCTTTGTATTTACATATAAATGAATGCATTTGTATTTACCTGCAATACAAAACATATGTTTACATTGCATTGATTTTGTTATGGGAAGTTATCTGGCTTGCATCATTTCCATAGTGTAAACCATTTTATACAAAGCTGACAATGTGAATTAAGAGCAGCTTCTCTGCCCTAGCTTGAAATTGTAAGTTCTAGGTGTTTAGGAACAGTGACACCTAGATTTATGCCCTTATGATTGACTTACACTGAAAATAGTGCAGGAATCTACATCAAGTTGTCAAGGTCCTTCCTAGGAGATACAATTTTCTAAGGGCTTGAGAGGAGTTTGATTTTTTTGGGGATGGAAGGAGGAGGAAGGTTAGGAGGGAGTTTAATACTTGATTGTTACTAACCTAAAATGTTTTAAGGAAAGTCTTGAAACAGCAATTGTTTAGATTAAGGTGGCTGACATAGAAGTGGTTAAAAATAATTAATCATATTCAGAGAAACTGTATTTCATTCATAGTTATAAAACAAGACTCTTTGAAGATGTTCAACGTTCTGTTACTTTTGCTAAGTACTCTGGTTTAGTACTATTCATTTCTGTTTCCAGTGACTCCACTTATTTTGTGGTAGAAAGTTCTCTTAAGTTCCTGACCCACAGACTGTTGTTTTCTCTGTCAAAGTGTTCTGTGCATGGCTTTCCCTTATCATTACTGCAGAGTGCCATGAAATTTGACCTAAGCTTAGCTGAACCTTCAGTGAAAAGGCAGTAAATAAATTCATATTTGTCATCAGGTAATACTACAGTCATTGATAGTTGTGGCAGAGTAACTAATATATGGCATCAGATCCCATATGGTGAATTGTTGGTGTGTTGAAAGCCTCTTCAAGGGAGTGTAGAGATCTTCAGTAAATTCATGGCTGTGTTTCTGTTGGGTTTTCATTGTGACTCAGATTTGTAATGGTGTTGTGAATTGGATAGGGCTCTCCCAACACAGTTTTATTCTTTCTTTACCACAGTTGTTAGAAACAAAGTGCTCTTGCATCCTGGAGAAACCATAGGTCAGACTGAGGCGTGTTGTACCTCTGTTTGCGTGGCAAGTTTTAGACTGAAATCAGAGTTCCTTTTCTGTATGTGGAAGGTCCTTGGCTCATTTATGCTTTAACTTAATCTATTTTGGCATACGGTTGTAGAAACTGACATTTGAACAAGTAAGTTAATTGTGAGGAGATTCACTTGAAACTCAAATATGTAAAAATGCTGTTGAGAATGGTAAAAATGGTGATTCAAAGAAATACTTTCTTTGCATGTAATTAGTCCAGACTTTTATGTTGTGCTTTCTCATAGACTAATATCTTCATTTTTCCAATTTAGTTTTGACTGGAATGATGGCCTGTTTGATGTGACCTGGAGTGAGAATAATGAAAATGTGTTGATCACTTGTAGTGGAGATGGATCTCTGCAAATCTGGGATATGGCTAAAACCAAAGGTCCACTGCAAGTGTATAAAGAGCACACTCTGGAGGTAAATCTGGCAAACTTAAAAAATTTAATGGATGATCTTATGTTTGAATAATTAAAAGATTTATTTGTGGTCTTATAATCAAAAGTGGCTTTTTGTTTTCTGTTTTTTAACTTTTTTGCGTCTGTGGTTTGAATTAATAACTTGAATAGAAAGTGAAAGCACATATTCTTGTGCATTGTTCATATGCTGTAGTAGGTACTGCTTGATTACACAAATCTAGTGAATTCAGAAATAGCATCTGTGGTTCCTTACAAGCTAAGTAATCATGAAATTACTGCAGTCACACTGTGATTTTTAGAGAGCCTTATTAGATAGGTCTAAATCAGATAGCTGATATATCAGTCTTATTCTTGAGGTTATGGAGTGATACACATTATGCAGATCCTTAGCACTTGGATTGCACTTGGATCTGCTTTTCCTTTTCCCTCCTAGCATCTGTGAGATCCTACTCAAATAACAGTAGTCAAATGTTTGGACAGTGTATGTTATTTTAGCCTTGATTTGATACTGTTGCATTTGATTTTCTTAAAATCTCAGTTTCTTTATGCAGTGCTATATGGGTAGAGAAAAATGTTATATTCAGGTTCATAAATATATTTGCGTAGTTTCAAGGATATTTACACTGTAGTACGTATATCTTCCCTGAAGTGATTTTTCTTCCCTTTTTTTTAAGCTTTCCTTCTTAACCCTCCATTCACTTCTGTCAAGTCGTTGAACTTAAGATGCAGTCAGTTTTAGCCTGCATTATTGATGCTTTATCTAAATTACATCAATCTCAATAAAATGATCTAGTAGATATGTAGTCAAAAAACTGATGGAGGAAATTCAGTTTTGTTCCCAAAAACCTGAAGATTTTTTTCAGATATGAAGCACAAAGCTAAAAGCTGAGTGACTGCAGTTACACAAGAGTCCATCTTCTGTACCTTATTTTTTGTAGTTTTTCTGCTTAGATTTAATACATATACTGTGTAAACTGAGAATTTTGAGAGAGGGGTTTGTAGTTGTGATCAGGATTTTATGATGGTGTTCAAAGGCTGATAGTTACAGAAAGATGTAGGTGAAGCATAGTACCAATTTTTTTTTGTTAGTTTGTTTCTGTCATTTTCTCATTGAAATTCTGTCAGTAAGTTTATTTTAGCTCTGCTACACCATCTGTTGTTTGTGAAATAAACATTTCTGTGTCCATGTCTTAGTTGAGCAGGTAGCATGGGAAGCTGGACATATTCAACCATGCTCAGAAAGACAGTATTAGGAAACATGGGCTGAGTGTTTATTGTGAGAGATGAGAGGTTTGTGTTGATTCTTTATGAACTTATATTAAGAGGATAGTTCTCAGAGGGAAGTCACCTAGTAGTTTGTGGTAAACACTGGCAGACAGTGTTCTCACTACCTTCCTAATCCTTAATCCCTGTCTGACATTTTTAATGACAATTTTGTCACTGCATTTTATACTATTGCTAATGCATGATTGACAAGGATGTTTCTTTTTTTCTAAATGAGATCATTGTTCCTTCTCAAAAAGAATGTGCATTTTGAATTTAAAAGTGAATTTGTACTGTCAAAGGATGAGTTTTATTCCAGCACTAACCAACTGCTGAATCTCATTAATAAATTAGTCTAATTTACTTTGGTTTTGACAAAATCTCACTGGATTGTGAGATAATAGAATGCTTGAATTAAATTTGTCTTGTAAAGTGAACCTGAACATTTATTTTAAGCTATTTTTTATGTTTTTACATATTTTTTCCCCTCATCTTTTTGTCTTGCCTGAGGCATTTCTTGCTGCTGTTTAGCCATAAGCTAGGGTTCATTTATTTTATGATTGAAGATAAAGCACTAAGAGATTAACAGCTAAGGTTTATGCTGTGTTATTAGTCTTTCCCTGTTGCTCAACAGAGCTTCTGTTGAAGTGTCTGTAGATTTATGTTGGAGAATAGCATGAAAAGGAGAGAATAAAAGTGAACCTTACTTGGTTCTTCACACTGTCTTCTTTTCATCCTCTTCCTATTACCTAGACCTGGCACATGCCAAATGGACAGTATCTCTTGTTTTTCCCGAGCCTGTTGTCTGTTCTGTTTGTAATTCTTGCCCGAAGGAGAGTTCGCCCAGGTCCCGCTGCCTCTGCTGCAGCTGCAGAGCGCTGAGCAGTCCCAGCCCTGTGTGCCATATGTGCCCAGGTCTGTGTCACAGCACGTGCTCGGCAGATCTACGTGCTGATAGCTTGGGAGCGAGCTGGGAGTCCTGTGTGTGCTTTGCCTTATCCGTGCAGTAGATCTGATACATCCCAAGTACAATCTATTGAACATGGGCTACGTGAATTGTGTGACACAGGTCCATGTTTCCCAAAGATCTGTTTCTCTCTAGAAAATCTTGACTACGAATATGAGAGCCAAACACTGAGCTGTTGTGTGGAAGAGGCATACTATGTAGTGATACAATTAGGGGCATTTCCAAACAGCAGCAGATTAGGAGTTGAACTCAGGCCATCACACAGATTCAGGGGTAAAGAGAGAGGCTAATGTTTGTGAGGTGCTTGGGAGCCACTTTGGAGAACTGACATGTCTTCCGTTCTTCGAATATATTGAGAGGTACTGGTGTGTCTCCTTTGTTACTATTTTAGTAGGAAGAGTTAGGTTGGAAGGGACCATGTTTTAATGAGCTGTAGTACAATTAGTTAGCTAACAAAAGTAGAAAAGTCAAGAGGCAAAGGTGTGGTTTGGCAAAAAACCCAAAAGAATTACCTCTCAGGTGGTTATATGGCTTTTGTCAAGTACTGTCCCAGTACATTTGGATTATAAGCTCCTCAAGGAAGGGGTTTAGTACAAAATGGTTCTAGAGCAGTATGGCTTTCAGTATATGGGAAGCAGGACTTTGTAAAATAACAAAGGAGGGTTGACAGATAGGCACCTTGTTTTTCTCTGGGCAGTAGTTGCCTTCCACTTATGGAAAATAACCAAATAGATGAAAACCAATTAATTTAAGCTGGATCTAGTATAGACTGAAATATTTCTTAGGAAGGAAAATGCTCAGAAATAGCTAAATATTACCTTGATTTCCCTTCTCACACAGGATGCTTTCCATAGAAGACTTTGATAGTTGCTGGATTTCTTTCCCTTTCAGCTTCTCTGCTTTTTTAATCTGGTGACACAGGTCCAAGCATATCTACCTTCAAAACAGGGTTGCTGTTATTAAATGCACAGTTCCATGTATCCAAGACAAACACAACATCTAGTATGTTGACTTGCAGACCATATCCAGTGCGGTGCTAGATTATCCCAGGTGGAGTACAAATCCTTGGTGGTTAGTGGCCCAGCTGTTGAGAGCAGTGCCACCTACTACTTGTAGGTAGTGACCACATTTCTGAGAATTGTCCTGGGAGCTCGGATTCAGTCAGGAGGTGAAGTGGATGAACTGTTTTATCTATTGTTTATCCACCTTACACTGAAATGGTTCATGTCCTGCTGCAGCTTATTGAATCACTTTGGTGTGAGGTAAAACCAGACAAAACAGAATGCACCTTCCATCAAGTAGATAAAGATGTGTATTTGAAGATGGAAGTTGTGCATGTGCTTGAGACTTAAGGATTTTAAATAATTTGAAGAACGGCCTTAGTGCATTTGTTTTTGCGAGGCAGCAGAGCTGAAAAATCAGCAGTGAAGGATGGAGTTAAGGTATCCTCTGTCAAAGCAGGGACCAGCATGAGAACATGCTGTCAGGGCAGAGGGAGCTTATTTCAACTACGCAGTGAAAAATAATTCCTTAATAGCTGAAATGAGTACTTATGAGGGAAACTGAGTTTTTTATTTATTTTATTTTACTTGTTTGAGGATTTGGATGGTCAAAAAAGAGTGCCATAGAACCTGGAAAAGATGAAAAACAGGAGTACTTTATGACATATATTTTTTAGGAGAATTAGATATAATAAAAAAGCATTTACTGTTAGTCAGCTAAGATCTCAAAGTCAGCTCTGAAGAAGAGAGATGGCATTTACAATGAGAGATGGCTAGCAGTTGGAAACTGTAGATCTTTGAATAAAATTGGATCAGCAATACGAAATCAAGTCAAAATTATGGCTTTTAAAGTGGTAGACTTCTAGTGATGGTAGATGTATGTGGATTTTGGTACAACTTTTCTTTTTCCTCCTTTTTGGCCCATCTTTGCTTTTTCGGATACTTGTCTTAGCCTGTATGTACCTTTAATGTCTGACTGAGATGCTAAATATAATTTTTGTTCAGGTAAATGGCATTGTTGGCAGTTTTGTTGTGCTTTAGCAGTATTTTTTTTCAGCTGGCCAGGATACAATCTGGAAATCCAAGTCTGTTTTGTGAAACTCTGGCTAACTACAGCCTGAAACTTGTATTCTCGTGCTCTTTCTAAACTATGCTCTTATGTCATTTATAGGCATATAGTGTTGACTGGAGCCAAACTAGAGGAGAGCAACTAGTGGTGTCTGGTTCATGGGATCAAACAGCCAAGCTGGTATGTTGGTTTTCTGCTGAAGCTGAAAAGTGTGATTTCTTTAGGATCTGATAGTTCTTTGTGTTAAGAAACAACATGGATTCTCTTTTCCTGTTTATTTTTACCCTGCAGCTGAAATTCTGCTTTAACTGAGATGTTGCTTGAACTCTCAGTTGACGCCAATTTAAGTGTACAAATGCTTTTTTAAAAGAAGTTCATTTAGTCCTTTCTGGATGTATAAAGTTTTTTTTTCAATGTATGAAACCCTTTCTTACTGAATGTGTATCTCAACAGTTTCCTTTTTTCCTTTATTCAGTGGGATCCAGCTGTGGGGAAGTCATTATGCACTTTTAAAGGCCATGAAGGGGTCATTTACAGCACTATATGGTCTCCACACATCCCGGGTTGTTTTGCATCTGCCTCAGGTAAGCATGATGGTAAAGAGGTTCTCAAAACAAAAACCCAAAGGCTACCCTCTGTGTAAGTGGATTAGTTCAGCACTTTGTCCAGTAGATGGTAGTGTGTGTCATATACACTTGTTCTGTGAAAATGGAAAGGTAAATGTATTGCTGCAGCTGGATTTGTAGGTTCTGTTACAATCAGTAGTTCATCCTCTTGGCCATTTAAACGAGGATCAGCAGTTTTCTAGCAGTGACCTTGTGGCATTTTTTTCTGTTATTTTATGTAGCTCTCTTCCATTCATCTCACTCTTGTTACTGACCACTAAATCATGTTATATGCTTTATTTTGTGTTTTGGCCTATGTTTTTGTTCAAATTGTCTCAAGTGTTAGTAGACTATTAACTCTGTGAGAAATGTAGTCAGTTCTCACTGAGCTTTTTTAAGTACTTCTGTAAATCTCTGTGCCTTGTTCTCTGGGAAAGGTAGTAACAGTTTTACTTTTCTGCTTTGGCCAGTGCTATAGGTCTTGCTGGTAAATACAATCATAATTGAGTTGGGCGTACCCAGAGGCAAAGAGAGGTGAGGTGGCAGTGTTTTCCAAACGCTGCTCCTGCTTCAGAAGCACGAGGAGAGCTCTGGAGTGATACCTGGAGCCCAGCTGATGATTAACTGGGTGAGAGGTGCTGTGAGCCACAGAATTTGCCTGGGAAATAGAAGGGCTGTCTTAATACAAATATTGATAGATTAACTCTGGTGGCCTACATTCCTCAGATTTCAAATCTCTTGTACTTCTGTACTGATTTAAATAGAAATTGTTTGGCTCTTATATCAAGAGGGTAAGCAGGTATAACTATTCTTTCCTGTTACTGAAGTTACAGAGTGTGTACACACAGGTACTGGTCTTCCCTATTATGTGCGAATTCAGATGAAAAAGTACATGTGGCTTTCATAAAATTTCAGTCTGGCTATCTCCATCTGATTCTGCCTGCAGAGTTTAGCTAGAATGATGAACAAGTAACATTTATTTGTTTCAGCATAGTAGTGCTTGAAAACCAGATGATGGAGCACAGATGTTTCCATCTTACGTGGTGGATACCTGTCTAACAGGATGTGCAGAAACTTACTGGATTGAGCCCTGTACACTGTATGAACAGTTCTACTGAAATGCATCTATCTATGTACTACAAAATACTAACGAAGTACCATTTGGTCAAGGTTAAGTGCTTAGTGTTTTTTGCAAGTTCTGAGGAATGTTGTCTTTAAAGTCCTGCTTAGAACCCTCCTGTCCATGGTAGCCTTACTCATACAAAATTTCCGTCATTCTAGATGAACAAAAAGGCTTTGCTGATACAGCTAATTATTTGAAATTTGAACCTCTAGGATATGAAGCCAAACTTTTTTCTAATACATTGTCACTTGAATAATTTTGGGAAACATTGATTGTTAGATGCTGTATGTCATGGTACCTAAATTGGGTGCAACAATTGATCTGTTCTTTGAGTGACTCAGTGCGTGCAGCTGTTGGAAGTTTTGACTAAAACACTACAGAGTTCCTATTCTTTTGTGAATTTTTACTTTAACGCTTGAAAGGGACTAATATGCTGCTGGAGCCTAAAGCTAATTGCAGTCAGTTTTCACTCATTGATGGAAAAACAACATGCACAAAAGACATAATATTTTTCTTCTCCAAGTACTGCTTGGGTATGAAATAAAAATCTGCTATCAGTACACTGATAGTGTAATTCTAGGTATAAAATCATTAGGTAAGAGAAAAAAAAGTCTTCAAAATGATGGTGAACTTTCTTCCAATTTCCAAAATAAAATGTCTGGTGTACTTCTAGATGAAATAACATAGAAATCATGACATGCTGATGTGGAAAAGGTTTCAGTGTTTACGTTGTTTACATTGAAATTTTCCTGTGGTTTGATTGGATTGCTTCACTACAGAAAATACGTACTGGCAGTCATTTCTTTGGTCAGCAAGACTGTGGATAGTAGAAGGACTCATGACCCTCTAGCTCTGTGTATAAATGCCATTTCCTTATTGTAAAAGTATATCACACAGTTAATGTTCAAAGAGTTTATTGTTTAGTGCTTAATGACATTCTACTCTGTCAGTCAAAGTATGCGATGAAAGTAAAGTGGAACTGTTCAAGGAGGCTGGTTGTCCTCATTTAAAACTTGCTATGATCTGCATACTCTATAAGGATGACAGAAAATCATGGGACAGAAAGCTAAATTTCACTGATGATTCATCTTCTATTGAGCTAAAGTTGGAGCTGGAGAGAAACTTGAATCTCAATGTGATAGTACTGTGTCAAATTTAGAGCTGTTCCCTTCTTTGGGATGCACTTGCTGGAAAGGTTGACCTGCAGTTTTGTGGTCTCTTATTTTGCAACTTTTTGTTGTCTTGAAAATTAGTAACTGAAATGTGTCTGGAGGAAAACTTTTTGTACTTCCTTTCATCTCACTTGGGTTTTCTCACTTTTTAAAACAATAGCTTTTTTGGATGTTGTTATTAAAAATTACGGAAACATTCCTTTCTTGAAGGGGTCTTTGGGGTTGTAGGGTGTCTGTGTGTCTGTGTCTTTTTTTTCTCTCTTTTGCCCCACCTGTCCCCTTTCTCTCATCCCACCTCACACATACCTACACACAAACGTCTGCTTACTGCTATCTTAGTAGTATAGTCATAATGCTTGAGACATGAACTGTTTCATGTTGCAGCATCTTCAATTCTGCATGTACTAGTAAAATAAGTTAGGTATGTTGTGAACCACACATTGGAAAAAATGTTGGTCTTTAAATACTTCCGGTTAAACTAAATGTAAGTAAAGCAATGCACTGGTTTTTTTTTTCTTTTAAAGGAAGTAAGCAAGGGGAAAGAAGGTTTAAAAACATTTTGCATGCCACACCCCTGCCATTTTTCTGTCTTTGTTTGAATCCCCATAGAATCCAGCAGAAGTTTAATTTCCATGTAACTAATTAGTTTGTGAACACTGAAAACAGAAAACCAAACAGAATCACAAACCACGGTAAAATAGCTGCTCAAAAGGATCAGCTTATGCTTGAAGCTAACATTTGATTTTGAAATATGGCTTTCTCTCAAGCTATTATGAGACTAGAAAAAGAATACAAGTGAAGAAAATGAGAAATCTAAGATGGCAATATAAAGCAATTGAAAAAGAATTTGATACTAGGTATAGCTTTTTTGCTTCATAAAGTCTCCATTCTGAATACATACAAGAAAACTGAGCTTGTCTGCAGTGGACAATAAAATGCAATTGAATTGCAAAAGATATATATGTCTGATGCTTCAGTTAAATTAGGTTTTATTCAGCATCTAATAAACTTCCATTTAACATTTACAGGGGTGTGTGAGGTACTTTACGATGCTGTTATCTTCATGTACAATCATTTGTACTCTCAAAAAGAAAGTAAATGGCCCATCTTTTTTTTTTTTTTTAATTGGTAGTTAATAGTAACAGAGCATACTGTTAATTCTGTATATGTAAATAAGTGCTGCTGTGATGTCAGTAACAATTTCTGAGCAGATAAAATAAGCAGGATGTTCAGGTGTACGTGCTGCACCAAACCAGAGCCCTGGTAAATGTCTGCCTTACGCCGAAAACACACTGACGTGGAAAATGTCATTAAAGAAGTGACATGAATGTTTAACAGCAGCCTCATGGCTAAAGGGGTTTAATGAGTCATTATGTTGTTTGCCTAGTAGGTTTTTTTTTTAATTTTTATTTTTTTTAACCCAGAGAGCAAATTGGTGAGAAGCTCATAAAGAACGTTAGAAATGCATGCAACAGTAATACTTAGTCAAATGTTAATCAGTTCTACTAAGTGATTCTCCATGACTGCAGAGGAATAGACCTTGCTCAGTCTTGTTGTTTATAAAGAATGCATCTTTTTTAGTATCAACTGGATTTATTGTCTTTTAACAGTAGAAAGTACTTAATGAATACCATTTTACCTTTATCTGCATAACTGTAGTGTTCTTTGATATAGATACATCACTGACAAATGAAAATATGAATGTTTTGGATTCAACGAAGCCCAGATTTAGAATGACTGATTGCTATTTTCTTAAATATTGGGGCCTTAGTTTTAATGCTGCATTCCTTTTTAAATCACTCTTTAAGTTTACTGATCAGGGCAGGTACATAATTTTAATAACATCTTAACTCATGAATAAGGGAAATAAATTTTTTTGAAATCTGCCTGACAATGTCTGTATTTGTCAGTATTTAGATCGATTAATTGTATTCTTTGTTCAAGGGCTTATTTTTCAGACTGAAAGCCCAGGGCAAAAAATTTTCTCGTACCACAGCAACGTGCAATAATTTCTGATGAATTTTTATTGTGTTGACAGAAGTGTTGGATGACTGTAACTTTGCTGCTTTAGAAATGAACTTGTAAATCCAGGTCCCACTATTGTAAGCCCTTGCATTGAGTACTAGACTTTAATGTTAAAACTAAAAACCATTTTTTATCTCATATTCTGTTTTACTGCCAGCCCTGAGTTAGTGAGTTGCCTTTTAAAAAGTCTCTTCTTGCTTACTGGTCTCTTGGTGATAAATGTGTGTACTAAAGGAATCGTCAAGCTGTAGTTTCACAAATCAGGCTGGTATGTAGTCTTGGTGCACCTTTCTGTGCTTGGTGTTCAAATTGTAAAAATACCTATGATTGAACAAATTATTTTGCATGAAATAGTGAGCTGGGGAAGGTGTACATCTACTAAGAGAACATTTACTGAATTAGTTGGAAAGAATAGCCTTGAGTGCAGCTTCTCAGTAGAGGTGTTTTTCATGTTTCTGGACCAAAGTTTGGGGTTGTCAGGTCTTTGATATCAGTTTTCTAAAGTTTCAGCTCACATTCCTGCCTCAGAAGTAGCGCTGGGCAAAAGAAGGAGCTGTTGGAGAGTAGGGCTTGTGGACAAGTAGTTCCAAAGATATGTTTGTTCAGATTCCTTAAAAATGAAAGAAATAATCTGCTGTTTTCAGCGATGACAGCGGTTTCTCATGAGTTCCAAAGCACTTTTTTCTAGAGGTTTATATTCCATCCATTTGTGTGTGGTGTGGGTCCACTTTTTGCTTCTTATGACTCCTGGTTATTTTCTTGTTTAATGTGTTAGAAGAAATGCTACAGTGAACAAGGTTCAAGGCTTTGCGAAAAAAATGGTCATTTTTGGAATCCAAACCCTAAAGGGATAAAAGAAAAAAAATGCTTCAATTTACTGCATGGTACATTGTTGTACAAATCGAGCATATAGAGAGCAAGCTGACTGTGGAGTTACTGTGGCTTGTTGCAGTTTAGCTAAACTGCTGCTTATACTAGAAGCTTTTGAAATACAATTTACTTGCTTAGTTTGTTATGCCAGATATATGTAATGACGTGAGGTGAGTGTTTTCATTTGCAATCTGTTGCTTCAGGACATACCAGCACAGTGTTGAATTCATCCCAGTCTGTGCTCCAGTGTTATGGTTTAACCCCAGCCAGCCACCAAGCCCCATGGAGCCACATGGTCACTCTCCCACCAGTAGGATCAGGGAGAGAATCGGTAGGGTAAAATGAGTAAACTTGTGGATTGAAATAAAGACAGTTTAATACAGAAAGCAAAAGCTGTGCATACAAGCAAAGAAAAACAAGGAATTAATTCACTGCTTCCCATGGGCAGGCAGGTGTTCAGCCATCCCCAGGAGAGCAGGGCCCATCATGCGTGATGGTGACTTGTGAAGACAAACACCATCTCTCCAAACTTCCTCCTTTGTTCCCCTACTTTATATCCTGAGCATGATGTCATAGGTCTGTAATATCCCTTTGGTCAGCTGGGGTCACCTGTCCTGGCTGTGTCTCCTCCCAACCTCCCATGCACCCCCAGCCCCCTCACCAGTGGGGCCCTATGAAAAGCGGAAGAGGCCTTGGCTGTGCAAGCCCTGCTCAGCAATAACAAAAATATCTCGATATTATCAACCCTGTGCTCAGTACAAATCCAAAACAGAGCCCTATACCAGCCACTGTGAAGAAAATTAACTCTACCCCAGCCAAAACCAGCACATCAAATAAGCTTTACTATATCATCCTCTAATGTACAAGCTGAAGTGTTTCTCAGGAAATGAGTTTATCCCTCAATTTATACTATGTGCTGACCATGGTAAAGTACTGTAAATAGCACATGCTATAATATAAAGCACTTTCAGGTTATAGTATTTCGTATTAGAATCTCATTATTATAAAATAGTTTAGTGTTCAGAAGAAATAAGCAGTAACATCTTTTTACAGTAAATTAATTTGGGCTGTGTCATTTGCGTTACAGGTAGGTATCTAGCCAATATTGCCATTTGCTGAAGAATGGCTTAATCATAAGTCATAACTGTGGTCAATTTTGAAATAAAAAATTTTCCCAAGATTTATGTATAATCCTCTTGGGAAACACTGAAATAAAGATTTCACTAACTATTTTTTGTTTGTTTGTTTTTTAATTTAATTTAATTTTTTTATTCTTTTCAGAAAAAGAATTGGTTGGGCTCTTCCCTAAAATAACTTAAAACTCTTCTGATTTTTAGCTTGACAGCATTTTGTATCAGACCAAAATTGACCACTTGGAAAGTATGTTTCTACTGGTAATTATGTGTACTTGCTAAATAAGTTGTGCTCCATGGAGATAGATTCTGTGTATGCGGTAGCATGCTTGGATGATTTAACTAAAGCTGTTATTTGTGTCACTCTATTTCTGTCTCTGTGTGGAATCCCATGAGCTTTATTATTCCTGTTCCGAGTTTTCTTGTACTGTTTTATTGGTTTAACCCCCGTTGACAGCCCCATGCAGCCACTCAGTCACTCCCCCATGGTGGGATGGAAGAGAGACTCAGAAGGGTCAAAGCTGGAAAACTCATGGGCTGTGGTAAAGACAGTTAATAGGTAAAACAAAAGCTGTGAATGCAAGAGCAAAACAAGGAATTCATTCACCACTTTCCATGGGCAGGCAAGCAGGCATTTCTTGGAATGCAGGGTTCCATCATGCATGATGGTTACTTGGGAAGGCAAATGCCATCATTCCAAACATCTCTTTCTTCCTTCTTCTTCCCCCAGCTCTGTATGTTAAGCATGACACCGTGTGCTATGGGGTATCCCTTTGGTCAGCTGTGGTCAGCTGTTCTGGTTGTGTCGTCTTCCAACTTCTTGTGCAACCCCAGCCCCACCATGAGGGCACCATGAGGAGCTGGAAAGTCCTTGACTTTGTGTAAGCACTGCTCAGTGACAACCAAACCCTCAGTGTGGTGTCAACGTTATTCTCGTCTTAAATCCAAAGCACAGCACTGTACCAGCTACTTGGAAGAAAAATATCTCTATTTCAGCCAAAATCAGGACAATTATCTGTGATAGAAACAATCAGCACAATCATTTTAACATGCATAAAAAAATTTGAGAGTCATGAGATATGAGTTCTGCTTTTAATTCTCCCACAGATTTTCTGTTTGATTCAGGCTAAATAATTTAATCTGGTTTAGTATTTAAAAACGCATATAAGTAAACAAGTAATGTTAACTTGTAATCATTCAATGGTACTGCAGACGTACTTTAATTGCAATGGTTTTGGCTTTTTACAAATGTGTGTAGTGATAGAACAAGGGGTAATGCCTTAAACTGAAAGAGGGTAGGTTTAGATTAGATATTATGAAGAAATTCTGTACTGTGAGGGTGATGAGGCACCAGAACAGGTTGCCCAGAGAAGCTATGGATGCCCCATCTGTGGAAGAGTTCAAGACCAGGTTGGATGGGGCTCTGAGCAACCTGGTCTAGTGGAATTTGGTTCGTGAAAAACATTGTACATGTCCTAGTTAGAATCCTTTTCCCCTTCAGATAGTCTTTAAGGTTTCATGGGGTTTTTTTAACCTCCCAAATACCTAACTATTTTTTGTAGTTACTGTTATACCTCTGCACTGTTTTTTATTTAAATCTTAAATAAACTTTATCTTTTCACTCTCCGACATTGTCATTCACATTAGCTGTCTTTATCCTGTGTATAAGGATGATGAACTTGTAGATTAGCATCAATTGAAAAGTTTTGAATAGATGAGTGTGTATTGTGTAGTTTTATTGATTCGTCCAAGATTTCACAAATATTCATTAGAAAGAAAGAAAGCAAGTACAATGCATAAACAATTCTGAAATCATAATTATCTAATGGACCAGTAAAAATCTGTTGCCATAGAGAAATTGCTTCTTACAAAAATAGAAATATTTTATGGGGGAAATGTTGGGTACTTTTGTGGTTGCTTACTTTGGGATGTCAACTGGAAGTGTCTGTTAATGAATATGATTGTACTAGGTGTGCTTTCCTTGGACTTTCTATTATTATTATCCTACTTTTGCTTTATGCTGGTGGAAGAAGTGCATCTTCGGTATTTGTAGTACTCATGGAAGTGTGGAAATTGCAAAATTTTTAACTGCAGCTTTTGTTGAAATTAAATGTAAATATATGTGTATGTAATGGAAATAAGTTTGACGTAAAAAAAAGTTCATTAAAATGTGCACTGAGTCAGGATTGCACTGTGTCAGGATTGCACTCTTTATCAGGGTTTTTTTTTAATTAGTCTGATTTTTCCACTTAAATAGAAAAATTGGATTTGCCTTTGCCTTTAAGTCAGTCTTTTCTATGCACAGAAAGGTTTGCTTGCATGTTGTGTTACTCCGTTAAAATCATTTCACTGATAGTGCCAGCCAGAATTAATAACTGCTAAGTCTAGCATTTTCAAAGAAATTTTAAAAAAAAGGAAAATAACAGGTTTTTTTTTCCTTTTCTCATGCATCAGCGTTTTCTATTAAAAAAGAAGTAATTGGGGCAATTGTATATTTAGTGTCAAAATTGATATTGGCTGAGTAACTTATTTTTCCAAATGTTTTTGGCCCTCACAATGCTACTGGAGCATCTCTGTAGCAGTTCATTCTAGTTCACCTGGATTTATATATTTATTTGCTTGGGGAAAATGATCCTATCTGTAGTGAAATATGTGTTTTCCCTTCAAATCTATGTTATCTGATGAAATTAAAGCTTTTTAAGAAGTCCATTATAATATCTCAGAAAGACTTAAAACTCGAACGGAACTGTGCTTTGCCGGCAAGCAGATTAGCAAGGCTAATGGAGAGTGGATGGGTGTACTACCTGTTTTTTTGCCAAAACCCCACTGCTCGTGTTTCTTCCTCTCCATATGTTGCCCTGTTTTTATAAGCACTGTAGTGATGTTTGAGGCTTCAGCTGGCTGCAGGGTGCCATTGTCAGGAGTGCTATCCGTGTACTGAGCAGCAGTCTTCCTCTTGACAGTAGGAGAGGGGAGTGAAAACAGTGAGAAACTGGGTGCTGTTCCCGCCTTACAGATGGCGAATTTATCCACCAGGAGTACAGCGTCTCTCACAGTCGGGAGGGCTGAGGACAAGCCAGCCAACACCAGAGCAAAGCCCCTCAAGGTCTGTGCAGCTCTGCAGGCAGAAGGCTGGACTCACGACATGTAGTGAACCAAGCTCTCTCTGCCTTATTTTTTTTTTATTCAAACCTTCCCAATGTTTTATGGGGGTTTTTTTTGTGAAATCTGCAGGATCTGATAGTTCATGCAATTAGGAGTATTGCTGTGGCTCTAAGGATGGTTTTATTTGATCTGTAGCCAGTTTCTTGAAAAGAGCTATGATTTTTTTGTGCCCAGCTGTATATTTTACAGCCAGTGACCAACAGGGCACTAAAACCATCAAAATTCTTGTATATAAATGGCATGAAAATAATAATTATAAGGAAATAGCAATAATTTCTTCAGTAGCAAGGTAAAACTGTTTTTTTAAATTTAGGTAGTATTGATACATGCTTCCTATAGAAATCATGAGTGTTTTAATCACCTTTTAGTGATTAAATTTGTCTCTTGAATGAACGTAGGCATAATCATCAATTCTAATTGATTTTTTCTCTCTGTAAATTAGAGAGCTAGAGAATTCATTTTTGCTGACACGAAGCTAAACATTCAGGGCTAATGAGAAAACCCCAATTTTAAAAATTTAAAAGCGTAGTTGTCCCATCAGCTGATGCAGCTTTCTATGTCTTTACCAGCCATTAGGAACTGAATTTGTAAGAAGGGTGTATACAAATGCTAAAGATTTTTAGGAGTAGAAGAAAATTTATGGCTGGGGGGTAAAGTGAGAGGCACAGGTGATTAACAGCTTTTAAGTTAAGCTGGACTCCCTTCATTGCTCTGTGTGTGTGTGCGTATGTGTGTGTTTGTGTGCTCCAAGGTTAAAGCACATGCTGCCTTTCATATCTGTAACAGTTACAGTAGAATGACTTTATCTTCCAATATTTCAATAAATGAGAGTAACTGCAGGCTTTGTACGTAATGTGTATAGGTGATACATCTTAACTTTTCCTTTCATTGAAGGAATTTTGAAACAACTTGTGTATCAAATACTGTTCACTTTTCTTTGTGCCAAAAGCATGTGACTAGGTGGTACCTCTCAGATGGCTTGAAAAGAAAGCTTTTTCATGATTCCGATCTTCTAAGTTCATTTTTAAATGGACCTTAAGCTCCTAGTTTAATTAAATGTTATTTAAGTCTGTTACCCTATTTCCTTTTACTCAAATCTGAGTTTTAAAAATAGTGGAAGTGTTAGTCATAAAATGAAGTTGTGGGGTTTTTTCTCTAATGAAAGAGCAGTAGTAATCAGATACCTTTTCTTGCATCAGTCCGGCTTTAGAATATGTCTATAATGTGCTTGCCTTATTTGGCATGCAACCATTTGTATTTCATACAGCTAAGAAATACTTGTCCGCTAAGTACTAATGGGTTAACTGAATCCTATAACTGATGCAACAACATTGAATCCATTTCTCTTTGTTTCAGGTGATCAGACTTTAAGAATTTGGGATGTGAAAACCCCAGGAGTCAAGCTTGTGATACCAGCCCACCAGGCTGAGGTCTTGAGCTGTGACTGGTGCAAATATGATGAGGTATAAAACCGTTCATCCCACTGTTTTGCTAATTGAACCACTCTCATTAAATAGCAGGGGGTTTTACTGCAACGTTATTGCATCTTCTCTTTATGAAAATACGCCTAGTTGCTTTGTTGCTCTCATTCCCTATTTCATTTCCAGAAGAGCTTTGTTCTAACAGATGGTCAGCCCAAGCAGATCAGAGATTTTGCTTAGTCTTTTGTGTATGGGCAGAGTAGTTAATAGTGGAAAACCAGTTTGTGCTTCTGTGGGCTCTTTAATTTACATACTGGGGACGTCACTTTGTTTATGATTTATTAATCTGTACTTTTTGATTTATCTAACTTTTGTATCCAACGATTAAATTTTCATGATATGTCTGTGTTTTATCAAATCATCAGAACTTGCTGGTAACTGGTGCAGTTGACTGTAGCTTGAAAGGCTGGGATTTGAGGAACATCCGGCAACCAGTGTTCGTCTTGCTTGGTCATACCTATGCTATCAGAAGAGTAAAGGTAAGTTGTACTTTATTTCCCGTTGACCATCACTGAATTGTTACACAAGTTTTTCTGGAAACCAGTAATACTTTATATTATCTAATAACTAGGAAAAAGCAACAGGATTTTAGATGTTACAGTGGCTATTCTTGAAAACTTTCAGTTTAGCACTGTAAAACATTTTGATGTTTAGTAGATTGCTGGGATTTTACAGTAAATGACATTTTCAAAGTCAGTATATTTACACGAAGAGTGTTAGAGGGCTTGAAAGAGTGTTAGAAGGTGTACTTCAGCTAAGTTATATGGGAAATTTGAGATGGAGAAAACACGTCCCCTTACTCATTTTTAAATGATGCTGTTCCTTTGTCTTTCCACACAAGGGGTCAATATTCACAGAAGACAAGGTATAGAACTCATTGCGAATGCATACTTTTATGTATACAAAGAAAATATTAATGTGTTCAAAGAGATTTTGAAACTTTACGTATGAAAGTAAGGCTACAGATGACTGTACTGGATCTGTGTACAACTAGAACACCCACCAATAAGAATTTGTTCTGGATGCACAATGACATTTTTTTCATGTTATATGAAAATATGTATCCAAATGTCTTTTTAGGTAAACTCAAAAACTATAACTATGTTTCAGTGTAAGATACTGAAACCAGCAAAGAATGTGAGAGCCAAATGCACCAACATCAAAGGCTCCTGAAAAAGGAGATAATACTTAATCCTTTTAAAGCCTTTCAGGAACAGGTATGTTTATTAATGTTTTCTAGGAAGTCTGAACTGGCAGAAAAAAGTTATCCTGGGTTGGTATTTTGCTTCACGTGGCCTTGACGTGTTTCTAACATATTTAGAAGTTACTGTGCTTAGTTTGTAAATTGTCATAAAAGGGTGTGACTCAAGTAGTAGTTCGTGGTCAGACAACGTAAGAAGCTCCTGCTCCTCCTTATCCCAGCTACCTCTGCATGCTCTCCCCACTGGTGGTTGATGCTGAGTCTTTTTTTCTAATTTAATGCCTTCATGGCCATTCTCTAATTTGGCTCTGTGAAATATTTTTCATAGCCGAAGATGCATCCATGTGCAAAGGAGACGTATCTGAGAGTACCTGACTTCTATCCCATCTTACCAGGCTTTCATTGCTTCTGTTTCAAGACAGGCATGGTCCCTGAGAACGTAAGATAGGACAGTGTGGGCCAGCACTTCAAGGTGGTGCAGCGTGGTACTTGGGTGGTATCACTCACCAGTCACACTGAATTGAGAGAGAGACCTGGATGCTGCCTCAATAGAGGCAGCTGCCCCTACTGATACCCCTTCCCCTGTGTGCTGACACTACAATTATAAAGCGGCAGCTGATGGCTCTGACTGAAACCCCTGTCCCTGAAAGTGAGTTTCTGTCTGGATCACTAAGCTGTTTAAATTTGTTGCTCAACCACACAGTTGCAAGCCTTGACACACAGGAGGGAGGCAGGAGCACACAATTTGAAGTGGAAAAGAAAGTGGAAGCCACAAGTCTTGGCAGCAGTGGACTCTGAAATTAGCTTAAACCAACCATGAAATCACACTCTTGGGTTGCCTGTCTTTTGTATTCTGTTCACTTGTTCAGGGCTTGTGTTGACTGTCAGATCTGAGACTAGCAAGGAATTCTACCCACCACAATACTGTCAGGATTCCTGCAGATTTCTTATGGTCTTTCACTGCAGTACAGAGCATTATCAGCACATGAGGTCATCTGGAATCCTTTTCAGGAGATTTTGGTGTTGGTGCATTTGATCCTCACATTCTTAGCTGGCTTCAATATCTTACACTGAAACATAGTTACGGTTTTTGAGTTTACGTGTGAAGATATTTCGATAAATGATCTGTTGGAGGTCAGGATGGATGATATGGTGGTATCTTCTGCCTGTATACAGCTGTTCAGATGATAAAATTGTAGTACCTTACAGCTAAGTGGATCAGAATTTTCTTGTGTAGAAGAAGGACATTATGCGAATTTTCTCAACTTGCATGTGTAGCACTCTGCTAAGTATTTTGATAGAGTTTTCTTGGATAGGTTTGTAGGATACTTAAGGTTAATGACAAAGTTTGACAGGATGGTTTTGCTTTATCTTAAACTATGTGGACATGCGAAGGGGGCTTATGGAAAGTGTACCATTGTTTTTTGTTGCCCCTCAGACTTCTTCCCCTTTAGTATTTGTTTTCCTGAGGTGCAGAACTCGTTTTGTTTTGGGGTTTTTTTCCCTCAAAAAAAATTGCAGGAAATCTGCAGAGATTCAAGTTCCAGCATGCACATCCCTCAATTCTGCTATAGTAGAGAACTCTGTCAGCAGATTTCAGCAGCCATCAACATACACTGCTCTCTTGGCAACTTGGGCAGTTGTGGCAATAGCCGAGACTTAACTTTTGACTTCATAGTTGCTGTGAATAATATTAGAAGTCTTGCAGGAAGACTTACCTATGAACTGTGGTGTGAGGGACCTGCATTTCAAACTCAGGTTGTGTCAGTGGCTTGTTGTATTTCCTGCTGAGAAATACAGATTTAAAAATATTTGGAAACTGAGTGTTGCCAAAAAGCTAGAGCTGAGATGAACAATTTTTGCATAACTGCATCCTTCTTGCTGCAGTTCTTAGACCTGTCTGCAAGAGTCCATGGAAGAGTGTATCCTGTAAAATGCCCCATAGGAGAGGGGGAAATCATGAAATGATGTTACATTGCCCTCAGTTTTTCCACTTATCTCAAATTTTCCCATTTGTATAAATAATTTCAAAATGGTAGGATATAGAATTAATAACGGCAATGTATCTTAGGTTCTCTGCAGTATGGCACAGATTTTGTCTCTCTGAAAATAATTAACTGGTCACATAGCTGTTTTGAGACTTGATTTATATAATGAGATGAAACTCAGCCTGTTAGCCAAAAGCAAAATTGAATGACTGTTTATATGACTGTTCCAGAACTTCTTAACTTTACAGCAGAGTTATTTGGCACTGCTGTAATGAAATCTTAGCAAACCAGGATCCCATAGAGCATTCCTTCTGATTATTAATTCTATGATTCCTTGTAATTAGAAGCATGGGAGAGAAATATGTTGATATCGTCTGTTTTGTTGCAGCATGATATGGTACCAACAAAGACCATTAAAACAGTTAAACTTTGATAACTTGCTACTTACAGTAAGTCTGTATATGTTCACGAAGTTTTAACTTTAAAAGCTGTTTTGTTTTCTTGCAGTTTTCGCCATTCCATGCAACGATATTGGCCTCTTGCTCCTATGATTTTACTGTAAGGTACAGTATTTTCTCTAACTGGATAAAACCAGAAAGATAATCTATTTTAATGTGGCTTGCAATAGAAAACAGTTCCAGAGTGGACATGCTGAATTGCAGTTAATGTTGCTGTCAGATGCTTCATAAGGTGTGTTGAAAATGCATAGGGCCTTCACTTAGAGGCCAGCTCAGTCACTCTGCGGAGCAATATCTGCTCTGTCAGATGCTTTCTGCAATCCTTTTCACATCACTCTACTGAACATAGTTGTATCCAGCTGTGATAATGTCTGATAAGAAGGTAATACCCTCTTAAATTAATATAGTTAGGTGAACTCATATGTTTCTGTGACACATTTTTATTTAGACGTTTTATGAACAAAGTGTTTGTCCTACCAGTATCTGAGAAAGCTTCAGTAGTGTTCCACAGTGCGTATGCTGAAGCTCTTTAGCCAGTATTTCTGTGAGTCCCCCTGGCTGCTCAGTATATCTGATACTGCTGAGGGTCTTATAGTACAGTTGTTTTAAAGCTAATTTAAAATCCTAAAGAGGTTTGATTTGATACTGGGATTTCTCTAAGATAGTGTCCTGAGTCAATGCACTGTGAAGTATTCCTGAATACCACAGTCACATTCTTTGATCTACATTTTAATTTTCTAACATGGACTGAATGTAGTAGGCAGTACACTAAGAAATGGGAGAAGCCCTCTTGCCTCTATAAATGACTGCAAAGGTATCCCCCTTGTCCAAATCATCTCAAGTAATGTCACTTCTGGTTGTGTCCTAATTGGTCTGACACCAGACCTAGAGAGGTTCTGTTTCCAAAGGGAAATCTTGCTAATTCTCAGTGCCTGTATGTGTTGCTAAATCATAAATCTATCCAGTCTTCTGCTGTAACATCATATAAAGTTGCATGATGAGGTTAACCCATTAAGCATTGAAGTGACTTGATTGTATTGTCATGCTCTTCCCCTTTTTGACACCAGCTATATATCCTTCAGGTTTGGCACTAATGTACTTCATGCAGTACTGAAATCTAGTGCAATTTCAGCTCTGACATTTTTGTGTGTGGAAATTGTCAGTAAAGATGGAGAGAGCTACTAGGTCACAAAGTGTTGTGTCTATAAATGCAGAGCTTGGGGACCTCTTCACAAAATTCACTCTAGGCATTATTTTTCTGTCCAGATATTTACTTGTCATGACTAGGGACAGACAGCAGAATCGAAGAGATGAAATAGAGATTTTTGACAGTTTTCTAAAACTATTTGGTTTGGTATGAGTGAACAAACAACAGAGAAGGCCAGGTGAAAGTCTTTGGAAAAGGTGTCACAAGCAAAATATTCTGTGTAATGGAGGAAAATTGTTACCATAAGAATTTGGGAACACCTCTTAAAGAGTGCGTTGTACCTCTACCACATATCCTGTACTGTCATTTTACTGGATGCACCATACACTCCACATGCACATACATGCACACGTCCTGTCATGTATGCACATGCATGTACACCACACACATGTGGATGTGTGGACATGAGTATATACACACGTACACATACATTTCAATTTAAAAGTCCTTGATAAATACATAAAAGCTGGAGGAGAAGTTGGGATTCCAGCACATGACATTAATTATGGATCTTGTTGAATCTACTCAACTGTGACTTTTTAGCCCCGTTTGATAGGGGAGGCTAAATTTTGATTCAGAAAACAGCATGGTGTGGCAGTCCTTTAAAAATAGATTCATTGCAGTGTTATTTTAATAGCAGTTTAGTTATGATATTGTTCCTTTATATTCTTCAGTGTGTCTGTTTGAAGCTCAGAATTACCTGCAAGCATTAGTTTATAGTAGATAACAGAATAGAGCATAGTATTGGAGCAATCCTTTACTGTCAGAACTCTGTAATCTTAAATGTTACTGAAGCTTTATGGTTCACTGGTTTATAGTTGCAAGTTGCGAGTCGCACTTGCAAGTTGCAAGCAAACAGCTGCAAGTCTTAGCTCAGATTACCAAACGCCATGTAAGAGACCGGAGTTTTGTTTGTTTCAGGTAGTACAGCTACTTTGGCACGTAATCACAGCTGGATATCTAAAAGAAAAACCAGTAGGTTGAAAACAAAGTTAACAATGCTTAGCCTCATCCTTTGCAAACAGTATAATGATTGAATGTGAGCATTGTAGTCAAGCTACTGAAAAGAAACTTAGTTCACATGCCAGCTTCGTACTGGGAGCTGAGAAAAAAAGGATGTTGATTCAAACTTGAGTTTTTACATACCTGGATATAATGATTTGGATTTAATCCCTGTCCCGTAAATGCTTCATTCAGACAAATTTTTTCTATACCATTTCCTTACTCTTTGGAAGACCTCAGAAAAAAATGTAGGTTAAT
The DNA here is from genome assembly GCA_014706295.1 of Lycocorax pyrrhopterus obiensis. Taxonomy (NCBI): domain Eukaryota; kingdom Metazoa; phylum Chordata; class Aves; order Passeriformes; family Paradisaeidae; genus Lycocorax; species Lycocorax pyrrhopterus. The sequence continues at coordinate 50,429,224 of JACSVZ010000004.1, forward strand.
TAAAGAGCAGATTGAACACAAGTGAATCATTGAAATGGAAATACACAAAGTACTGTAACATTTCCAGAACTACTTTAGGTCTGCATGCATATTCTTAAACGTTATCTGTCAAAATTCAGTTTGGAAGAACATCAGTGTCATCTTTTACTGGAATCACCATTTTGTATTTTTGGACTCTACAGTATAAAAATGAAATCTTGGTGCATTAGTCACAGACAGTGCTCACCAAAATCTAAACAGGAGATCTGATAAATTGTAGAGCTTCATTAGGCTGGTATCAGGCCAGATCTTGAATCATATTCACAGAAGCTTGTCCCTAAGGCAAAAAGGCAATTTTTGTTAAAAGTTGTACTATACTGGACATCATCTCTGCACCACCGTATAAAGTAAACCACTATCTCCAGCGCTCCATCACTAAGTTCAGTAACTTAGATCACAAAGAAATCTTACAGAATAAGGCTGATCATAAAATAAACTGGGTTTCACTTCAGTTAGTTATTCTTACTATCCTTGTATTCTTTTTATCTTTTTTTCCTTCAAGGTGAAAAGGTGGGTGTTTGCTCATCTGCTCTCCTTTTTTCTTATTTTCCCCAAATGGCAAATGCCCTTCTATACCTGAGTTGCTTCATAGTGTTGATACTTCACTGGAACTGTAATGAAATAATCTCTTCAGAATATTAGTGTGGAAACAGATGTTCCCAGTTAACGCCTGAAGTAACATCATTGCCCTGATTGGCCTGTATCCAACTACTTGTTGTAGCTCAACACTGAGCTCTCTTCTGACAGAGGTTTTTCTAGTTTGCAGGAAGAGCTTTTACAAGTCGGCACAGGAATTAGAGACTAGGAGCAGGGGGGTGAATTGTGTGATACACATATAGTAAACTAGCACTGAGTTCTGTGTTGCTCTTGAAGGGTTATTGGCTTTCTACATCCACATGCTACTGTGACTTCTGCCTGCTGTGGTTGTGTGTGAAAGCTAGCATTAGTCATTGAGTGGGCTTTTATGGAAAGCAGCCTCTAAACAGCTGATTCACACCCACCTAAAAACACGATGTATGAAGACATCTTGTAACCTAAGAGCAGTAGTAAAGCTTTCATGAATAAATATTTATCATAAATACATTTTTCTTACCCAGAAGGACATAGACTTGAGGAGTTGTTCTTTGTGCTTCCATATGTGCATTTTCATAGAATCATTTCTATGTAACTTTTGAACCTGTTGCAAACTTAACTAGATTTGACAGGAAACGTGTAGTCTAAATTTACTAAGCTTTTACAAACTTAATGGAAATGCATGAACATCCAAGAGAGGGAAACCCCAAGTACTGCCTTAAGGAAGGTAAGAGACGTAGCATGAATTCACCACCCGTCTAATCTTCTTACTGATCTGCTAGCTCCTCATCATGCAGCAGCAGGCTGCCACAGCACATTGTACAGACACTGGAACCTGAAATGATACTTGCTGCCTCTTTTTTCCCAGCCAGTGGTGAAGGTGCAGGGGCATTTGGTAAGGGTAGAGTTGGGGGGAGGACAAGGTAGGAGATATGCAGGACAAACTATATTTGGGTTGGTAAAAGTGTTTTGGTAGGAGAGCACAGGTCTTCGTGACACTGCTATGGGTGGTACAAAGTACAAAATCTGTAGCATAACAGGCTTTTTCTCTTCTTATAATGTCTTGTTTAGAATAAGCTGTCCCCTTGCAATACATGTGCAGCTTATGAATTGCATGTCAGGTATGTGTAAAACAAACTGTAGAGAAATGAGGGAAAAGTTATACTTTTAACAATTCCAGTGTTAAAAAGTTTAAGAAAATGCACTCATATAGGTTTTGGGGTGTCTGTGATCAGTGCAGATGTGACTGAAGTTGTGGCTTCATACATGATATGGGTAAAAATAGCAGTTCTAAGTGACACACCTGTGATTGTACAGGCTGTACAAACCTGTAAGGGACCCTAAAAGCCTATGTGGTTGTCTGGCCCATTTTTTAAGTTCATGCTACTAATTGTGTAGATACACTTACAACTAAAGTAATGCAGGCACACCTACTTGTGCTATGAATGCATCCTCACTTTGCTGTATAGCCATCGTGCTGTGGTAAACAGTTTCTTAGAAAAATTGCATTGCCCTCTCAGTCTGCAGAATGTGATGGAAGTTGACTCTGAGGAAAATATTGTTGTCACCATGGTGGTTTTGGAAGCTCTGCTATAGACAGTGTTTCTCACTTTGGATTGCAAAGTTGTTATGAGGGCCATCATTAATTTGTTACTTAATTAACATCATTAATTAATCATCATTGGATTGTTAATTAATTAATGGTTCTCAGTCCTGAGACTGAACATTTTTTTGAGCTGTCACTAGTAATTATTTAAATATTTAAAAAAGATACCAAAGCTCTCAGTCAGTCTGTTGAACTTGAACTGTTGCAGTACTCTTAACCTCTAAACTGCTTCTGACTTATTACAGCATGACTTCAGACAACCACCATATTGTCCTACTGTTTTTAAAATTGATCAGAAAGTCTTTTTAAAGTTTTTGTTCATGTAGATCTAAAGTTATCTTTTTTAATCTTAGTTTTCAGTTATGAGCATCTGTCTTTCAAGAACTAGTAGACAGCTAATGTGGTAAGGAAGGCTAACACTATTACTTAGAAACAACAAAATTTATTTCCTTACCTTCTTATAAACAAATGTGGGAGGATGAAAATGCTGAGATGGTCTTTTACTCCTCTGTCCTGCAAAATAAGTTGTTTATTTTAGATCTCAGGTACTAGGAAAAAATTAAGAGGGTTGTTGCTATGGCATAGCCATTGTGCTGATACCACTCCTTTTTTATGAAGGAAATAACATCTACATATTAAACAAACTGACCCTGCTGACTCCAGTGTTTGCTATTTTACCTGAATTGGTTTGAACTTACAGTACTTCCAGTGTACTTGGTCTGATAATGAGCTGTTCTTGTTAAGTATTGTCACTTTTCCCAATAAGAGCAAGGCAAAGAGACCTCTGTGATTGTAACAGAAGTAGTAAAGCATATAATTGACCCCTGTGTGAAAATCTGGGCTGTAGAAAATTTGATTCCAGCTGACAGCCCACAAAATGTGCTGTGCTGTGCAGCCTGTGGACTTTTCTCAGCAGTATGTACAACACAAGAAAGAGGAACAAAGCTTTGTTTTGTGCCATCATATGGGGTCTTGTCAGTGTATTACCCTCTGAAAGTTCTGGGTTTGAATCGTTTTTTTCGTGTCTGAGGTGTCTTTTACCTATATTTTAATCCCATCCACTCTTACATCTCTCATACTTGCTGTTAATTGCATGGATGGACACTGCATCTGTTGGGACAGTAGCTGGGAGAAGTGAGGACCTCAGAATTGTTATTTTCTAAGTATTTTTTATCAATCAAGGCTCAAAAGAAAAATTGTTTTAAAAATATGGACTAGTGGAATTAACTATATAATGCAGCTGATCTGTGTGGTACAAATTTGTTACTAAATTATAATATTAAATTCTGTTTTACAGGAACACAGTCTCAAATTTGAGAATGTGCATGACTGAGATCTCTAAATGAATGTGTAATTTTTATTTAAATAAAGACCTCATAGTTAACAATACCAAAAACTGAGAAAAATCATAAATTGTGCTAATATCTTTCAGGGATAAAATTCCCCAGCCATCAAGAAATATAACAAGAGTATTCTAGCCTACATTTTTTCTTCTCTTTTAATAATGTCCCAACGACTGCTCCTTGGTGCCAACTTTGATCTCAGTTTCTGCAACAGGGCACAAAGATGGCTTTGCCCAGTGGGGTTTAATTCATGCAAATCAGCAGATGGCTTTGCAGGAGTATTATTTGTTATGTTTCCTAAGTGGATGAGTTTGCTTTTTTAAATACCCTGGCAGCAACAGATTTGTCAATATCTTGCATTATATGTTTGAAATGGCCTTTCAATTACTTTAATTGTGGTTTGTTTGATTTTTTTTTCCTCTTTCTCTCCCTCCTTTGTTCTCTCTATAGATTCTGGGACTTTTCCAAGCCTAATCCTTTGCTGGAAACAGTTGAGCATCATACTGAATTTACATGTGGTCTGGATTTAAGTCTTCACAACCGTGGTCAGGTAAGAGCTGGAATGAATTTACTTTTCTCTTGCCTGTTACAGCCTCTGTGGTCATGGCTGGGCTTCAGGACTCAGAACCTGAATAAGTCACCAGATTGCAGTAAGCTTCTGGAAGTGAGTCTGGCTGAATGCTTATTAAATAAACCTCATTTCAGGTCCATTTCTATTTGTAAAGCAGTTCCTTGCACTGGGTAGGAGAGGAGGGCAGGACAGACAAGATTGCAAAATCAGATAGCTGAAAGCCACAGTGAGCTCTGGGAAAATGAAGTATTTTGTTTTGGAAGGAAGAGTAGTAGAGAACAGCCTAGAATGCTAAGCTGAGATACAGAGCTTTCTTCCATCTGCTTAAGTTGTCAACTTAAATATTGGTAATGTCACACATGATGCCTAGACCTGGTTTGGCATACTGTTTGGAGGACTAGGAGAGGCTTAATCTGTGGCTGAAATTCTAAACCCCTCAGCTATTCATGTGAATAAGTAGAACCTGTTTTATCAGTGGCACTTATTTATATGCTGGTTCTGTAAGGATTCCCCTCTCCTTCTGTTGCTACAGTTGTTTCTATTTTGTAAACAGGTTTTTTTTCTTTTTTTGTAGTATGAAGTGTTTTTTTTCAGACAAGAAACTTTGAAAAACTGAAGTTAATTACTTGCTTTAAAATGAGAAAGCCTTTAGTTTTCACACAAAAATTAATGTAAGTGTATTAACTGGTCCTAATGCACTATTTAATGTGCCAGACATATAATTTGTATCTAGATTCTTCTCAAATTCACAGTAAAATGAATTTTTTACCCCAGATAAAAATTGTAACATCTGCATTCAAATTCTGTTTGGACAAAACAAATTAAAACCATTGCAATTTCTGCTGGTAAAAGGACACAGGAGAAAGGTGTAAGTTTGGCAAAACATTTAGTTTACTGCATATGGAACCATTCTAGCCAAATGATAGCTTGATGGGTTTTCTGCCTGGTTGGCTCCTCCTTAAATTCTGTTGCTTCAGGGGTGCTGCCATAACTGCTCACAAGGTTGTGCTGTGAACCAGGTAGGGGTATTTGTAAGGCTGAAAAAAAGCTTTCAAGGTTCAGGTTGTTTTTCATCAGTGCAAGGCAAGAATACTTAAGGGCCAGTTGCTGGGCTTTGAAACTTCATCCCAAGTGACTGCATAGATATGATTTTGGCTGCACTGGGTCCAGAGGGAGCAGCAAGCATAGCATAGCATTTAGGGCTTCAGTCCCACAGCAGTGCATGTGCCGAGCCCAGCTCAGCTTTCCATGAAGCTGGTATGGGTTTTGCATTTGATCTGAATGAAGAGAGAAGATTTTTTTCTTTCGTTTTGTATTGAGAATGTGATTACTTTGAGTATAAGCCCATTGCTTCACGGTAGATAATGAATTGAAAGAAAACTGCTGCACATGCACTTGTATGTTGAAAAAAGGAAAATGATGGTGTGCATACCCATCAACATTAGGACATTTGTGCATTCAGGTATCTTTTTTTCCATGCAGATATTCTACAAGTCTGATGTTGGACTTAGTGCACGAATTTGTAAATCTAGGGTACATATCCATATTTACTGTGTGCCAATGTGCGTTCCAGACAGAAGTTTGGCATTTGCAACAGCTTTGATATTCCTCTGGTTTTTTCCATTGAGTTGATTTTGTGTATTGTGAGGGTTGGATATCACAGCAATGCAAAATGTGTATGTTGTTTTTTTTAAAAGAAGTTTAAAAACCTGTTATAAAATTAAACTCTCGCTAAGTTAAAGAGTGAACACAAGGGAAACATAACCCCCATTTTCAAAGGAAGACCCATGAAACACCACCTTGAGTACTTTGTTCAGCCCTGAATAGGACATGGACCTGTTGGAATGAGTCCAGAGAAAGGCCATGAAGATGTTCAGAGGGCTGAAGCATCTCTCATATGAAGACAGGCTGAGATAGTTGGGGTTGTTCAGCCTGGAGAAGACAAGCCTTCCAGGGAGACCTTGTAGCAGCCTTCCAGTACCTAAAGGGATCCTCCAAGAAAGCTGGAGAGGAACTTTTTACAAGGACAGTGATAGGACAAGGGGTAATGGCTTCAAACTGAGAGATCATTGAGTTAGGTAGGTGTTAGGAAAAAATTCTTTACTGTGAGGGTGATGAGACACTGGAACAGCTTACCCAGAGTTGTGGATGGAAGCATTCAAGGCCAGGCTGAAAGGGACTTTGAATAACCTGGTCTAGTGAAAGGTGTCTGGGTGCATGTCCAGGGGGGTTAGAACTAGATAATTTTTAAGGTCCCTTCCCGCCCAAACCATTCTATGATTCTATGAACACCTGCTGAATAGTTGCTTCCACTATGAGCCCTTGGAGTCTTCCCCTGGCTTCTGCATCCATCCAACACAGATTATTTGCTTAAATTTTATGCTGCTGTTCCCAACATGTAGGTTGCCTTTATGTCTGTTCTTTATCAATCTGATGCTGAGCTCCATTATTTGTTTTCTTCACGTATTTGCATGATTTGTGATTTTCACTGTGTGCTTTATAAGGAGTTATGACTTGAGATCTGAACTGCTTCTCTCCTCCAGGGAGAAAGAGAAGGATCCAGGGAGAATGCAGGGTATTTTATTTATAATGGACAAGCTATTCATTTATACTCAAATTAAGTACCATTCTAGTCATTAACCTTTGCTTTCATTCTTAATGATATTTTTTGTTGTCTAGACAGACTATGTTTTCTTTGGCTTTGCACAATGAACTTCAGTATTTTTGAAGTATTTTTTACATGTCAAGGAAAAAATTATCTGCACTACTGAAAGTGTTCAGAATAGATACTGTGATTAAGTAGCTAGTAATCTAGGAATTACAAGACATTCCTGTGGAACTGACTGAGCTTTGAACAGAACCCACAGGCAGAGAGTAGGTACATGCAGGCAGGCTGGTTCTTGTGTTAAGGGAGGCAATATGTGGAGAGAAATCTGGTCATAAGGAATGTGAAGAGACTGACTAGTATTAGCTAGATGAAACAGAAAACTCCTTTGTGCTTAATTAAATATTCTAGTATCTGTTTTGGATTATCTGCCTCTATGTAAAGTAGTTGTTTTTTGAAAGCTTTGAATTTTAAAAATCAGATGTTTGCTTTGAGGTTTTTTTCCCCACCATAATGTTAGTGCTAGGTTCATAGAAATTTGAGACAACAAACAAACTTTCAGGTGCATAGAAAAATGTGTATTTTTCAGTGCAAAGCATTAACAGAAATGATCCTCATGGTACTCGGGGTATTTCTCTGTTAAACTGCAAGTGCTGATGTGAGAGTTTGCCAGGTATGTTTTCCAGGAGAAAATACAACCAGCTCCACCTTTCAGCCAAAGTAGCCTGGGCACACATGAGAACAGTGACAAGACTGTAAGCACCAAAAATCTTTTAAATTTGTGATGATGTGTAATATTAAGAACTGACCAAATCTCTTTACCCTGTCAGCAACATTAAGAGTATGCAGATTTTTAAACCAGATAGTTCTTTCCAAAGTTTAGGGATAAGAGAAACAGCTAAAGTTTGCTTCCTTGTATACACACTAGATAAACATAGGATGTATGTAGGGATTAAAATTGGTAATCAGCTATAAAGAATTCCTCGCTTGGGGCTGGTGATGCTAGACCACATAGTGGAGTTGTGCTCTGTAGCTCACTGGATTTCTTACTTCTCTCCTGATATTTACTTTCCCTGTATGTGATCTGTGAATGTTCTGATGAATAAAAACATAATACTCCTTTAAGATGTCTCTTCCTGGGATTTTGCTGTGTTTACATTCATGTTTACATGCTGTAAGTAACTTCCTTTGGTATTACTTCTGCAGCTTTATTTAAAAACAGCCTTTTTCTTCTGTTGTAGGTTGAATGCCACATGGGAGTCATGAATTAATTTTAAATGTCTTTAGGCAATCCATTAATGATGTAGATAAAAAGTACAGATCCTGCAAACATTCCCTTCTTGTCTTGATTCTGAAATTATTTCCATAAGTGTATAAAGAATAGAAAATACACATGTATCATGGATTTCTTTAAATTGTGGACAAAAAAATACCCATTCCACTCTGTTGCAGTTCTAAAACTATTTTGCCTACCACAAATGTAAAAAAACCTGATGCTTTGAATTTCATCTGAAAATCTTTTTTAGCTACACCTCACATCTCTTCTGAACTCTGTAAAGCAGCCAGTGCAATGTATAAATTACCGTTTTCCATTGATTCAGGCTTTCTGTTGTGCTGCTGAGAACAGGATTAAGTATCTAATGGGAACAGGAGAGAAATCTTTCCATTTCTCTATACTTTTGTGCTATGAACGATGACATTCCTAAACTGCAAGGACACATGATTTTCAATGGGAATGATGGCAAGTGGTGTGGTGGCTTAGAGCACTTGGTCTGTGAAAAGCACATTAAACACCTGTGACATGCCACATCAGAACAGGACTCCACAATGGAGAGTGCTGAGGTGCTCGCTTTGGAAATGTTCAGCTCCAAATGAGAATGAACCAAGTGTTAGTTCTCTAGTTCAAAATAATCTGTTATCTGAATGCGTGCTGAAGTCTAGGTTTTAGAATAACTTGTGTACAACACAAATAGTGATCACTTAGGATTTGCTTCTGCTGTGATCGTGTGTGTTTGAATCATAATTAACACTACATATGGGCAGCTGTCTGTGTAAACAGCTATTTCTGTCAACAAGTTTGGGAGGAAACTTACTTTCTCTAATCCTCTGGCTGCACCTCCTTTTTTTCTCTCTTCTCCTTCCCATCCCACCTGATGGGGTCGGAGTGAGTGAGCAGCAGCGTGGTACTCAGTTGCTGGTGGGGATTAAACCATGACACACACAACACCCCATATTATGGAGACAGTGATGGTACCAGTGTGGTACCCATGGCTCTTGTGCTCTGTGTTACACTTGGCCTTGTGATTCGGCCTTCCTGAACCTCCACTCTCTTCTTCCTAAAGCTGTGGATTGTCACCATCATGTTGTGCCAAACCACAGTCTTCTCCTTCCTTGCGCCTGGCCAGGGGTAGTTAGAGCTGAGAGGGGGTGCCTGCATCGGTCTGTTGATCACATGAAACTGATGGTATCCTGCATCACTAAAATTTTAAAGGCTGTAATGTCTTACTAGTAGGAGGGAGGCCATAACCAAACTGTATACACTTGAGCTGCATGCCCTGAAGGTAACTTGAGATCTAGTTCTAAATTCATCCAGCTTTATGGAGAAATTGGTGATCATTGTCAAGTTTTGGTGTGCAGGTTTGTTCTGCTCCTTGTTTTCTTTGTGCAGCTTTTGCAGTGTGCTGCATTAGCTGTGCCAACACACGAAGCAGAAGGGACAGGAGGGGCTGCAGAAATTGGCTTAACCAGTATAGCCAAATATAAATGCAGATGATGTCTTTAGTAAGGCTGTTTGGATATGTATTTTGCTGTTCATTTAAATTAATTGTGGACACTCAGGAGGCCCAGAAATGTTGATTGTTGCATATAAAAGTGGAGTTACATCTTGTGGAAATGTACAGAAAAAAAGACTTTCTCTGCTTTTTTCTTTTGATCGCTTGCTCTTATCTTTTACACTTAATTACCAAGGACCTGATAGCTTCCACCCAGCTGTTGTGGCTATCCCACTGCTATAATTATAACACTATTTGTACTTCATTTTAGTGTCTCCTTATGGTCCTTCTCTAGGATGCTACTAAAGTTATGCAGTTTCTTTGATTCTTTGAGATAAAAAGAATGTACTTACCTAATTCCAGAGAGCATTTTTCCCGGAAAATACCAGATTTCACCCGCTGCAAGTGTTAAAGCAATCTGAACACCTTATTGAGTTGGAGGGGCTAAAAGAAGGTGATATTTCTTACTGGTGCTCCTGGTATGTCTTTCCCAAACCATGAAAATTAAACTTTCACTGTGTAAGTCAAAGCTAGCCACTCATGAGTAATGGTCACTCTTTGCATTATCAGCAAAAGTCTCTTGGCGTTTGGAAAGGTTTCTGTCAGGCATCACAATTCTGTAAAAGCTGCAAGTGTATGGAGAGGAAAATCAATTTTGATACTGAAGTACTGGAAAGGGTGGGAGACAGTAGTTTCTTACTCCGTAAATGTGTTGCTTGTGCATTTTATTTGGTGCAGTGGCTTAAAAATACTTGCTACTTCTGTGAGCCCCATGTTTTAGTCAGTGTAGTGGATTCTGTTTCTCTCCTGCATGACCAGTAAATGTTTGAGAAGTCCCAGTGAATTGCACTAGTGAAGCTCATAGAAAGACAACAGATTTTGCAGCTGTTACTGTTTGGCTTATGATTGTTTGTGATTATATCCCAAAAGGAAGGAACTTAACTCTGAGCTGAAGGATGGAAGATTGGATAGGGTCACTGGAAAACACAGTTTTCACTAATGTAAATTGACTGCGTTTGGGGTCACCAAGGTCAGAATCAGCACAGAAAGGCATTTTGCTGTTCCAGTGTATCTTGTACAGAACTTACCATTGACTTACCAATTAAACCAGTTCTTGAAAGACCAAGGTGATGTCTTTCTCTTAATTTTTAGAGTACAGAGGAATTGCAAGAAAATCTGTGGAGATTTCAAGGACTTTTCTCTAACCTGCAGCTCACATCTCCGTTTCCTTTACAACTTACTGATGAAATGCACACTTGGAAGACTTGGATTTAGGAATGTGTGGCATGACTTCAAGTCATCTTCCCATTGCCCACGTCAGAGCAACTGAACAAATGTTGAGACAGCTCTCTGCTTCTTAGATCAGTTCTATGGGACATATCTTTGCAATATGAAAAATAATGCCCCTGAAGTCTTTTACCTTTTTTTTTCCTTAAGAAAGAAATGAATTTTTTAAGCAGTATTTGGAACATCAGTTTCTGATAACTCTAGTTTGAACCTAGATCTTTATAAGAAGTTCTGCTCTGGGGTTTGTTTCATTATTTCCAGTGTCTTTACTGGAAATAATAATTAAATCAAGGTGGTTTTTTTTAAAAGTAGATTTAAAAAAATATTGGTGTTACTGCAAATTGAAAATAAAAAGTTTTATTTGCAAATAACACTTCCACTCCTGTGTAAAGGTTGCATCGTGCAGTTCACTCTGGCAACTGCTAACAAAACAGGCCACAGCAGTGGTCCACATTTTCTAGAAGAAAATAGGTATTGAATGAATTTAAACTCATGCATGATCCATTATGCACTTGACCAATTAGTTTCGATGTTCACCTGTGAAAATAATTTGATGAGTAGCAAACCTAATAGCTTGCTTTATCTTCATTTAATCTCCATCCCATACACTTAGAGGATGTTCAGGATCCCTGAAAAATATGTAATGATATAAATAGACCATTAAATTCTGTTTGAGAAGACACAGAAGATAAGAAACTAAAAGAGGAAGGGAAACACAACTAATTGGAGTCAAGAACTGAATATTTTTTCTGCTGTCTCTTCTACAGAAAAAAAAAGACAGGTCTCATTTGAAAATGAGGTGGGGAGAAGCTGAGAAATGGGTCTCTCTCAGGCACATTTATATATTATCATGTGATTCATTATGAGCACTCTGGAAGCTCAGTGGCACCAAGATAGTTCTGGAGATACTAATCTAGAGAGGGCTGTACTTTGTTCTGATTAAACCCTTTCATAAAGGGCAATTGAACTCTTAAGTTTTTAGTTGTTCTTTTGAATATATTTAATCTTGATTAGGGCTTGCAGATTTATTGTGCCTTCAAGTACTGAATAAAAAAGTTAGTAGCTGACTTGGGAGTTTTTTCTTGTTCTCTTGCTTCTTCTGAACAGTAAAGAGGCAGAATGTGATGCAGGTGATTGCACTAGACTGAATGGATTGCCCTCGGGTGCTGGAAAAGGTCTAAGTCTATTGCAAGGCAAGATGATTGTGATGAATGGGAAACAGAGGGCCTGTCAAGGGAGTAAATCAGTTAGTGAGTCAATGGAAATGGCTCTGATAAATGAATGGATGTCAGTATTAAATCAGTTGGTGGAAAACATTGTTACACTCTGGGACAAGGATAAACATTTCAATAAAATACAGGATAGCTGTTTTAGTTGAGTTGAACTATGATTTTCTAGTCAAGCAATTAGCTTTCTAGATGATTGCAGTTTTTTGTTTGTTGGCTTGCTTCTTGGCTTTACTTGAAGAGAAATACAGTGATCCCCACTTTTTGTGCTTGCTTTTGTATCTTTGCTGGCAGATAAATTGGCATGATAATTATTCTGCAGTAATAACAGTACAGTACCTTTAGTGTATATGCTAGTACCACAACTTTGCTACTGAAATAAAAGCATTAAAGGCAAGTAATAAATGTCATTTTGTTAGACTGCCTTTGTCCCATGTAGCTTTAGTTACAATGAAAATTACCAAGCTTAGAATGCTTCTTCTAAATGCATTATTTCTTGATGTAGTTTATCAGTCAGTGCGACAGAGAATATTCTCGTTTTACAATTAAGCTGTAATTACTCTCCTTTTCTCTGCATAGTTAATAGTTAACAGTTGCTATGGTAAAACTGCATTCTGTAGTTACAAGAGTATTCATAAATGATAACAAAAGTTGCATGACATACAAAATATACCATGCAAAGTAGTCAATATTATAAGGATACTGCAATTTATGAAGTTCTTTGCAACTGAAATAAACTGTCCTCTACTCTGCTGGCTTGTCAGTTAAAAAAAAAAATGCACCCTCTAAAAACTGAAATGAGTGAGATTTGTTTGAATCTCAGAGTAAAATTTGTCCCCAAGACAGCAGACAATTTTTACAGGAGGACAAACTTCCATCCCTTCATGTTCCTAATGGCAGGGTCTTTTATCAGGTATGCAAATAAAGCATGGGTCCATTTTCAGTTTTCCTTTGTCTTCATCCCACCACAGGAGGATTTTCTCCACCTGTCAGTAACATCATCTCATTAATCAAGATACAAACTCGAGGAACTTGCACCTTTTTGTATGCTGCATTTATTTACTGTGGTGTGCTGGATGAGCCCTCATCCCAATGAAATTTCTGCCTCTATTTTAATATTTAAATTAAGTAGCATTTAGTTTCTTTTAAAAAAAGGCTGAAGTGATTTAAAGTATGTATTAAAAATGGTCATATGTCACATGAGAACTGACATTTCTAAATAATTTTAAAGCACTTACATTCAATATCTCACATTCCCCTCTTCTGGGGAAAGGCACACAACTATTCTAAGACCACTGTATAAGACAGGTCACAAGATAAAAGGCAAAATGCAAGGAGAAGACATTTTGTAAACTGATGCAGTTGCTGCATGAGCAAGTCCTTCTCTTAGGATTCATCTTAGTCGTTTGTATTTGAGGCAATGGCAATCTCTGAGCTACTGCAAACGGGCACGTGGCACTCTCCATCAGTGAATGCTGGCTGCTGCACTCTGAGCTTACAGTTGCCCCTTTTCTCTGGCAGTCTTGGCTGTATTTTGGAGAAAGTATGGAGAAATGGAAATGCTGTTTCATTTTTTAATGTTCTTCCATGCTGCAGTGTCCCAGTTTCCCGTAGATACCACTTTGCTGTACTTTGCACGTGTATTTTCATCAAGGTTTCTGATATCAGTATTCCATTATAGACTTCCTGCTGCACAGGAGAACTTGATTCACTGTTAGTTACTGTAGCTTTTGTTTTCCTCTTGTTGGCTGGCTATGTTTTCTCCTTTCATGTGGTATCATTAGATCAATGAGTTGGGCATCTTATCGCAAGTGATCCTTTTCAAACTCTTTTAATAGCCCCTGTTTATTTTTAGTGTTGCTAGATTAAATGGTTCTATAACGATATTTGTTCGGAGGCGGTTTCAGGGATGCTAAGTACAATGATAACAGGTGGGAATTCCCATGGGATTTTTTCCAAATGTTATTTCTGTTTCTAGTTTCTTTACAAAAGTAGAAAGTATTGCCTATAGAGCAATTGATCTATAGCTGTGAAGAATAGTAATAAACCTGCAGTTTATGTGATTGCCAGTTTCTACACAGCATTTAGTGGAAAACGCAAATTTTCTTTTTGGTATGATTTGGGAGACTGCAATGCAGCAGAACATTATGCTACAGAAAGCTCTATTATGTCGTATGAATAGACAGACATATTGTCAAGAGTTTTTTTGACCCATTTAGATGTATATGGAAAGCACTTCAAATAACTAAGTAGAACCAGCTAAGGAAGCAATAAAAATGAGTAATAGTGCAGTATAGTAAACACAAAATGGGCTAATTATAGTCTGAAATCAAATACTGTAGTTGGATTTCCAAATTTTTAGTGTGCAGCTGTTCATTCTGGCCCTAGAAGAGAACAGGAATTGCAGTCTGCAGCAGAAGGAAGCTTGTTGTGCAGAGGGTCCAATACTGTATCTTTTGTGATCCCAACTGGAAATGACATTGTAAAGATAATGCAATATGGATTCAGCCAGATTTACTGGCATTTATTTGTGGACCTCATCAGCTTTTTCTCTTTAGGGCTCCTCTTTCTTCTTCTGTTTGCCTTAGTTCTTGTCTCCCACAATATTTTGTGAATATATATGATAGGTCGTCTTCTTGAGTAATTGTCAGTGTGGATAACCCTTTCACTTTGTTACAGACTCTAAAGTGCATTTTCAATTAATTTTCAAACCTAAAGCATTCTGTAGTCTTTTTCCTTGGACTCTTGTTATTTGTTAAAATCTTTTAACACTATAGACTTAGGTTAACCTTCTTGTTTTCTGGTTTGAAGTTCAAGGGATATCAAGGACTTCATCTAGGATAGAGCTTGAGACATTGAATTCAGAAAAGTTTCAGTTATACTTGAATCAGTCCCTGTGTTTATAAGATGCCTTTGCCACAAGTGGCACCACTTCTTATCAGACTAGCGGGGTCTAGGTAGTGCTTGAAGCAACACTACAGCCCCTAGATCTCAATGCTCAGCAAATACACATCTCTCTTCTCAACAATAGACAGTGATCTCATAGCTTATCAAGTGTGAGACTGAAATTCTGGCTTAATTCTTCAGGAAACTTCCTGTATAATTTTGTTGAACGTTTATGGTTTTCCATTCCTCAGCACCAGATGTTAGGAAAATGTCTATAACAAATTTCTGTACCTGCAAGAATAAGAAAGTTGTTCAGATCTGGTCATGAAGCGTTTAGGTATTATAGTAAAAGGATCCTGAGACCCTATAGAGACAAGAAACATGATGAGGTCTGGACTTCTGTGTCCCCTTCCTTAATTTAATTTTCAGTTACATTCGTTTGCCTATTTTGAACAATCCGGTGAAACCCAAAGGTGTCCCTGCTTCCCTCATGGGGAGTATGAAAAATAGGAGGTTGTTAATTTTCATGTTTCTTAGTTAAGTTAAAGTTTAAAAAAAACCAAACCAAAACCAATTTCATTATTGTATAATTTTGAAGCATTGCAAGTCAGAGTACTAACTGGTATTAAATTCACAATATGCATTAAGTTCCCTGTGGTTTTTGTAAAAATGACACTTGTGAAGGATCTAAATAGATTTTGTTTGCTTTATAGGTGGTGGACTGTGCTTGGGATGAACTAGTCAAGATCTATACTCCATCATGTCTGGCAGTTCCTGTTTAGAAGAGAAGATGATCTGACACACCGGGAACCTTTCTCTCTTCCCCCACAACCAGACTTGTGCTAAAGTGTCAACAGTGTCACTAATCTCAGTGTCTCTTTATAAGTAAAACTGCTTGAATGGAGTGTTGTGCACTTGAACACGTGGAGCCTTTTGGGCTTGGTTTACTGTACAGGTAGCACTTGAACTAGCAAAATGTTTCACAGCTACTCAATGGCTGAAGAGTGGCCGTAGCAGATATCAGTGCTGTCTTCAGAGCTGAATCACCAACAAAAGTTTGTGATCTGTCTGGCTAATAATGAGAGCAGAGGCCTGAATCTTCTTGTTCCTTATAAAGATTAAAAGTAACTGGCAGTGTATTTTGATATAATGTCACTGTAGAAAAAGAAAAGAAAGGAAAAGGAAGGAAAGGAAGAGAAAATAAAGGCTTTTCATTGTAAAGTACTGTAATGTCAACTGAAGTTTGTATCACCAGGATGCATTTATATGTTTTGCTGTGAGTCACGTTGCATTATTTTCTTTTGCATATGATGAATACTCTTGAGCGACAGTAAATGTCACAGTTTATAGCCAGCTGATTTTTTTGACCTTTTTGATTGCCGCTTCAAAAAGAGATTAAAGATTATTTTCATATATTTTTCCTTTAGAGCTCTTTGAGTAAAACAGTTGATGAAGTTATGTAGAAAGATACTCTGATAACAGAGAAAATGGTTATGAAAAAATGAAATATATACAAAACTAATTGGTTCACAATCCCCAAGATGTAGAGATAGGGCAACCATCTCTTCTATTAGACTTGTCTTCTATTTTCACTTAGAATGTTTTTCCAAGAAATAGAAGAGGAATGTGGCCATATATCCAGTGTTTCTGGACCTCTGACAGCCTGGCCAAAGTGAGAACTGGTGTCCAGACCAGTTGAACATATGTACATGCAGATTAATGGCGTGATGTAAACATAGCAGATCCAGCCAGCATGGCCAAACTATTGCAGTTACTAGAATATGCACAACATGTTCTAGGTATGTTGAATACTTTGCATTCCCAGTTTGACCCCTCAGCCCACACGCTGGTACTTCCATCTAAGTTTTCTGGGGCAAGTAGAGATGTTCACTTGTTATGTTTCTCGAGACACCTTTGAATAGTGTTTTAGGATCCAACTGTGATAGTACTGCAGCACTCATTGGTATATGTTAGCCTTCTCTTCTGGTTTCCTGCTAGCCTTTTTTTACCTTCTTAAAGCTGTCTCCTTTCTGCTGTTAACCCATCTCAACTATCATTACCATCGAAAGACTCTTTGCAGGTTGGGTCTTTGCAGACCTCTGGTCAGGTTTTCATAGTCTGCTGTTAATAAATGCTCTACCCTTCTGGGTTGCAGCACTCGTAGATCAACCAATAGCAGACACTGCCGGATCTGCTGGATGCTTTGAAGCAATGAAGGAAAGAATTCAGCTGAGCTAAGACCTCCAAGTTGCAAGGAAAGAATGATTGTTCTATCTTGGAGAAAGAGCCAGGGAACTAACATGTTGCCACAGGGAGACATACATATATTGATGTGATGTATAGGGCAGGACAGGAAGAAACTTTCTTCTACAACATGATAATTTGGATCCCAATAGGATCTTGTATTTTTTGTGATCAATGCAAGCTGCCCACAGATTGACATCTTTTTGAGCTGCATTAATAACAAAAAATAGATTTTATCTTTTTTTACGACAGTGTGCTGTACCAAATCCCAAACATTTACTGCACTTTAATTCTGCGTGCTGAGGAATAATGTAGAATAAAGCTGTGCCGCATGCAGCTTTCAGCAGTACCATGGGCCGTAAAATCTAATTTTAGGCATTAAAATTGATTATTTCAACTTCAATAGTTCCTCCACTCTTCTGTTTTATCTCCCTTTTCTGCTTCGATTACAAGTTACTTGTCTGAGTGGAACATTTTGGTGGCAGGTGTATATTTTATATGCACATTTCTTGGGGGACAGAGGGAGTGGGATATTCCAGAATGTTGCCATAGCCTATCAGTTGGAAGGGCAAATTTAGAAAACCTAGCGCAGGAAAAATTAGGAATTCTGAACATGCACACTCAGCACATGGATTAAATCTTTCCTCAACTGCCTTCTCTCCCCTCATGTCCTGGTTAGCTTCAGTGCTGAGGGTTGCTGTATCTGGATTTAATTCTCTTGAAAGATGAGCACATCCAGAAGATGCACATAGTAAATAAAAACTGTGGCCTTTAATCTTCCTGTGTGATCTTTAAATGATGAGAATGTGCTGTAACATTTCTGCACTGTAACAAAAGAAACAATTTGGCAATAGTTGTTGCTGATTCTTAATTCTCAGGGAATATTTGCTATAGTTGTTTTGAAGAAATACATCTTATTTTATGACCAAAATACTAGCTTCCAATCTTTTTTTTTTTCATTTAGTGAAATGGTTAACAACAACAATCTAAAAGATGTAATGTGTTCTGCTTTCAAACTTGCTCCTGTGAAAGATTTTGTTTTATTGAAGTCTGGGTTTCTCTTTGGTTCAAGAAACATACTGATTAATCAAGTTCTAAAGGCGTGGATTTGTTGTTCTATAATGCTATTAAATTAATTGCACACGGTATCTTTGGCTATACTCTTGTGTTCACTTTCCCAGTTAAGAAATGTTGTTTAAAAAGTAAATGTAGTGAAAGATACTGAGAGTATCTACTAAGAAGAGTATCATAATCATGGTTTATTTCGTGTATGAATACTGGGTGATGGTCACATTTTTCCCCTATACTGGTAAAGACCATACTTTATGCAACTTTTCCTAGCTGTGTGTCCCATCAGATCTTCATTTTCATAAAGGAAAGCTATTTTAAATTATTCTTTGTGTCTGCTTGTGCAGAGTATGTGTCAATGATGAAGTGATCTCTTTCTTCTAGCCAAGTATAGTGCTGGCCTCAAATTTTGCTGTATAAGCAGAGTGTACTGTGCCTTTCAGTAGTACTGCTCAGCTGTGCTCAGGGTCATGGGATGGGGAATGGATACAGCTCTGCACAATTCTTCCCTGATAGACCTCATGGTTGCATTAGACTCTAATTAAAGCAAATTTTCCATTACACTTTTATAGAGATCTTTACCATTTTCATCCAAGAAGCCATTAAAAAAAAAAACTATGCCCATAGGAAGACACCAATTTGCTGCAGATTTTTTTTTCCCCTCACCCGTGTCATTGTACCTAGGTGAAATGCGGAAATGAGCATAATTTCCATCAAAGGATGAGAGTTAAGGTGTCACAATCATCTCGTAAGGGTAAGGAACCACAGAGCCATTCATTGCTGTGATCTGTGCCCCACTGCCAGGCCAAGACTCTTCAACAGAGTCAACATTTGAACTGAGCAGCCACTGTTCCCTCTGGACACATGAACAGACAGTGTGGGGGAAGTACCTGCACTGCAGTGTCACCTCTGATGATGTCTCCCTGTTGTTTTATTCAATTCCTCCCCAGTGAAGAGCAGGAGAAAACTTTTTCTGACTGTGGAGTGGTGGAGAGGCAGTGGGAGACTAGTACTGAACCTGGCCTCAATCCATGTTGAGAAAGGGATGGTTTGGCAAGGGACAACAGCTTCCTCTCCACCTCCCTTTCCTGTCTATAGACAAGATTAAAATTAGGAGTACCATGAGAGATGTTGCAAAAGAAGCTGCCCTTACAGCACAGGTGAGTTCCAAAAGATAGGATTTGGTATTTAAACACTTGACTTTCCAAACTGAGTATTGGTGCAGCCTCTCCTTGAGTTCTCCATTCAGTTCTGGGCTCCACAAGGTAAGAAGGCTGTGAAGGTCCTTGCATGCATCCAGGAGCATACCTCAAAGCTGGTGAAAGGGCTGGAAGGCATGTCCTGTGAGGAGAGGCTGAGGGCTTTGGCCTTGTTTAGTTTGGAACAAAGGAGACTTTGGGGCAACCTCATCACTTTCTACTGCTTCCTGAGGAGGGCAAGTGGATAGGGAAGTGCTAGTCTCTTCCCCTTGGGATTCAGTGATAAGATGCATGGGAATGGTTCAAAGATGCACCAGAGGAGGTTTAGACTGGACATTAGGAAGCGTTTCTTTACCAAGCAGGCGTTCAAACACTGGAACAGGCTTCCTAGAGAGATGCTTGATGTCCCAAGCTCGTCAGTGTTTAAGAGGCATTTGGAGAATGCCCTTAACAACATGATTTAATTTTTGGTCAGCCCTGAATTGGTCAGGCACTTGGACTAGGATGATCATTCTACATTCCTTACAAGTGAAAGAGTCTATTAAAATTTTAATGTTTCTGATACATTTGTTTCTCTGTTTCAGTCAGGGAAATATTTAGCCTCCAAAGCAGTTTTGCAGCCTGATACTCTGCAATGTCAGAGATTCACTTCTCTAGTGATAATTTCACTGCTGAGGTGACAAAATTTGTTTCTGCCAGAGGATACACTCTGGCATAGTCGAAATTACTACAATATTTCCAGAAAGCACAGTTTGATTTTTTTTTCCCATCTGCACTTACTTGGCAGAAGGAGTTTGGGTTTTTTTCTCCCATATGCAAACACTGTCAAGGTGATCCACACGTTCCTTTAAATTGTGTTGCATGTGGGCTTGGGGTGAGTCCAAATAGAGGCCGTTGTAAATGTATTGGCACATTTCTTCAGTGTGTTCTGCAGCCAGACTTGGTCTCCAGTACCTGTGGTTTCCTTTTCTGCATTACCAGTTTTCATCTTCAAACACTCATACTTAATGTGTACCTTGTTTCATTTTATAAACCTTGCCCTGTCTCCTTTACCCTGCCTGTCCTGATGAGAGAAATTGAACATGTATGATGTTAAAAGAAGACTCAAGATTATAAGGCAGCTCTGAATAAAAGAATAAAAGTTTTTGCTTCCATTGTCTTGTCTGACACTGCAGGAGACTGGTAGAGAGGACTGGCTGCCCGAGAAAACTGCTTTTGCTTTGCCTTTTCCTTAGCCGATATGGTCTATTGCCCTCTCCTGTTAAAACCTTCATCTGGAAAGCCGAGAGAAGCGATCAGCTTATTTAAACTTTACCAGGCTTTAAAACATCAGTTTTGAAAGCTGCGTGGCTACCAGTTTTTAGTGACTTCTCAAGGCAAGTCCCTCTGCTAGAACCCGGTTCTCCCTGCTTTTCTTAACAGCGGTTGCCGTCTCTCTGCCGTTGGCAGCCCGAGAAGGGGCTCCCTTGGACGAGCCGGGGGCCGACGCGAGGAAGCAGCGGGGCTGTGGGAGGGATGCTGCCAGGAAGGCTCGATAGATGCTTTTTCCCGGGAGGCCGTATACTTTTGGGGAGTAGGAAAAGCGGTACTCCCTGCTTGAGAACGCGCGGGCCTGCACTGATCTCCCCGCTCCGGGAGACGTGGGGTTTCCCACGGCTCTTCCACGTTATTTTCGGGCCGGTGCCACTCCGTCGCGGGCGCCCCGCGGCTCTACCCAGCGTGGAAAGCACCTCGGTGCCCGCTCCCGCTGCCCGTCCTTCTGCACCCGACCGGCGTCGGGAGGGCTTGCGGACCGCGGGGGTGCTTCCCATCCCCGCTGAGCCGGGCGTGCTCCGGGGGACACCGCGGGGCGAACCTGGAAACACGGGGGCGGGGGCGGCGGGATGTGGGACACCTACAGCGGCGACGCAGATACGCTGGGGATGGCGTGGGGACACACCGGGGGCGGGGAGGGGACGCGGAGAGGAGGGGAGACACGCTGGGGGCGGCGCGGGGGGGACACGTCGGGGGCGGTGGCTGCCCTGCCGGGAGCGCGTCCTGCCTCCGCCCGCCCCCTGCCTCCGCCGGTCCCCGTCCCCCCGCGCCGCCGCCGCCGCGGCGGGTGGCTGGGCGGGCGGCAGTGCCGCGGGCCCCGGCGGCGGGGCCGTGCGCGGGCAGGATGCTCCGGTGGCGGGGCCGGGCGCGGGGCGTCGCAGTGGCGGTGGCGCACGGGCTGTGCTCGGGCTCGCTGAACATCCTGCTGAAGTTCCTGCTGGCCCGCTACCACTTCGCCTTCCTGACGCTGCTGCAGTGCCTCAGCAGCGCGGCGGCGGCGCTGGGGCTGGAGGCGCTGCGGCGGCGGGGGCTGGCGGCGCTGCCGCCCTTCGGGCCCCGCCTGGCGCGCCCCTTCGCCGCCGTGGCCGCCCTGGCCACCCTGCAGTCCACGCTCACCCTCTGGTCGCTGCGCGGCCTCAGCCTCCCCATGTACGTCGTCTTCAAGCGCTGCCTGCCCCTCGTCACCCTGGTCACCGGCGCCCTGGTGCTCCGCGACGGCATGCCCTCGCCCGGCGTCCTCATCGCCGTCCTCATCACCACCTGCGGCGCCGCGCTGGCCGGTGAGCGCGACCGCGGCCGCGACCGTACCGGGGGGACGGGACGGGACGGGGCGGGGCGGGACGGGACGGGACGGGACGGGACGGGACAGGACGGGGCGGGGCGGGACGGGACGGGACGGGACGGGACGGGACAGGACGGGACGGGGCAGGACGGGACAGGACGGGCGGCCGCAGCAGTAGCCGCTCCGGCTGGGCTTCGGGCGCGGGACCGGGAGTACAGCGCCAGCCCGGGGAGAAAGACGCGGGGACACGGGGGGCGTGCAGTCCTGGGGGACAGCTGCGGCCCCACGGAGGCAGGTGCAGCCTCACGGGCAGGCAGGTGCAGCCTTGCAGGGGTGGATGCAGCCCCCCTGTGACTGGTACTTTCTTGGAGGGCTCGGTACAACCTTTCGGAGATAGGTGCATCCTTACTGGGGTCAATGTGAACCTGTGCGAGTAGGTGCAACCTCATTGCAACCCTGCTAGGGAAGGTGCAATCTTATGGGGAAGTGTACTCTTGCGGGAGGTGGGTGCTCTACAGGGGTAGATGTAATGTTCTGGGAGCAGCTGCAAGCCCATGGGGCAACTGCAGCCCTACTGGGGCATGTGTGATCTTGTAAGGGCAGGTGGAAGCTTAGGGGCCCTCTGGGGCCGGTAGGACCCTTGTTGCTTTCCAGCCGAGGTGTAGGTGTGGTGGGAGGCAAAGCTGGCACTCTGTGGCCCGACAGCACTCCTGGGCTGGGGACTGCCTCCGACAACAGAGCACATACAAAGTGTGTAATTTAATCTGCAAAGAGGCTGACAGGCGGCTCGGGAGGGATGCTGTTGCTTCAGGGATCCCACAGAGCTCCATTGCTGGAGGGTGCAGAATGGCCAGTGGGTTGGAGGGCAGGCAGCCTGGCCAGCCAGAGCTGGCATGTGTCTGTGCTGGCAAGAGGATGCTCAGGGTTGTTCTGTGTGTGTGTGTGTGTGGTTTCAGCTACAAATCTTCCACAGTGTCATCATAAAAGGGAGAAGGCAATCTGATTTTGGCTGTGGGATTTAGAGGGGGTATGAAAAATATTCAGTATGTTTGCAGCTTAAAAAAATGAATAAGAGATCTGTTGGGAGGAAGGACTTGGGGACAAGCATGACAAATCCTAGGGGTTATGGAAAGTGCAATGATGCCTATTTCCTAAATATCCCTCTAGTCTAAAACAGTGCTCTCTTTCTGTTTTAAGTGCAACACTTGTTTTTTTCTCTGTGACTCTCCTGACAGGAGCTGGTGACCTGACCGGGGATGCTATGGGCTATGTGACAGGCGTGCTGGCCGTGCTGATACATGCTGCCTACCTGGTGCTCATTCAGAAAACCAGTGTAGATAGTGAATATGGACCCCTGACAGCTCAGTATGCCATCGCTGTTTCGGCCACCCCTTTTCTCATCATCTGCTCCTTTGCCAGCATGGATTCCATCAACGTCTGGTCCTTCCCGGGGTGGAAGGACCCTGCCATGGTATGCATCTTTATTGCTTGTGTCCTGATTAGCTGTGCCATGAACTTTACCACCCTTCACTGCACTTACATTAACTCGGCTGTGACCACCAGCTTTGTAGGGGTGGTGAAGAGCATAGCCACCATCACGGTAGGCATGGTGGCATTCAATGATGTGGAGCCCACAAAGTTATTTATAGCTGGTGTTGTGGTCAACACCTTGGGGTCTGTCATTTACTGTGTGGCCAAGTATGTTGAGACCAGGCAGCAGAGCAACTATGAGGACCTGGAGAAAGAAGCTAGAGAAGAGGAGGGGAAAAGGCAGGCTAGAGACCAAGCTCTGTTTGCCATGGAGACAATTTCCCAGGGGAAGGGGGCTGAGGAAGCAGCAGTGGAAGGATCATGCACAGGGGAGAGACAGAGTGGAGAGGAAGAGAAGGACATCACTGAGAAATCAGCCAAGCCACTTGTGGTTCAGGGAAAATCCGCCATCACACAAGAAGTGAACAGAAGCTCACTGAAAGAAGCCTATCTTGGAGTATGGAGATTGGTGAGGGGTGCTAATTATGTAAAGAAGGATTATTTGATAGAAAATGAAGAGCTACCAAACCCTTAAAAAGCAGATTTGAAAACCTTTTGCTTGAGGACAGACACCTGGTTTTCTGTACAGGGCGAAAGGCAGAGCATACGTTTCCACATCAATGCGTACACATCCAAATTGTTCAGGATGACTTTACCTCATTGTCAAAAAACAAAAGGTCATAGTTTGCTCATGCTTTGGGCTTGCTTTCAGCTGCTTTCAGTATGTCACTTTAGAACCACCTCAGCTAAGGTGCTGACACTCTGCTGCAGACACAGAGAGAGTTGGGTAATGGGAAGTCACAGGATGCTGGCCCAGCAGCCTGGGCTATGAGGGACATCAGCACCATGGAGTTACTCAGCAGTGCCAGTGACACGGCAGTGGCCTATACCTTAGATTGTGTCTGGAGCCTTGTGATTTTAACACATTTGGAGGCTCTGTCGATGCGCTTCTGTATCTGTATCCATCCAATTATAGGTACTCTACGTAACTAATTCCTACAATATAAACTCATATTAACTGTACTTTTTTGTGCTCCTCTGTGTCAATACAATTGCCACAGAGCTAGAGGTTGTGCCACTTCAGTTACATTGGTATAAAATCACTCTCTTATCTGACAAATTTAAGCCCTTCAGGCCAAGCTTTGGACCTGGTTTACATTGGGTGCTTTGTGTCTTCAGTAGAAATACTTCAGTCTTGTGGTGGTGTGCATGAAGGCAGAACTAGATCTGAGCTTCTGAGAAGCTTTGATTGGCAAAAGAAGGATGTGTATGAGCTTTAACTACATGTAGCATTTGGAATATTAGCTTGACTCAAATAAAAGGGTTTGGAAATATTGGTATGTATTGATTGGAATTGGGAGTGCTATAAAAAATTAGGGAGAAAGTGTGTGCCTTGTGTTATCCCTCCTTGTACCCTAAAGTCGGATGAATCAGAGCCTGGACTGGAACCCAGGTGTCCTCTCCACCCATTCTCTCATAAGCAGAGGCTGAGAGCAGAGCTGGGGACACCAGCTCCGGAGTTCCCAGGGGTGCCTTTGCGGGACAGTTCTGCTACATCCTGGCCACTTGTTGGTACATGGCTTTGTGCACATCCACCCTCGCTGTCCCTGTGCTGTGCTATCCAGTGGAAGAAAGTGCAGGCAGGCAGCAGGAGCTGCCGTGTGCTCCGGCAGATCCCACAGCCAAGTGCTTGGGGACCGGGATGCTCAGTGTGTTTGGCGTGAGGATGTCCATGACTTTGGTAGAAGCATCTCCCCAGTGCCCAAACTGTCCCTGTCCCCATGGGCTGCGAGGGGCAGAGTTGCCTCTCCCCTCAGCCACTGGAGCGCTCATGTGGGAAGTGGGAAGCAGGCACTCCAGCGAGGTCTCTGCTGAATACGCTAATATTTTGTCCCACACCTGTTTAACTGGAAAGACTGTGGAAACAAATGTTTGAGAGTTTTTTCACCTGAGGATATCCTTTTGGTAGGTGGGAGTACTTGGGTGGAACCTTTGCTCAGACTAGACAGAGAAAAGATTTGACTCTGAGTATTGCTTACCCCAAAAGGGTGCTGCGGCCATTAGGGCCACCTTGACCACAGACTGAAACAAGTTGTTACCATTTTCTGAAGAAATGAACCAAGTTTGTTGTTGTTGTTGTTTTTAATATTGTTATTATTGTTATTGATAATTATTTATTATTATCTATTAAGCCACTGAACTGAAAATCAGTTATTCCCACAGCCCTAATTAACCAGTGCCTAGCCCAGTGCTCTCTCCAGCCGAGCAGGCAGCATTAGCCTCACAGCACGTTCAGTCTGAAGTGAGCAATTTGCCCAGCAGGGAATATTTGCAAAACTGCTCTCTGGGGGAGCTTTAGGTTCTTGTCAATAAATGCAGGCAGAAACATCAGGTGCTGTGGCGGTGTGTTTTCTAAATGATTGCAGAAGTTGGCTGACCTGGCATCACCCATGAATTTTGAAGAGATGGCTGTAAGGACATTTATGCTAAAAGCCTGTAGCTGCTGAGCTGGGGGACAGGACACAGAGCTCTGTACATCACGTTATGTATAGCTCGTGTTTAAGAGATACTGGCTGTACGCCAAAATACGGCTACCTTCTGTTCAAGCTCCATATGGGATCTTTTCAATAAAAGTACTATTGATTGTTTCTAGGCTAATATAATAGGGCTTTTGTTAGTTTTTCAAATGCATCCTAGACTAAAGAAGTTTGTGCCTATGACTTATAGTTGCTGTATTACTGAACTCATTGCGATATTGAACTGCATTGTAATCATACAGCTGGTTGGAGAGAAACCCACATTTCTGATCTCTCCTCACTATGCTCAGTGTTTTCTGTCCACAAAAAACGTGGGTCTTCTTACTACCTGGATGCCAGTCTTAGATCCCATAGTGCACACACCGTGCTTGACACGTGCTGTAGGAAGCTCTCCCCCTGGACTCTTGTTTCAGGACTTTTTCCTGGGGGGGGGGGGGGGGTGTGTTAAATGTTTTGCCACTTACTGTTGTTGAATTATTAGTAGAAATCTGTGGAAATTCAAACAGGTTTGACTATTAAAAAAAGCTGCTGTTACAATGTTGTACATTTGCATGTATAGTCGAAATGTGATTATATTGTATTCTGTTTTTACCTGTAAATTCCCTAAATTAAAATGGGAATTTGGCAAATGCAATCCACTTTTTCAGTAACAGACACTGTCACACAATAAAATAAAAATACTGCCTCGTGCTGAGGTATTTTAATAGCATCAGCGGAAGACTGCAGAATGAGATGTGGGAATAAAATGCACTGCTTTCCAAAAGGCTTCTGGTTTTCTTATTGTTGCTACTCCGGGGTGCTCATTTTTGCTTCATTTATAGTTATTCTTGTGCCTTTATACCATCCAAGTTTCCTCAACATGTGACCACACACTATAAATACTGTCATGGACAGAGGGACTAAGGACAGACCAAGGAACACAGGATTCTGAAGTGCTGGGAACTCAGTACAGCTCAAAATTTCTGTGGTTCTCAGCGGTGATTTTTTGGTTACATGTTTAAGATGATTTAATGTCACTGGTGTAACTGTTATAACTCTAGAATAAATGAAAGTAAGATGATGCTCATTATTAATAGTTCTATTATAAAATCATTGCATTATTAAAGGGCGTAATATTAATTTCATTTTACAATGTTAAGTATTTGTATTACCATCTATGTCGCATGGCAGCGCTAGGAGATGACTTAAGCATTAATTTTTACCTGTTTGCTTTGGATGAAAGGTACATAATGTGCCCGTGGCTGAAACTGGGTTGTGCCAGACCAGCCCGTGGTCGGTGGTTATCGCCGAACTCATCCTAGAGCCCCACACAAATATGCCTGCAGGTTGCTCTAGAGAAGGAAACCATCCTTGCTGTCAGATAATAAATGAACCTGATGCACAATGACTGCTTTGAGAATAAACAAGAATTTCAGTGTCAACACATCCTTGACTAACACCTGCTGTAGCACTCCTAGACATGCACATACACGCACATGCATGCGCGCAAATACACACGCAACAGGACAACAAAAGCCAGACTGGCTGTCCTTTTTGAAATACATTCTTCTCTCTAAGAAACTAAAGAGAGGACAGTTTATTTGGAGGCAGGTGCAGTTGCAATTTCTAAGGATAAATTAAAAATTTGCATACATCGCTGACAAACTAATCTTGTATTTGCCCTCAATTCCACAGGGAAAATATGCAGCAACCTACAAAGAATCATCAGAGAGGGAAAGAAATTTTATAGTTTACTAAACAACACTCCAGACCCCTGCATATGTCCAGGGATAGTTTATTGCCACTGTTCAACAGCCTCCTGTAATTCTGTTTGCTGCAAAAATGCCTGTTTGCTGCAAAGGCTTTAATAGGCAAAAAGGTGCAAGCCCTTCAGCTCCGGTCTCTAAATTAACATTTGAGCATTTTGCTGCTTATCATGGTGAAGGGTTAACACCTTAACCCTCTCTCTCTGTGTCCTGTGTAGTTTCACGTATTGGTTTGCGGTTTCTTCTGTGTTTTTCTAACCTGGAGTCTCTAAGTGCAGTGCAGGCAATCAACTCTGCTCTCAATTAGCTGCTATATTCATGCTTCAGTTGCTTGTTGAAGGTCATCAGGAAGCTTTTCACTTCAACCTCGTTCCTGTTGGGAATTGATGAGCATGCACATGCCCTCTTTTCTCGTCCTTTGTTCCTGCTGTATCTCCCAAATCTTTTTTCCAGTGTCCATCCTGAAAACCTCTGCGAGTGGTGGAAGACTTGCCACAGAGGCTTCTGCTACTTCATTTTTTTTTCTAGAAGGGCAGGGAAGGGATGGACCAGCAGGATCTCGTATGTCCAGATTGCTTCTTTCTACCTTTGTGCATGTTTCTGCCCACCAGTTCCCTGCATCCCAGATCCCTATATAGCTCAGCCCTGGCTGTGTCCCAGCTTCTCGTGGAGCTGTGCCCGGGCTGTGTACCAGTGTCCTGCAGAGCTGGGCTGTGCATGGGACAGAGGGCCCTTGCTCTGCCAGACAGCCAGCACTGAAACCCTGCTGTGCCTGCCCTGTGGAGATTTATTATACACACAGAACCAGGAGATTTTTTCATAGTAACAACGTTTTAAGTAATAAGGCTATAAACCTGCTGTTGGGCCAGACTCGATTTTTTTATAGGTGGAGACTAAGAAAGCTACTCATGCTTCAGTGCTGGACATTGTATTTGAATAGAAGAGAGGCAGCCTGAGATGAAAACTCAGGTATAGAGCATGAAAACAATGCTCAAAGAGGTATATGGAATGGGATAAAGATAGATGGGCAAAATACGTGAGTTACAAATTAGGATGGATGGGGAATACGCGATAGTTTGCAGAAAAGAAAAATGTTCTTGCATGAAAAAATAAAAAGTAACAGCACTGGAAACCAATGGCCAAACAGTGTGGTAAATCCATAGTGAATGCACTTGAATCTGGGCTCTGGAAGAGCAGTGCACATGAAGGAGAGAGGCAGAGTGAACGAGCTGGCTGGGGGAAAAATGGCTGGACCTATTCTTTGTGGTTCTATGATATTTTTCTTTACTGGACAGTTGTAAGAAATTTTGCTCTGGGCACATTAATCTTGTTAATATGTTTGTCTTTTATCAAGTAAAAGCAATGTCAGTTCTGTTCTCAAAATTACAGCACTTTTTTTTTATTAGGTGCTATTGATTTTGTTCCAGACAAAACAAGATTCCAACAATCATTTAACAGAATTCAGGATTTCTCTGATAAAGAACAATAAATTCTAAGGTCACAGACAAATTCTTACCTGACATGGGGGTCAAATGAGAGAGAATAATGGGTTGGAACTGGCCATGATAGTAAACCAGTCAGGTTTACCAGCTGCTGTAAATAATGAGTATCATCAGTAGATAAAAACAGCTAAAGGGTGCTGTGTATATCACCATTAACTCCTCATGTCTTGAATTGTCTTAATTCTGTTAACTGCATTTTTTGTCTTCAGAGGATCTCTGCAAATTTGTCCTTACAGTTAGTCTAATTCCAAACCATGTACACCTGGTTAAAAGGTGGATTTTCCCTTCTGTTTATCAAACCACTAGCTAACCTGGGATCTGAAGGGCAGAGAGGTTCCCTTTGTCAATGCATCTTCTTGAGTGAGTGAACATTCAGGAGCACAGATAAAATGTCCAACAACATATGTTATTGCAAACATAAGAAAACCAGCTAAATATTTCCTTACCACAATTTTACAGGAAAAAAATTACATTTCCTGAAGCACAGTGGCTGAGAGGCCACTGAGTCTGAATCTTCATTGATCATCAAAAGGCTGATGCACACAAAAAACACCACAACTGAGTGCACAGCCACACAGTTTTGGCCCTGGGTTTTACAATATTTTCTCAAAGAAAAGAGACTGGGGTGCATTTACCTGGCACCATGGAAGAAATTGCTTAACTTAGGGAAGTTGGGGTGCAGGTCTCTGTGAAGAGCTTCTCTTCAAAGAAGGATCACTAGCAAACCAGCATCACATTACAAGGATTCCTAAGACAGAGCTGGACTTTCAAAATTGCTCAACACGTTTTTGTGGGTTTTTTTTTTGTTTTGGGGTTTTTGTTTGTTTGTTTTTGGGGGGGTTGTTTGGTTTTGTGTGAGGTTTTTTGGTTTTTTGTTTTTGTGGGGTTTTTGTTTTTTTTGTTTGCTTGGGGTTTTCTTTTTTTTTCTTTTTGTATTTGGTGTGGGTTTTTGTTGGTGGTGGTTTTATTGGGTTGTTTTTTGTTGTTGTTGTTGGTTTGGTTTTTTTTGTTTTTATTAATTGAAGTTATGAATGAGCAGAATCATCTGTAATATCTGGTCATGTCCTGGGGTACCTTCTGAGTGCTGAACTCTTCTTGACCACTTGGATGTTGCAGTGGCTTGATCAAACCAGTACCCTTCATGCTGCATCCAGCTCTGTCATCCAACACAAGCAGCACAATTTATTTTTCTATCTGGGAAATCTACTTAACGGTGATTAAGTATGCTTGTATACTCATAAAGGTCTTTTACAGCTGCTCCAAATATTCAATGCTACAGTTCAGGAAAGATGCTAAGCAACAGCTGGCTGATGTAGAGGATGAAAATGACAGCCAGAGCTGCCTTTTCGATGGAAGATTTTGCAGAAGGAGTTTGGGCTATTTGCTACCCAAGTTTTAGGCTTTCCCCATCTTTACCTACTTCAGTGCCTTTCCTCAAAATCTGCAAATTTTGGTCTTGACTGAGCTCTGCTGTTGATTCGGAACCATTCTTTTTTTTATTTTCTTTCTGAAAACTTCATCTCTGCCTGTCTCCCTGTCGCTGGTCAGGTAGGGCACAACACTCAGAGTCTTGCACCTGGCACACACCAGCAGCCAGCAGACAAAAACCATCAGTTGCCACTCTCAGGATCAAAAATAAGGACACATTGTTCTGTACTTGAGCTTCATTACAGATTTATGCAGATTCATACTCATCATGAAAAGCACAGCGAGTAAGACCTTCACAGCCAAGACGGCTTCGCTGCATCTGTGCATTTAAAGCATGATGTGAAAACAGAGGTTATTTCTTAGCAGGGTTCCTCTTTGTGTTTTGTATACATCCAACGTGTTGGCACATAAACTGGCAAACTTCGAAGACTCAGGCTGCCGTGTGAACACAGATTCCTAGGTGGCAACATAGAGCAGTCACCACAACCCTCCCCAGCTGCCACCAGGAATGCTCTAATTCGTTGCACTGAAACATTTATGCATTTTTTGCCTCGGCCAAGGCTTCATTCAGTAGGACATGAGCCTAAATGGAAGCATTTTTTCTACATTAGGGGCTCAGTAGTGTCTGGTGTTCCACTTCCCCAAGCCAAGGAGAATGTTAGAAGGGGGTTTCAGCATTATTTTCTATCCCACCAAGCAGAGATCTGTGCTTGAGAAGCTAACACTCAGAATTCCAGCAAGGCAAAGCCAAAGAAACAGCCCCTCTGACCCAAATCTATTTAGTGACATTGCTGTGGCAATACAGCTGATGCAGGAGAAAGGAGTTTCTGTGGATTTGGTGTGTTCCATGACACTGTGTAGCCCCATGACACCAGGGAAGGGCCACCAGCTGCCAGGGCCATGCCGGCACCTCGAACAAGCAGAGCTGTGACTGCAGAGGCTGTTGGAGAGTAGCTCTGGACACTAAAGCTTGTGGGGGTGAGTGTTCTCCTGCAGGGTCAGGGGTTTGCCCCTTTTCAAGAACTCCTTAGAGGGACCTGGCACATCAAAACTCAGTCCCTCCCCATGCTGTGTAAAACAGGTCAGCTCAGGTGCAAAGTGGCGTCATGGTGAGGGAAAGGAACAGCACAAATTTAACCTGTGCAGTCCAGATAGGGTATTACCACAGCAAAACTCTTCCTTTATTACTTTTTTTCCTCCCAGGCATAGCTCCCTCTCTGACCCTGAGAGGAAATTTGCAAATGCACTAATAGTTTTTTTAGAAGAAAATATTTATTTCAGAAGAGAGTTCCTGCAGGCAATACAACACCTGCTGAGCTTGCAGAATCATTCAGCGTATGCAATGGATTAGGCTGGTGGCTGCCTTGTTTTCATTGCCTTCGAAGTGGCTGGGAAAACGAAGATGTAAAGGTAAGGACTGTAATAAAAGAACGAGCTCTGTAAAGCGGCTTTGCTACAGAGAACCTTCAAACCCATTTGAGAATGTCAGGGATTTGCCATTATTCTTGAAGCTGACTTGATAAACAATTCTGGCACCTTGACAGTTGAGCCTTTGAATAAAAATGTCACAAATTCAGTCTCCTGCAAGATAAGGAGTAGCCAGCTGATTCCCAGGGTGCAGGCAGGGCAGATCTGCCCTGCTATCAGTGAGCTCTGCTGCAATGGGATATCTAATTTAGGTAAGTGCATTTCCAGCATTAGGGTGCGTAAGGTTGATTGTGAGTGGCTGCCAGTAGAGATACACTGGATCAGTTTTGCAGATTCATGCAAAAAACCTCCTGCTCTCGTTTTAACTAAAATGCTAAGCTTGAGTAGTAATATAAAAGTATTATAAGCTATCAGTGAACAAGGAAAGTCAAAGGAAGCAAAAAAACTGGAGTCCTACAGACACATTTCCAAAGACTTACAGTGCTGTTGCTCTTCATTTTTCAGTCAGAATAATGAATAAACATTTGAGTAATAACAAGAAGGACATAGATAATTTGGATAATTTTAAATCCAGTGCCACTATCTGACCGAAGTGCTGGTACAGGGAGTCCATAAGGTGCTTCAGCAGAAGCCATCAGGGTCTGAGCCATGGGCACCCCAGTGCACCACAGTACTTTCAAGGCTGGAGAAGCCCGCATCCACAGCATGCAGGGATCTGGGAAGCTGGAATTAAATATGTCTGCTGCCTTGTTTTGCCTTTGCGTACCCGGATGAATTTTAAAACTTCACAAACTTTTCATTTGCTTCCTGTTTTCCTTCAGGGGCAAATCTCTCCCCACCCATAATTTTTCTGGGACAATGCCTCAACTGGCATTTATATTACAGTATTGCCAGAAAAGGAAAAAAAGAAAGCCAGAAGTGTAGAAATTTTTTTATAGATATCTACCACAGCCTCCAGATTAACTTAGTAATTTTTTTTTCTGCTAACTTGCTTTCTTGAAGGTGAAGGTTTAGATGAACTACTCCATTCGCTTTTGGCCTATCTGATACGTGAGAAAGATTAGACTATCCACCAAAGTTGATATTTTTGTTACACCAGTTGTGACAGGAGCTGCTGTCTCAGGGCTAGTGTCTATGTTTAAATAAAGTCCATTAAACTTGGACTATAGCCAGGTCTTTCATTGCTGGGATCTTTTGAACTGTAAACAGAATTGCACTGCCTCTGAAATTCTGCTGTCACTCGCTTTTGTAAGAGGACAATGAGTATTTGGGGGTTCAATCCATTGATTTTGGACTGTGGGTTAGTTCTGTAGATTTGGTGAGATCAATGTGCTTCAAAACTAGCAAAGAGCTGGCTAGCTTCTGCTACACTGACATGGTCCCAAAATGCCAATCAAATTGATTGGCAAAAAGCTGTTTCAGGACAAACAGGTCCCTCATGAGCTATAAGCATCTCTCCCAATCAGGAAATGATGGACATAAAACTGCAGAGTTCTCTGCTGTGGCAGCAGAGAGAAGCATAAAAAAAGCTCTTGTGAGGGGAGTGTGATTTTATATACCTGTCACAGGGGCTTCTGAGGTGCAGCTCAGGATTTTTGCCTTATTTGTTACAATTTCCCACGCTGTGGAACAGTTCATTGTGGGAATTGTTGTCTACCTGCATTTAGGGATGTCAAAAATGGAGAGCTTTTACTGACTATTTTTTCTCTTGGCGTTACACAGTTTGCTGTAATTTTGTCATTAGTTAAGGTTTTCACCCCACTCCCTTTGTCCAGCCACAAACACCATGGTGGGAGATACTTGCCTCTTGAGTTCAGATGCAGTCTGCAAGTTGTGAATCTGCTACTCAGCAAAAGTCAGGGGCAGGAATGTCCAGCGCAGGAAATGGAGAATGGA
This sequence comes from Lycocorax pyrrhopterus obiensis, assembly GCA_014706295.1. Lineage (NCBI taxonomy): Eukaryota > Metazoa > Chordata > Aves > Passeriformes > Paradisaeidae > Lycocorax > Lycocorax pyrrhopterus. Next base: position 50,463,304 of record JACSVZ010000004.1, read on the forward strand.
TGAGCTCAGTGGGGGCTAAAAACTTCCTCAATCAGTGGCAGATCCACTTGACAAAGTAACTGCCCTTCTCCTTCTGACTGCTCATTGCCAGGCTCCTCATCTCAGCCACCAGCTTCCTTGCAGCAGGATCTAAAATGATTAATCTTTATTTTAACTAAAAGTCATATTTTTTTATCCTTCACCATTCTGCTGCATTTCACACTGTCAAATCTTTGGCTGGTCTTGCACTGCTGGCCCTTCCAGCCATATTTACACTGCAATTGGTGCAGAATTATCATGACTACTCAGGGCCTCTAGGGCAGACTGGCCTCTTCCATGTTTGGCCCTGAGTTTTCTTTGGGTCTCAGGTATAACTACCATTTTCATTACACTTTTTTTTCCCAAGTAGAATTATCTGATATAATGGGAGGATTGTGGCGTAGCTCTGGGTTCAAAGCAAATAGAAATGTCCTTGACACAGGAAGCATTAGACTTGTGTCACTTGCTGCCAAAGGATGCAGTGGAAGCTGAAACTTTCCTTTACGTCAGAGGGTCATGGAAGAGAACTCCAAATACCCATGTACTCCATGTAAGGGTATAAATATAGAAAACCTTATATAAATCAGGACATTCTTTGAGATTGAAATAGGTTGAGTCTGGGAGAGTATTCAGAGGATGTACCATGCACAGCCTCCTGCTCTCATCCTGAGAACTTTCTCATGATGCTGCTGAGAATGGGATACCGGGCAAGATAGACCTTTGGTTTGACCCAGTGTGGTCATTTGTATGCTTTCTTTAATGCATTCGCTAGAAAGAACATCTGTAAAAGTTTCTTCAAGATTCACTCCATCTTCAAAGGTCTTATAAATCCTGTCCTTCAGCAATTTACTTACTCTTTCTTACTCTGCCACCAAACATTGTTTTAAAAACTGTGCTTACCTGCTGTCAATTTCTTCGTTGCACTCTCTGGGTTGCTTTTTTCCTCTGCTGTGCCAAAATAGCGGCTCAGTGTGGTTCGAAGTAAAGAAAGGTCCTTGCAAAGGCCATAGAGTTCTGCTGAAAAAGTTCACCAGTGCGGAACTTTTGAGTTTTTGAGTGTGTGCCCTGTCGGATTCCCTCACCTCCTCAGCTATAAAACACCACAGAAATCACAAAGGGACATATCATATCTGACATTATTATAGGCAATGCCCACTTACACCACGTCCCCGAGAGTGAGCAAGTATTCCCTGTAAGTGAATGATGTACCTGCTCCAGCTCTCTCAAGAAGCTACTAGACAATCCCCAGTTTACAAGCACAACACAAAGCTGTGTCAATACATAGTCGTCAAAAGCCCCATTTTACTACTTCTATCCATCAGGTCTACAAAACTTGAATGGAATTAGGCTGGTGTCTTGCTGTGCAACACTCTTAAGAGATGCTTGCAGCTACATGAGAATACATATAAAGTATATAAAAAGAAAAAGCAAAAAAAAAAAATCATCATGGCATCAGCACCAGCCCTTTGCATTGCAGAATGGTAGATGTGCTTCAGGGGGTGGCACAAAAAATACTCCTAAGTTGATAAAAATTATGATCTGGAGGATTGTTTAGCTGGATCTTATGTGTGGCAACACTTTTCAAACAGCAAAATTCTTTAGTAAATCCAGTCAGCCACAGCTGATGGAAATCTGTAACTGCATCTCTTAAATAATCCCAAGGGCACAATAGTAAAATGCTTCTATTGATTGTATAGATTTTAATTTCAAGACTCATGCTTGATCTGATTTGAAATTACTAGATTCAATGACAATTTGATTCACAGGGCTGGAAGATCTTTTAAAGCACTAACAGCTGAACAGAGCCGGGGCTGAACTCTCCAAAGGCATAAAATAAACAGTGGTACAAAGACATGTGGCCACAGATGACAAAACCTGATTTTAGTTGTTCCTCCAGTTGTGGAGCTCTCCACCCCTATATTAAAGTGACCAGCCCCTCCCAGGAGCCAAAGGAGTGTCTGTGCTGAGTAGTTGAGATGTGGATTTTCGTGAGCTATGTGTAGCCAACAGGGCTGCAAAAAGCAGGATGGGGGCAGTGATGTGTTACATCTGTGGCTTGGTCTCAGGAGCTGAATCCTGCCCTTCTGGCTATGTCAGCCAGCTCAGAGCTCAACACTTGTCTCCTGTGCCTTGGAGAGAACTGAGACAGCCATCATGGAAAATTTCTAACTGCTGCAGTAAGGAGACCAGAGCCCACACGCGAACATGCCAACACATGCTCCTTTGGTGGAGCATTTTACGTTGTTTCAGCAGCTGAAGTACCTCTTCCTACTGTGACTCTTCATTCTGATTCCTTTCCTGGAGCTGAGGACCTCACTGGTTCATCTCTTCATCTCTCTGTCTGCCACTGCAAAGCTCACCTAAGAGTGAGGCGATGGGGGAACCTGGTCTGCACCCTGCTGGCAATGGTTGGATGCACTGGCGGAAACTGGTAGTAGGACTGGAGTGCTGTAGGTGGTTGGTGGTCTGACAACAGAAGATTCCATGACTGTGGGCTTCAGAGACAGGCAGCAGATGAGTTCTCTCAGCTCAGTATTTCTGTAAACACCTGGATATGTGTCTGTGTGTTTGTGTTTCTCCTTGGACTTGTAGCTTTAATTTTTTCCTTGTGCTTTTGTAGTAAAAGTACAAAGAATTAACTTTGTAAAGTGATTGGCACAACATCAAGTGGATTATACCAACTTTATGGCTTGGAAGGGCTCAGGAATAATTCAGTCTTCTGGATTTAGTATTTCCATCCCAGAAGTATCTGGAGGACACAGACTAAAAGAGACCCCTAGTGCTTTAGGCTCTGCTTATACAAGAGACGGTCTCAGCCCAAAGACTTTGCAATCAAAACACAATGTTGAGTGATCCTCTGCAATTGTATGCGCTACTAGAAGATAAAACTGCATCAAGCGCATACTAGAATTGCTCACAGTTTACAAACCTGTCAGAGCAGATAGATAGCATTGCCTCATCTAATACCAGGTTCCATCTGTGGGTAAATTCTTATTAGTAGAAGACATTATGCAATATTCCTTAAAAATTCATAATAACTTGTATCTGAAGAGAGGAAGATGAAGTAATGAAGAGAACTCACAGGTGTAGAAGTGTGATAAAGAAGGTGCAGTGAGTCCTCCTGTAAAGCAGCCACCAGATGCTCACTTCTTCTGTGCAGAAAAGTCCTCCCAGCCCACAGTGTATTGTTTGCAGAGAAAGGCTCAGCTGATCTATCGCTTGGGTTCGTACTATCTGGGGTTCTGCACCAATGAAATGAGCATATATATTGCAGATGGAAAATGGTGCTGCTACTTCTGACAGCTCTTTTTACTCTTTGATACAAGACAAAAAAATCTGCCTCATACTCTGAACCAAGTCAGAGTGAGTAAACTGTGGGGTTTTTTGAACACATTTGCTTCAGAGAAAGACTCCTGCTTGTGGAGTTACTGATCACATAGACTTGAGCATGTATGAGCATCACTCACTTCAGAATGTAAGTGGAGTGTGAGTGGTAAACAGCTTTTTTTATGTGCTTCTTGTTTAGTTAATGGGAGTTCCACAGATTACTCCAATGGGACCAAACAGACCAACAATGAGTGGTTATTTGAAGAAATCTGGTGAATTTCATACTGTGATAAAAAATGTTTTAACTCATTCCACTAGGAAGCATTAGTCTATGCTGTACTTACGTACTGTGAATCTCCTGTATTTTGGAGGCTGTCTAGTAACTACATTTGGAAGATAGTGTTTCTGGGGTAACTAACCACAGAAACAGAGCTACAGGATGTAGAGGACTTGGCTTAGTTCTCATTAGCTATGCAAAAATTACCATATGGCAAACTTCAAGCTTTAGAGAAATTGCCACGGGCACCAAATGAACAAAAGAACTGAAATACTTTGCTAACAGCGTCTTCAGATACACGGCCTTGATTAGCATTTACTATGTTAGCAGGTCCTGGTGGCAGCCTGAGTCTCCAACTCCTGCACTTTGGCATCCATTGCTCTCCTGAGCCACCAGCAGGCCTGCATCCCTCCTCAGGGCAGAGGGCTCCACCAGGCAACAGGGAGCCTTGAAACCAGGTACTGCCTTGCCCAAAGCCTTCTGCAGGGCTTTGAAGTTCTTGTTCCTCCTCCACAAACTGAGTTGTGACACCCCTGGGTTGGTCTGCTTTGGGGATTAGTGTACAAGTTACTCTCAATAGCTCCTTATTGTTTTTGGGAAGATTATCAAAGGTACAGATTGCCTTAGGTGCAGAGACATCTGAAGTAGATCTGTGTGACAGCGTTGGATTACGTGGATTGATTTACATGGGTGTAGCACCACGTGAACGGAGCTGCACTGCTCCTGAGCTGCCCAACTCACACACCTGGCCTCAAAAGCCCCGGAGAGGCGGCTTTCTGTGCCTCCATAATTTTTTTTAATTTTTTTTTTAAACCAGGCTATCTACTATTCCTGATACCAGAGAGCACGCTATGAGACCTTATAGAAGTAACTACCCAGACACTTACGACAGTATACTTGCTGTCCTTGTCACAGACAGCTGTTTCTACAGCGGGGAACAATGTAGCCTCCAGAAGCAAGAGAAAACAGATGCGAGAACCATGTGCTGTAGATGGAGAGTGGTGGGATAGTGACTGTCAGAAGGTTGCAACAAACAATCGAAGTTTGTCTTCTGCAGAGACTCTCTCTGTGGTGCTCAGTCTGGGGATGTCCATGAGAGAGGAAAAAGCCATCAGTGGAGTCAGGCTTCAGGCTTCTATTTCCCGGTCCTTAGAGTCAGAGAGTTTGGCAATATGAAGCTTGGAGCTGGAGCCCACATGGGAGGGCTTGCATTTTGTGAGAGGCAGCAGACAGTTGTCCTCTGCCCAGGGAAGCAGCAGCATTGCTCTGTCATGGCTGAGCACAGCAAATTAGTTTCTTTGTGTCTTGCTGTTGCTGCTGTGTTCTGCAGCAAATGCAGCTCCCAGCTCCCCCCTTCCCTTCCCAAAGCCACAAGCATGGCAAAGGCATGCAATATATTGAACAGCAAGTAGCTCTTCCACTTATCTGATACGTGCTGTAATCTGTTGCATTGCATTACAGTGCTGTGCTCCAGCCTCAGATTTTCCTACAGCCTCTACAGCTTTCCCAGTCTCTGATCCTTCCTGAGTGTTTATGTGAAACCACTTGTGATTTCTCAAACAATGTGTCTCTGCAAAAGAATAGGCTCCAACTAACCAAAAAAAGTTCTACACTCTAAAAATAAAATGAAATTTAAAAAGGGCTATAAAAAACTGCGTCATTGACTGGCTCCGGATGATCTCCATGAAAGAGAGAACAATATTCAATTTGTCTGAAACCCCAAGATCTTCTCAAAAGGCGTTACAGAAAATTGTTCAGAGACATAATGTAAATTAGAAAGCCACAAGCACAGTTCATACTTGAATGAAATTAATTCACACAGGATACAGCAAATATGGCATAACTACAGCACCACTCTTATTTTTTTTTATACCACCAAAGCCTATATTTCCTTTGAAGATGGGTAATTGTAAGGAATACAGTACTTTTTCCTTCTCATGTAGAATTATTCTCCCCACTCTCTCTATGTTGCACAGTGTATTAGCTGCAAATGATTAAAGCTGGCCTCCTGTCCATTTGACTGTTTTCAGAGACTGTCTGTCTCCAATGGGCTGAAGTTACCCAGCAGAAGACTCTGTATATGTCCATAAAAACACGCTATTTATCTTCAAAGAGAAAATCAAGAAGCCTTGATAGATCTCTTGATTATTTTGGTTTCTCTGTAAAAGGGTTTTCTTTTATTGAAATAATTTTAAAGAAGAAAATAAACTCAAAGCAAAATACAAATATCTGGTATTATTATCCCTACATGATTGCTACCAGGTCCACATGGTCGTTCTACCTGTGTTGTTCCTACCTGCTGAAATTTTATTAGTCTTGAGTCATCAATTCAAAGTAAGATCAGGTTTCACTTTCAGTGACCTGAAAGTGTTCCAGGGAGCTTGGGCAGTACCAGCTTTATCTTTCAGAACACTTGCCCTTCCAGGAACAGAGCCCACGTTTTCCAGCAGCTCTATGGGAAAAAAAAGATGCAAGCACCATAATTCACTTTTCCTGATGCACCAGGACAGAAACTAAGAGAACTGCATTTTGGCTACATGCCCAAGTGCTAGTGCAAGGAAAATTCTGTTTCAAATGCATTTTTGTGGCATTGCTTTGGCAGAAAGGAGAAGCACTCGTTGCAGAAAAGGCATCATTCTCATCACTGCATGTGAGACTTTACTGCTTCCCTGGCTTTGCAGCCTCGTGGTCTGGCACTATGGGCTTCTCGCTGGAAGAGTGGCAGGACGGGACACGGAGGATTGCTGTCAGCATCCAGTTTTGAGTAAGATGTAACAAAATGTTCCCACTCATTTTGAGGATTCGTGCCTCTATGTGACCATGCAGGAAATAAGGAGATGGTCCAAAATTTGCTTGAAACATATTAATTATAGACTACAGCCAAGACTGGCAACTTCACCCATACGTAATGTGAAATCTGAAGAACTGGAAGCAAAATTTGGCTTTGTCTGCCTTATCATTTGATCTGGCTGAATTTGTTTTTCTATTCTAACAGTGTTTTGGGTTCCACAGAAAGGGCATTGTGATTAGCCTCTGAGGGACTTTGTTGACTCTCTGTTCCCTGGTTTAAAAAGATGAACCTGGAACTACTAAGAATATCTAGAGTTATTTCAGTCCAGTCCTTAATCCCCTTCACCAATTTATGAAACTCCTGTAAATGGTCAGGTTTGGGCCCTTTGCTGCTGTTGAAAAGACTTTCAGAGCTTCAACTCTCCAATTATGAGAAACTTTATTCTCATTTCTAGCTTTCTTTTTTTTCCCTCTTTCTCAGTAATTAAATTCTCCATTTCCAAATCATGGATAGCAGTTTACAGTTTAGCATATCCATGCCCCTGAGACATTGTGTCCACCTGCTCATCCTGTTCTACATCATCTTCACTTGTAACAGCTGAAGCAAAGGTTTGCTACCATCCTTGGATTAGCCCTGAGTTTATGCTTGGTTTTTTTAAGTGCTTCTACTCTCTCAAACTACAATAGTGTGGAGGGTTTTTTTAACATTGTTGTACAACTTTTATTGTGGAACATCTTTGTCTTCTATGCTTCCTATTCCTTTCTTGAAAGAAAAATTAACACTTTGGTGAAAATAGTTCTTCAATATCTGGAGGTATGGGGTGCGTGGAACTGGGTTATTCAAATGATGAAAAAGATAAATTCAGATCTGGCAACATCTAAGTCTTGGCAGGAGATATACCTCGATTATGTCTTAGTCTGACTAAGACCCAGAAATAATTTTTTTTCCCTAAATCCCCTGAAAGGCTTTATCAATTTGTCTATGCTGAGAATGTCTCATACACACAGACAAGTCTGACCTCTCCACAAATTGTATGCTGGCAGCAGTGTTCTCCTACAGACATCAAGAGGAGGTGTCATTTTCTCCACTGTAGGTAGCATTTGCATTTGTGAATAAATTAGATAACCAGGACTGAGAGCAGAGACAAGAATAAATCACTTCCCATTGCTAACAAGAAAAGGCACAATTGCTTCCTCTCATGTTCTTCAGGAGAGGTGGAATGTCTTCCTTCTTGAATTGCTATACAGCCTCAAAAGCTCCTGGTGTGGGGGATATTCAAATTGACATGGATTTGGATTCCTCCTTGGGCAGAGGAAGAGGTTAATTTCTGTGACCCACTTCTAGGATGAGTGATCCAAACTTTCAAATATACCGGTGATACCATTACCACCTAGTGATCCTGCTCGAGAGAAGACTGAGCCTTTCTTGCCTTGAATACCTGTTTTCAAAAGGTATTATTTCAGGGCTCAGCATACTGAGTGTAGGAGTTTCCTGTCTTTTCACTTAGCACAAGGTGCTGACACCCTAGAAAGGCACGAGATTTCTCCCTGCACATTTCCAAAATCTTGCTGATGTGAGGACATTTGTCACAGAATCCTCTCTGTGAAAAGAATAACGAGAAAAATACCCTTTCTAAGGCTATTTTGAACCTCGACACACTCATGCAATTAAAATATCTGCCAACAGGAGCGATGTGGTTTAACCCCAGTACACCGGGGGTACTGACAGGGACTAAGTCCCACACAGCTGCTCACTCACTCCTCCTGCCCCTCGGTGGGATGGGCAGGAAAATCAGGGGGAAAAAAAGTAAAAATCCTGGGTTAAGACAGTTAAATAATTGAAACAAAGTAAAGCATTATAATAATGATGATGATAATGATAATAATAGTAATAAGAAGAAGACAAAGAGCTCTAAATCCCAAGAAACACAACACAGTTGCTCACCACCCACCAGCCAATGACTTGCCTGTCCCCAAGCAGCAGTTGGTCCCTCCCAGCCAATTCCCCACAGTTTTTATACTGGCCGTGATGTTCCTTGGTATGGAATGTCCCTCTGGCCAGTTTCCATCAGATGTCCTGGCCATGCTCACCCCCAATTTCTTGTGCACTTCCTTAGTGGCAGACCATGGGAAACTGAGCAGTCCTTAACTTAGTGTAAGCACTGCTCAGCAACAACAGTGTGCTATCACCAGTCTCATCCTCAATCCAAAACACAGCACCGTACCAGCACAGGAAGAAAATTACCTCTATTCCAGCTGAAACCAGGACAGGGAGACTGTATTTTATTTCACTTGAAGGATGCACAGCAGAGCTGTCTGGTGCTGTATTTAAGAGCTTTTAAAGTGAAGTGTTAAAAATTACACGAGTGCACGTAACTGGGAAACTGGGGGGGGAAAGGAATCACGTTTATATCTTTTCCTTCACGTCTGCCTCGCAGAAAAGCCGGGCGCGCCGCGACCGCCAGGGGACGCCAAGCCCCTCCCTAAAAGAAAGAAAGGGATAAATACGGAAATTCCATCCGTGCGAAGTTCGGAGGGAAAGACCGTCTTATGCTAAAGAGCTGTCAGTGGCAAATATTCTAAACAAGCACTGGAGGCGGTGGTTATTTATCCTTGACAGGGCATCCTAAGGAAGCTAAATACGAGTTTTAGGCACATGTTAAAATAACACTATCACTTTTCACAATTTGATCGAGGATAACATTCTCCACACCATGTACTTTAAGCAAGCAAAAATACATTGAATCCTCCTTAAAGAAAGAAATACAAAGAAACTCCGCATCCTTTCCCACCCACCTGTAGGAGCTGGGCAAGCACAGCAGGAGCACCAACAGGCTTTTCCGTGCGTCACGGCAGAGGTGTGGAGGGGACAAATGGGCTCCAAGGGTTTGGTGGGTTCAATGTCCTAATCTGCTCCTAAATAACTGGCACACCAAAGTACTGAAATGGAAAAAGCTGTCACCCCACTTAAAAGCTTGCCATCAGCCTGTCTTGCAAAAGCGTGGAGCCCCAGGACAGGTTACTTGTGCATTTAGACAGGTAAGTGCAGCTGCCGATCGCTGGTTTAAAACTTCACTTGAATGTGCTGGTGGGGAAGGTGTTTGGAAGCCTGGAGAAAGATCCTCACATAGATAACAAAAAGAAGAAAGGAAAAGGTTTGCATGTTCTTGTAGTTGTGTATGCCAGGTCTCAGAAGCATTTGGGCTTAGGGTTAGGGTTATGATTAGGGTTGAAAAAACCATAAAGCCCAGAGCTCCAGGGACACTACAACTCCAAAGGGGATGCCAAGGGGAGCACAGCACTGCCACAACATTGCTCCCTCCACAACGTTCTCCTTGGCACATCCATGTACTGGGAACCTTAGCCTCAGGAAAAGGCTGCTTTTACTGCTGTGCTTAGGGTTAGGGTCCAGGTTTACATTAGACATGTGTTCTTTTGAAGTTTTCAGGTTTTGCTGCAAAAGCCTAGTAATATGGCAGTCACTGAGTCCTGAAACTTTGCAGATTCTTTGACCTGCATGTCTTCATGTGCTTTGTCACCCTTAACAGATTTCCTCATATAAAGCCCCTTCAAGAAGTCCTCAGTGACCTGATTTACTTCTACACCATGGACAGCTTTCTGACTGAGTCCTTACTAAACTCACAAGCAGAGTAGGGAAAAGTATAAAAACTCAGGCGCAGCAAAGTCCGTCTTTCAGTCCCTTGATGTTACCTATTCTGGAAGTGAGCACATAGTCCTTCTAGTTCTGAATTTATAGAGTGGTTGAGAAAAAAAAAATCTTTCCTTTACTTTCACTTGTCCTGAAATCCAAGGCTGCCCCTGTCCTGCCTGTGGCAGGGTGACCAGAGGCCTCACTGCAGCCCAACCAGCAAGTGCTCAACCACAAGCGCTCATTCCTCCCTCCTCAATAAAAGATGACTCTCCTCTCTGAATATGAATGTGTGTCTTCAGACTCGAGTTTCTGCTGGCCTGCTTGCAGATGGATAAACTTCTGGGTGAACAGCCGGGTGCCTGTGTCCGAGGTTTCCCTTCAGTTTGTTAACGAGAGGTTTCCTGTAGAGGAAAATTCCCATGGATGTTGGACACATCATAGGTTAAACTACCCAAGTAGATGAACCAGTTAATGCTATATAGAGTGAGACACTAATTTTGATGAATGGAAATCAGGCAAGACTATAAGCCATCCTTGAGATTGGATGCAAAATCGCAAGCTAACCTTTCCAAAGAGGTCTCATTTGGGAATTAATACAAGTGGGTGGATGAAAGTGAGTCTGAGCAGTGTGTGTGCTCATTTGTGATTAGTTACAGGCCCAAGATTGCTCCAGGTTTATGCAGTAGCCTCAATTATGTATCACACTCATGCTCCTTCAGAACAGCCTGTCTGGTTTAGCCTTCTAATATGATGTTGTTAGTATTATTGTATGATATGATATGATATGATATATTGTAATGTATTCATCTGGGAGACATCCACTTGGTTTATGTTTTTAGATATTGAAATAACACATGGATTTCACCCACTGCAAGTTTTTGCCTCCATAGATGTGCTCGTTATAGACCAAAAGGTTCATGCTGAATCTGCCATTGCCATTTTTCTTCTTTTTGTATTACTGACAAGATGCAGAGGAAATAAGGTGAGTTCTGAACTTGCTCCCAAACTCTTACAACCTAGACAAATAACACCGAAATGGAGTAGCTGAGAAAAAAGGGAGTGAACAGCATAAGTCAGAATAACCAAATTCTCAGTCATCTACTCTTCTTGAAACTGTGGCTGACAAGTATCTGGCTTTCTACTTCCTCTTGCACTTCTCGCAACACCTTTAAAACGTTAAAAAGGTGAAGCAGATTTAGTCTATCCATTTAGTCTATCCATTTTGTGATTTTAACTTCGTATTCTGTTTGTGAAGATTTTCATATTCAATGAACAACTTCCCTTGGTAGGCTTCCCTCTGCATGGGAAGACTCGAACATCCTTGGTTTCTTTAAGGCACCTTAAAGGGCCTGGACTCCAATCCCTCCCTCTGAGAAAGCAAGAGCTTTGTAATGTTAGGGACTTCTTGTCTTGGGGTGTTCACAAACCTGCAGACAGGATCTCAGGTGCTGCCCTGGCCTCACCACACAGTAGTGTGACGCATTTCTGCCAAACAGTTTTCACGGTTTAGAGAATGAATCAATGGACTTCCCCCATAGCTCCTGGTGTTAGTTATAACAAGTTGCAATGTGTCTTGGCAGCCAAAATGCCACTGCTTCCTTCAGTGAATGAAAACTGCCTGAAGCAGAAACTGACTCCCTGCATATATTGTACCAGGCAGACCAAAGCTGAGAGAGGTTTGGGGAGCTTTCTAAATACTAAACATGGAGTAATAGAGGCAGAAATAGAAAACAGGAAGAAAAAAGACTGGTTTGCCTGAAGTCCTAGTGAAGTGTGTTGCAAGCCTAAGGATTAAATGCTAAATCCCTGTCTGAATTTGAACTGCTAAGAGTTTTCCATCTCTAACTGAAGCTACATCTTGGTATTTCTACTGTGCTTGTTGCCATGAGATTTCTATTTTTAATAGATAATATTTACACTATCTATTTCAGGTGCTCAGTTTAACTGAATTTCAACCATGTACACTGACTTTTGATGTTTCTTTGCTACTAGGAGGACTGGAGAGTGCACTGGATCGTGGAGTAATGAGATATCCTTGGTGGGACTGTTAGGACAAGGTTCTTTCCATCTAATTCAGTGTGGGGTCTCATGTGCTCTCTTGCAGAAGAGACAAAAACAAGTAGTAATCAAATCAGACTGAAAGTAATCTTAGCCATCTGCCCTGTGTCATGGTGACCAGAAGTTAGAAGATAAGCAAATTTACAAACCTAGTCTCAATAAAGTTGCTTGGTTTGGTCTTTATTTGTATTTCCTGGGAACTCTGATGGCCTCACTATGGCAGATAGCTTTCAGATAAATGTTAACAAAGTTATGAGGAACAGATCTGCCTTCTTACTAATGAGAAACAGAACAGTAAAAAGCTAGGGAAAACAAGCCACAACTGGTCCATTGACTTAATGGATTTTGATTATTGCTATTTACTGGAATATTTGGCATTGGATCAGCCATGAGCAAAATGCTAATTTTTAACGGAGCCAGTAGTAACATGATCACTGCACAAACTAGAGAGGATAGGTGGGATGGTTTTGCTTTTACAGGATGGACCTCAAAACAATCATAGTTATTGCAAAGAAACCTAGTAGTGAGAGATTCTGCATTGCCGAATGCCACAGAAATGTCAGGAAATTATCAATTGTTAGAGAGTGTTCCAGGCATTCAGAACAAAATCTTCAGTTCCTATTCATTATCTGCATTACATCAAATGTAGCACTGAGCCCCCATGCCTGGGGAAAGGGGGAATTTCTATTCCAAATGCTCCAATACTTGGCAGGAGTGTCCAGTGCTCAGTGCAATCACAGGATTTTGGGTGCTGACCACCCTGTTTTTCAGACTCCTCAGCCCTGGCTAAAGCCATGGATTTCTCTCTCACACACATTTTTCATGTGGTTTTGAGAAGGAAGCTGGCAATCTGGCAATGGCTTCTTTTAAATGTCCTACATGCTACACATATGGCCAGGTGGCACAATGGATCTCAGAGAAGCACTAAAATGTCAAGATTATGCTGAGATTTCCTTTGAGGTTAACTAGGAAACAAAAACTGGTATTGACATTAAAAGACTTGAGGAAACAGAGCATGGCACAAGCAGCAGGGTAAAACATCTGCTGTAATAAGGTTCCACTGACAGGAGAATGGGAAAAATAGAGCCTGTAGTATTGAGACCTAAGGCCAGCTGCAACATAATATTGCACAGCATTCTGATGTAGAACAAGGCTGTGGCTTGACTGCTCTATATCATTAATCTTGGTCAGCTTATTTCTGTTAGTGGCATTGATGCAATCTTGGGAAAACAGGAGTGCTTTCTGCTCCATAAGCATGCTCTGCAATTTGAAAATGAAGAGGATTTGAGAAGCATGCTTAGATTGAACTTGTGTTGCTTATGGAAAGGTTTCTATTAAAGATAATGGTGTAAATGGGGTAGAACTGGCCTCTCCTGAGAGACTTGTTTATAAGAAATTTATTAGTTTGCATAATGGAAGCAAGACCCTTTTCTCTTTGCCACACAGATCAATTGTGTTCACTAATTGGGTAAAAGGTGTTGGCCTTGCCACACCCCAGTGTATTGGACCAGAAAGTGTTTACAGAGATGTGGGACTGTTTTGACAAGGGCTTCAAGGCTGGGTAATTCTGACATCTGTGTTTTTGATGATCTAGAAGTACAATTGTCCCAAAAGATAAAAGTCGTGATCAAATATTTGTGATGGCAACGAGAAACTATGGATGTTGCAAATACAGGAAAGACATAAATGGAAATAAATTAATCTTTAACCAGTGATATAAGGTACACAAAGGTATTGCAAACTAGCCATCAAGAGACAAATGCAGTAGATAATTTGGAAGACTTTTTAGGTTCATGCTCACATTCATGTATTATAAGCCATGAGATCAGTTTGCTGACAAACCTTTGCTTCCTTAGTAGTACAAGAACATACAGACCAGTTCACTGCTGATTCCAGAGGCTCAGCAGAGCAGGTGACATTGCTGCAGGTGACATTGCTTCACGCCCTTTATTAGCAGCTGCAATAAAGTCTCTTTGCAAGACCGAGAGAAAGGAGCAGAAGTCAGATTTCTATCACTACCCCTATTATTCCCTAGAAGCCTCTTTGCTTACATTACTTACAGGAAGAGTTTGAGTGTCAGGTTCAGGCAAAGGCAAAACTTGTAGCTGTAATTAATTTGGAGCCCTTTGCCAAATGCTGTCATTACTGCATGCTGAGGATCCTAGTAGGTCTGTTCTGGGATGTAAGCACTCCTATTTCCAGCAGGAAACAAACTCCCAGCAAAAGGAAGAGGGTAAAAAGCTCCTGCTGTTGCCTTGGGGTAAGCACAGGGCCTCTTTTCTCATCTTTAGCATCATTAAACTCCTGATTCCATAGAACAGAAGACAACCCTTAAACAGCTTTCACTATTTTCCTTCGCTCTTTGGCAATGCACGCTGGCTTTACTGCAGCCAACTGCACTGCCTGACATTAATTTTGCTGGCTATCTGTTGACAATTGCTGACTGTCCCTTTCTGACTGATAACTGCTGCCCTACTGCCAGACTGCTTTTTGGCTACAGATTAAAAATGTGAGCCCCAGGGAGACTGGGTATAGGAGGAAAGAGAGAATAACATTGAGCAGCAGAACAGACTGCTACCCTCATTTTCCCACAGCTAAGAAATATGGTGGGGTTTAAAATTTCTGGTTGGTCATGAAAGCTCTATGGTTTCTAAACTCAAGGTTTCTAAACTTTGTATTATATCCTCATATAAGGATATATTACATATCCTGGGTAGATAATAAACATTCGTTTCCAGCAGTCTGCGAGCTATGCAAGATCAATCTTGCATGCCAGGGAGAAGTCCACACCGAGAGCTTTCAAGATTTATCTTTAGAACCTATTTAATTGTAAACATGAAATATTTCTTTTTGAATGCATATAATATATAAAAACTGCTTAAAGAATAAAATGTCTCTGTGGCCGCATAGGAAAACTTAAGCACATGCAGGTCAGGAGAATTATTTTGCGGTGTTTGTGTAAGTCAGTTTAGAAGGAGACAAATACAGCACACTGTGGTCCTAAGTCCAGTAGGAGAAGAGTAAACAAGTCTCTAAATTACGTTACACAGGCTGAGTCCCTCTGATCTCTTTGTAGATGTGATAGTGCTTGCATTACAAGGAGCAAGGGCTAATCTTAAGAACATCATTTTCCCAGAGACAGGGTGAGAAATAGTTGTACAGATATATTCTAACAACTCTTAATTTTGCACAGAGAATAATTAAGAACAGTCAGAAAACACATAAAACCATTTTCCAACAGTGTATTGGTGAAAGAAGTTTTATATTTAAGAGTTTGCAGAGCAGAGCTCGTTCAGGGGGAGCATTGGACTAAGAGGGAAGTGGCTATTCAGAGCTTAAAAGATCAGAAGCCTGGAAGGTGGCACAGGTGGGGAAGGACTGAGGAACTTTAACACTGGTGGAGAGGGTCCCAGGAAAGAAGTTTGCAAGAGTAGAACCACTTCCCTCAATTTATGCTTCATCTGAGGCCAAGAGCAAAGGAGAAGTGTAGAAACAGTCTCACCAACATGACCTGGGATTTTTCTTCTCTGTTTGGGTTGATGACATTTGCTGTATAAAACAGGAGCAGTTCATTCGATTCTTACCCTGCGACCTGACAAGATTGACTGTATTTGAACCACTCCAACTGATGTTTCTCTTTTTTTTCTTTAATTCCTAAAGACTGTCCTCTCTTCCCAAATTATCTACTCCACTGGTCCTGTTTTCTTCTTGGAAGAAAGAAATGTTACAAAATAAACTAGCAAACAAACCACATCCAGTGAAACAACTTTAATGTCAGCATTAAGGAGGCTGTGGAACAGAATGGGAGAGCATAGGGGAAATTTGGAGCTCACCCCACTCAGCACAGCAGAGATTAATGCCACCTTAAGATGGCTGCCTGGCATGACTTGTTATCTTTTCTCCCCTAGAGAGTGGTTTACTTAGATCCTTACAGCTGACTTTGCCCTGAGGGTTGGGTTTGTCAGACTTCTGTTGTTGTTGGTCTGGACTCTGCAGCTGGTTCACATACTAAGCTTTCACCTTAAAATTTAATATTTTTAATTTAAACCAAACTGGAGGTGTGTCTAGCCTTGAACATCTAACAGCTTGGAATAACCTGCACTATGATGATATGTTGCTGGGGAACTGTGACTTTAGCAGTTACTACACTGGGGAAGGATCATCGGTGTTTAGTCTTCGCCTGCCCTGCACCCTTACACTTGCTATATGATGGTTTTCAATCCATTTTAGCCTTTCTATGTATCAGTTGCCCTGTCTGTAAAATTGGAAGATCAACTTCTCTTTCTTTACGTTTAATTACTAGTGCTGAAAATGCTTAAATATTTTGGTGTTTTTCCATCAAACTAGAAGGGTCCAGGTATTTTTCAGTATTTTCTTGCTGTTTTCAGTAGGGGGTCTTGCTGAACGTTTTGCTCCACTCCCAATGACATTGTCATTGAGAATTTACAATACCAAAGCAATTTGCTGCCCTGCTGCTGGACCACAATGCTGCCAGCTTGCTGACTTACTTTGGATGTCTGGAAGATGTTGTTTCTCAATGGCAGTTTTTGGATGGCAGAGCTGATGATGCGTGTTTATAGCACAGGCTGCTGCTGCTAAAGCCAGCACCTGGGTGAGTTACTGTGAAATGAGAATGCTCTGGCATGATCGGAGTCGTTGCAGCAATTTCGGGTGCTAGCAGACAGCATTTGCTGAAACTGCTGACAGAGGTGAGCAGCAGTGCTAGATTTCTACTTGCATGAATAACTCCTTGTAATTTTGACAAGGTAACAAGTAAGGTGTGAGAGGAGGCCACCTTGCAATAATACAGAATTAGGACAATTCCACTTCTGATTCCCCTTCTGCACGTTTCTCAGCCTGCAGAGACCTTATAGTGTTGCGAAGAGCAGTGGCAAACAAGAAGCCTTCAGAGCACGGACAGTGTGATTGAAAAATATTGTAATTCAAGATATTGCTTCTCCAGCCAAACAGAGGCAAAAGCAGAGAGCTGAAGCAGCACTACTGGAATGTGTGTCTTCCCTCAGGAGGTGAGGGTTTTCATAGCTGTGTGATGCTAAGGAGCAAGTCCTCTTCTTAAAACCTAACTTAGGCCAGAAAAATCCGTCTTAGCTAAACTGATTCTGGAGGTATTAGAAAACAGAAGTACTTTTTGTTCCTTTTTTTTTTGTACCAGAAAAAAAAATACGGTGAGAAACTATGGGGCCAGCTTAGTGTCACTGCCAGCACAAACTAACAAAAATCTTGATGGTTTCTAAGAGGTAGCACTAAACATGAAAATTACTTCCTACACTTACTGCTATGTGCTCCTGGGCTGATCAAGCTTGAAACCTACATGCGAAACTAAGGCAGAAAAATCTTGACATGTTGCTGTGTCTTCCTTTTAAGGAGAACTTTGGTGTTCTGTATGGAGAACGTGAGACAGCTGAACAGGTTTAAATCTTTGACTTCTCAAGGATGAATCACATCAGACATAAAAGCTTCAGCTGCTCAAAAACACGGTGCTTGGAGTAACTGTTTCTTTAACTCCACTGTAGAGATGAGCAAACATTTCTTATTTAAAGAGGAAAAAAAGGGATTCATCAAATTTTAAGGCTTGACAACATATGAACATCATTGTACCACTTAGCATATTCCAGGCAAGACATGTCACCCGTCTGTTAGCATTATTGTTGAAGAACAACACACTTGTTTGAAAGACCTACAGACATTAGAGAATTTTCACAGGCCTTGGTAAACAATCGACTGTCTATATTTTAAAATACTCAAACCATGCTGCTCTTCTGTTTTAAATTTCACGTGTTTCACATCCCAGTCATTTACTCTGGTTAATCCTGGTTTGCAGGTTAGACCATTTGGAAGTCATGACTTATTTTTATTTTGATATGCTTTGACAGATTTTGTCAGTCCCAAATTCAGGAATTCACTCCATTTTAGGGAAGTGCTAAAGCATAACTTTAAATTTAACTTGAAATCAGCAGAAATTGAACATGTTTCTGTGTATTTGTTAGTAATAAAATCTGAAGTATTTCCTTGCTTAGGATGTTTTCTTATTGTGCAATTTCTAGACCCTGAGAATGTTTCTCAGGGCTTTTGCTGGACCTTCCCTACTATCTGTAGGAAGAGCTGTGATAAGTAATAATGTTAGCTACTGTTTCCAGAACCCACCTCTGGAGCCCTCTTGATCATTTCCTCTTGATCACTTCATGTGATCTTGCATCAAGTACTAGGCAGCTATCATGGATCCCTCACCTGGCTAACCTCATGCCCACTGGGTGGGCACTTTGTCTGCAGTCCTTATCACACCAGACTTATGACTCATACTGCACGTTTCCCTCACGTATTTGGACTTTTCCATCTGGTCATTCTCATTCTGCAGTAGCTTCTCCAGGGCTGCTCTACGTCAGGTCAAAGGCATCTTGCACTCAGCTCTGCTTCAGTCTCTCCTTCAACACCCTAAGTTGAAGGAGACACCCTACTGTCTAAGTAGTAGGCAGCAATATATTATAATTATAGCTACTTTTCCAAAACTGTGTGTGCCCACACCTAGCTATCAGTTTCATCACCATTAGATCTCATTTTGATAGCTAGGTTTCCTGTTTTTCAAGCTCTGAAGTGCATTGCTTTGGCCTTTTATAGTAGCATTTGCCTTTCATCTTCATGACTTGCACTGTAAACTGGAGGCAGTTTTTCCAGTAGTAGTCACATCAGGCCTATAAACACAGCTAAAGGTCCGGTTTTATTGCCATTGCAATCAAGAAATATACATCCTATTGCCCTCAACAAACTGCTTCTTCATTCTATTCCTCTCCCATATAATTTTCAAAATCACTGATTTCCCAGATCCAGGTAACCTTGTGTTTGAGTATAATCTGTAGTCTACGTGTATGATTCTAGATAGATGACCTTGCTTTTGGCTGCATTAAGTCTACTAAATGTGGCTTAGCAAATTTTCATAAAGTGCAGTAAGAGTAGGAACATGTCAGCTGTCTTATTGCTTGGCTCTTCCCTCTACTCTTTTACAAATTTACATGGCAGTATTTTTCTCCCTGCTGACTGGTTTGCTGAAGGTACCATGTCTGATCAGCTTCATTTGATTAACATAATTAGAAGATTTTAAGGAAAAAGATGAGTAACTTTGAGGATATTAAAAAGGCCATCAACAATCTACTGGCCTTATATTGATGGAAATCGGCACTGTAATGTCTGCTTCATCAATTCCAGAACTTGACTAGTTAACCTGAAAAATTCTTTTGCATGTAAAAGAAAGTTCTTATCTCCATTAACATCTTTTCCACCAGTGCTTTTTTTTTTTTTTTGCAGTGATCATTCTGAGAACACTTTCAAAACGTATCTTATAAACATGAAGGACTGTTTGCATAATCTAGAATCAGTTCTGAATTTAATGCAAATTCTGATCAAAAGGAAGCAACACCGAAAGTGCTGCAAACTTCTATAACAAATATTTTGGTCTAAAAATTAACCACTATTCCTAAGCATAAATTTATGATGAAAATTATTGCAATAATCTCAGCATGTTGTACCTTAATCACAAGTACTGTTAACTACGAAGGTGCTGCCTTTTCAAGTACAAGAAGAAATAAACGCTATACAACCTAATTGTTACTGAAAAGTAAAAAAACCCCAAAACCAAACCAACCAAAAAACAAAAATCCAAACCAAAACAGGACAAGATGCAGTGAAAGATTACAACCACAAAAGAACTTAATGAAGTGAGATTCTATGGATAAGTTACCAAGTTTTCAAATTTTAATCAGCAATGACTTGATTATGGTACATTAAATATCCTTACAAGCAGATATCCTTACCCGCTGGTGCAAAGCTTGCTCACCTAACAAAAAAAGCAGCAGAAGACACCAGCAGCTGGCAAATAAGGCCAGGGGAAATACACACTGAAAATAAGGGGTGCCTTCCTCTTCAAGGAGTGTTGGTTGACCTACACCAAAGTATTTACAGAGCTGAACCATCCTTATGTGTCCATATGTAAGATACACACTGAACACAAGTGATTGGTCTTAGGGCAGCAGTAACTGGGTAATTTTCAATGGACTACTGGAAAAAAGTAAATAATTGTTTCCTACCTATGAGTTAGAGGCCCCACATTGCAAAAGAAAATTACAAGATCATGCACAAAGAGGATTGTTAAGAAATCTTTAGGAAATACTGAGAAAGATTTTGGATGACTGATTTTTTTTGGAGCAAAAACATTCACATCTCTCAACTATTTTCTTCTTTCACACTAAGCTATAATTGTCCTCTGTAATCCTCCTGATGCACAAAGGTGTTTATGTAAGCTAGGTATAACACTGCTGCATGATCTATACCTTTATTATAAAAGTAGCTGAGGACAATTTTTTACCTCCTGATAAGGAGTCATCAGCATATTGTAATGCTGAAATTAGAAAAATTAGAAACATCCTAATGTAATTTCTGGTTTTGAAGTCTACGACTACAATTGAAAAATTCAGAGGATGAATAGTCACAGAGAATGTCAAGGCCAAGGTCATGCAACAACAACAGCTGAGAGAAAACATTTTGGTAAAGGTCTTTCTTTAAAAAAACATCTAACCATACTAGTTTGGAAGGTACAAATTTAAAAACAGTACAGAAATTTTTGTCTCTTCTTTTGCTTATCCTCTTCAAAACCAAACAGATCATTACTGTGAGGTTTTTCGGTGTAGTGGGAGGAAAAAAAAAAGATTCAGTAAGTGAAAAAGTAACAAGTTTTGAAAAGGAAAATGCCATCTGCCCTCGTAAGTAATTTCTAGACTGTCCTGTAATTTTGCTATCCTAAATATCACATGACATGAAGACAAAGTGAACTTGCATCAGAAGTGCTGGTCAGGACATCAGGCAACAAAAGCAAGCCCGCAGGAAGACTTTCTTGGTGTGCCCCAGCAAGTGTGGAGTGTCTGAAGCAATGATGTGTCTGGGCCAGACCTCTCCCTCTGAGCTGGCCCTGCCACGCTGCCATCGAAGTCACCGGAGAGGAACAGACACTTGCAGGGCAAAGCCAGGCAGATGCTCTACTGCCTGTGCCTAAGGCTGGATGAGACATGGTCCAGCCAGTAAGACTACAGGCATTTCACTGAACCCCTTTGTCCTGTAATTTTTCAAATATTTTTGGTTTGTTTGGTTTTTTCCCCTTAAAATAAATGCTTTCAAATGCTGGTAATTTGTTTGTGCAGGAATTGCAAGGTGGAAGCATCCTCTGTAAAAATATTTATTTAAAAATATTTTTTCTTTTTATTTCTTTATTTTTTAATTATTTTATTTTTTTAAAAAAGAATATAGACTCACAACAATCATATTTTACACAAGAGGTTTATGATTGATGTCAAAATCATTTATAGCACATCTGGAAACTGTTATAAATAACACATTATGAATAAATTGTTCAACTGACATGGTTCCAAAAACTTCAACACATTAAGATGTGCCTGTTCCCCCGAGTCTGTCACTCTGTTTAGCAAAATAAACAAGATTTTGCATTTTTGAATATTTTAGAAAATGACTTTTCAGTCTTCCATTTCTATGTGAAGTCCCCATTGTTCCTTGAACTGCAGGAGATACATTTCTTGGTTCTCAGATGATTCACCAGATACCCCTTTCTCATACAGCCTGAGCAAAAGTCCTTCTTTGTCGGGATCATCACACTTAAATACTCCTCCACACACCTGATTTTCAACACTGGACAAGGTAGGAATATACAGTCTTCCACTGTGAGGATCCCAATCAACTAATGTGGTCTGCACACCTTGTTTCTCTGTGAGGCCCTGTGTGATTTCTTTCAGCTGATGATAGGATGCCTGCCCAGATTTTTCAGTATCCAGGTCCATCAAGTTGATATGGGTCTCACCTGGCAATTCATCTGCTGCATCAACCACCTGCAAATTAAGTTCCTCTGTTTTCTGTCCCAAACAAAGGTCTGCTACCCTTATCTCTAGTTGGGGAGAATATGGCTGTCCTGTTTCCATATCAGCCAAGTCCCCCAAAGCAATCTGTGGCTCACCCTGTAGTCCCCTGGGGGCAGAACATTTCTCTTCTAGTTTCTGACCAGGACTGAAGTCTTCAGCCCTTACATCATGCTCATACTCTACAACCCCTGCATTTTTATCTTTCCAAGTATTCTGTGTTCCAGACTGGCTGTGAGATGTCCAGTGACCAGTCTGGTCCCCTTCCACTAAAGTATCTTCTTTCAGTGAAATCTCTTCATGTGAAATACCAAGCAAATATTTTGCTTTCAGCACTTGTTTAGAAGGCAAATCCTTCCCTTCAGTGGCACTGTAAACAGTGTAGTACTGGGGACTTTTCCCTTCCGATAGACGACTGGATTCCTTAAAGTCATCCCCGTTAACAGTGATAAGGTTGAGAACTATTTTTTCACTTGGTATGAAAACCCGCTCCTTGCATTTGTCAGTGTACTGCCATACCTGGAAAGTAAGAAATATTTTGAGTGAAGTATAATAAAAATACCATCTTGCTGTTTCTTATACCATCTTATATTCTTAAAATATAAGGCTATGTTCAACCTTATTACGAGGTTATTTCAATTTATGGAAGAAGAAAGTTCATCATATAAACATTCAGGAGTGTCAATATGCTCCCTTTTTTGATTCTACCTAAAGTAAAACTATATTATGACCAGTTTTAATATCCCTTTCCTCACCTTTGCCATGTCAAAATAATGGTTAGAACCATTCTGTCAGATATGGGTTTCGTTTCCACCAGCATAAACTCATGTGACTTTGGAAAAAACACCAGTCTTGTTTTCGGATCAAAGATTACCAAATATATTCCACTCCTTTTAACCAGTGAAGAGAAAATGGCAGTCACAACCAGTTCCCACAAGCGGCGTCAGGCAACACATTAATGTATAGCTTACAGAGAATAAATTAATAGCAGGTTTCCTTTCAGAGAGGAAGCGACACATCAGGCTGAAGCACCGTGTACGGAGCTTGCACAGTGCAGTCTGCCACAGGCTGCTTTTGTGACTCTGTGCAAAATCATCGAATTAAACAGTAGGGATCTTCCTGAAATGACAGGAATGTGTGGGCACTGGTGGAGTGAATAGGAAAAAACAACCAGAAGCTGCATTTCAGTAGTTTCAGGCTTGAATGGAAGACTAAGACCATTAATTGACTACCACCAAGTAGTCTGAAAGGTCCCACAGGTCAGAAGTGCTGGACCAAAACAAACAGCTTATTCCACATCCCCCCAGCCGCACAGGGTGCACATGCGGAATAGTCTGTACGTTGGGAAAGCCAGAGAGCATCATTAAAATACCAGGTCTATATTCATTTGTTAACTTAACATTGACTGAATCCAGAGGTGGAGAATTAAACTTGAACCTCCAAGATGGTCACTGAAAGGTGCAATGAGCATAAAAAAAATTCCCAACATTCACATTACATCTTTATTAAGAGAAAAAACTCCTGGAGTTAAGAGTTTAGTCTGCTACTGAGTGGGAAGTTTTCACTAAGTAGCCCTTCATGCTCTTGGACTTCAAAGAGTTCTGTCCTGTTAGCTCCCCAAGAGACCAAGCTATCTCCCCATACCATGCCCTGCATCCCAGGGATAAAGCGTAAAGAACAAGACAGAGACAGACTTTTTACAAGGGCGTATAGCGACAAGGGACAATAGTTTTAAAATGAAAGAGGGTTCATTTAGACTGGATATAAGGAATAAATTCTTTACTGTGAGTGTGGTGAGGCACTGGAATAGGTTTCCCAAGAAGCTGTGGATGCCCCATAATTGCAAGTGCTCGAAGTCAGATGGGATGGAGCTTTAAGCAACCTGATCTAGTGGCAGGTGTCCTTACCCATGCCAGAGTGGTTGAACTAGACACCTTTGAAGGCCCCTACCAACCCCAACCACTCTGTGATTCCACGGTTCTGTAATAAAACCAGTGCCTCATCAAGTGCAGCAGGTGATTCTGTGCACATCTGAACACACTGCAGCAGCAGCTGCTCCACTCCTTCTGAGCCCTTCTGAACCCACAGTCCCTCTGTGAAGACTTCTCCTGTGACTCCTGCACTGCTCTAATCTTCTTCAGCAAGATCAGCATGTTGAAACCAACTCCCTTGTATCTCCCATCCCACGGTGTCACGCAGATTGGATTAACATTGAAATCTTCATTCATTATTATAATTGCATGTTTATGGTTGAGCAACTTAAAGATACCTGTGAGAAAGTTCTGTTGAGCTCATGAGCTGGAAACCAGTAACATTTCATAGACTTTATGTGTTCTTTCTAAAAATCAACAAACTTTGCAGCACTAAGAAATCTGAGAACATTTTTTGCAGAAAGTGTATTTGGGCTGTCTAAATAACAGCATGCGTTTGTCTATACATTTTTGGGTGTTAGGAAATGGTACAGTATTTCGAAGTATTCTTGAAATCCAGGTTAAATTATCTGTATGAAACACGTGTTAAATCCTTCACAATCACAATTAAGTGGAAAAATCTGGTAACATCCAGTAATAGTCCAAGAAAACATAATGGTGTTTCCGTACTGCTTAATTGTCTTCCCTCCTTGTTTCTGAATTCAACAAATTAATAACTTTTTTCCAACTGAATTTACACAGTGCTTCATCTTAGACAAATTTATGGAGTTCTGACATCCAGACAGACCTTGCCTAGTACACCTCACACCTTGCTTAAGGCAATGACTCTTCCCAAACCAACAGTTCTGTTCTGATCATTGCAAACTTGAGTTACTACTCTGTTTATCTTGCATTTAATAACCCTCGATGTGGTTTTCTTCCCTTGATCTCAGTGGCAACTAGAGCTTTTATTTGGAGCTAGCCATGGTTTCCTCCAAGCCTGCTTGGAACCTGGAAAACACACGGCTCTGCTGTGAGTGCCAAGGCTGGCAGTGACCTCCTGCAACAGAAGACACTTACCAGGTTTGTTGGATGTTTTTGTTTGTGGATGTGAATATACTTGTGCACACAATAGCATGTCACAGAAATAAAAAGGAGAGCCAGCATGGTAGGCATAACATATCCAAATGTGATTGTTATAGTCTCATCTTCTGTTTTATCTGTTAATAAAACAAAAGTTTTCATTGTAACAAGCAACTTTTTCATGTATGTAGACAGTAATATGTGCATTCACCACACTGTCTTTTGGATACTGAATGCAAATGTTTTAGATAAACAAAGAATTTGTAGAAAACAAAAAAAAATTATATTTGAGCCACAGGACAATTTTTATTATTGTCTAAATTATGAATTAAATTCTAAAAAGAAGCAACAACCCCTCCCTTAGGTTCTCCTGCTGCTAACTTCAGATTGACCCAGGTCTGCCACTCTCAAGCCTTATTCAAGGAAAAAAAGCATTCTCCATGCACTAAAACTCAAAGAATGCAGATACTTTTCTTCAGAGGTACTGATGTACCTTCCAGACAGTCTCAGCTATGCTTTACTAGAGGCAACGTTTTTTTCATTGGTACAAGTGCACAGAGGAGGAAGAAACCATGCTAATTATCACTCTCAAAATGGATACATAAGAAACTCACAAATTCAATCACCATGATTTTTTTCTAACTTGCATCTTCTTTTTCTTAATTTGCCACCTTACACATACCTCTCAATGTAGCAATGCAATGTTCTTTGGAAAAGCTGCTGTCCAAAACTGGTGTGGTGACATGTATCTGTGCACTGACACAATAAGCCGTTCCAGGTTCCAACCGGGGCACAACCAAGGTGTTGTTGTTGATGGAGAAGAACCACTGGAACACATTAAAAAAATATTTTTCTCCCCTTTAACTCCTCAGCTAGAGAAAGGTCACAAGCATACACATTTTCTAGAAAGATTAATGATAGTCTAAGAGCTGCCAGCCGCATCATTTTTTTCCAAATGCAATCAACATTCAAGTTACTTTTTAAGTCACATCCTCTCTCATTATTTTCTCTTCCAATTGAACATTCTTGTACCACCACTGAACAATTTCATGCTTCATATGAAGCAGGACCATTGGCCACTACTGGCCCACATTCCTGTGCTGATACTGCAACAGAGCTAAAGCATCACTCCAGCCCTGTCCTGACGCACAAACCAATGAAAGACACACAGTATGGTTCCACAGAATATTTCAAGCTGGGATGTTCTGGAAAAGATAGGAGCCTTAGGGTAACAGGACTTATGTAGACCTTGGAGGCCAAAGTAAAGTAATTGCTGTATTTCCTGCACCTTCATGAAAAAAACCCCAACAAACCAGCCAAACAAAAAACCCCAAACAAACAAACACAACCAACCAAAACACCAAACCACTTTTGTCTACTACCCGTTTGCTAATCTTGGTATTTCAAGAAGCACAGAGAACAGATTTAATAGGAGCAGTTCTACAGCCTTGTCAAAGCTTACCCGCTTCTTTGTTTTTTTGTTGAGGACAGACACGTTGTACTGTAGGCCAGGATACACCTGAAGCAGAGATACGGATTCTTCCTCAGGACTTCTCTTCCACTTCTCAGGAGCAGTCAGAATGATTGAAATAGATTTGTCAGTAGAAGATACACGTACCAGGGGTGGATCAATTTTTGCTGGAAAAATGAACATGTACAAAAAGCAGTCAAATTCAGCAGAGGCACACTGATTTGACCAGTTTCACAAAATTGATCATATTACATTTTTGCAATGTTTGGGGGAGTTTAAGTAGAGCTTTGAATAATTTACTTATATTGGTAAAAAAATTATTTGATCAGATAACTAAGAGTATCGTTACAGTGAGAAAGTGAACACTGACTTGGAATTTTGCCAAGGAATTCCTGGGACTTCACAGGATAAACAACCTTGAAACTCAATTTACTAAAATAGGCCAAATTACCAATATGTTTTTAGATTATCTGGCACAGATAAGAAATATTGGGCTCTAGAGTATGCTGACTGATTGGTTTAACAAAGCCTTTTCAAAATCAGAGTTATTTATACAGTGAATGTGCCACAGCTTTTATTTGCCTTGAGTAAGGCTTTACCATAGCATTATAAAGTATTCAGTATATACCAGACTATATATATATATATATCTATCTATATCTATCTATCTATCCAAATTCCAATTTTATTATTTCAATTACTTCTGTCAAAAGCATAAACATGAGATAACTGCAAAAAAATGTAACTTCAAGTTAAAATTAAAATATCATACACTATGAAGGCACATGCAGTCTGAGCACACATTATTAATCAAGGCCATTGAACATCTGGCTGTGTGCTTAGCTCTCCTTACTGTCTGTTAGAGGGTTGAATCGTGTGGTCTCTATCCAGTCAGAGCACGTCCCATTTAGGAATGCTTTAACACTTGCATAGTATTGTTCTTCGTAGTCAGAGGTCTCACTGGAGAGGTCACACCATGTTCTGTTTATATTCCTGCATTCTGGCTTTCTAATCCATTTGCCAACACCGTATCTATATTGAAAAAGAAAGAGCATGGAGCTGTACAAAAGCTATTTCCATTATATTAGTCATGTCATAGTATAGTTTTCTCTGCTTTATTACAGCTGATAAAACAGTTTCTGTGTTTAGCAGAAATCTGAAATTTCAAGGAATCCCAGCTTCAGCTAAGATGAAGCACAAGACTTCCACAAGTTTTTAATGAAAAATAGAATAAAGTAGGCCCTATCCAGAAGAAGCCACTAACTGGGATGTTAGTGATACCAATCTAAGTCAAGCTTTGCTTGTGCAGACCAGAGATCTCTCAACTTCAGTCTCCATGTTTAAATTCTAAACACATGATAAGAGAGACAGGATAACTATTTATATGGAAACAAAGAGTTCTGTCAGAATGGTCAGTGACTCATCCTCAAGTATGGACACAGATGACACTCAGGATCTCCAAGATGAATGACAGGAGACTACTCATTCCTGCCTGTTGCCTCATTTTCTAGTTTCAAAGAAAGCCTCAGTTGGAACACAAGGAACTTCAAAACCCTTCTAGTTGAAAAAGGCCATGTATCTGCTACCAACAATGCCTTGGTACTGACCAGCTCTTATACACTGGTAGAACAAACCAAGATTTTCTTGGAAAACTCCTGTTTGGATTTGCTCAGAAGCTCTTGCTCCTCAAATTCACATTAAGAACTCCCCTTTGGCTGCTAATTAGTAAGGGCGAGTGGCAGCTTCTGCCTGACTGCCAGACAGGATCACTCACCAGCATTTTCAACCTGTCTCAAGGCCTTGCTCTCCGGGGTGGGTAGAGGCACATGAGTGTTTTTGTGTTCAGTGTGAAAGATGGCCATACCTACGGCTACAGACTCTTCATGGACCAGCTGGCCCTTCAGAGTCGGTGTAGCCAGTGCTCTCTGAACATTTCACCTCCTACACCATAGTCCTGGTTTCAGCCAAGGACAGGGTTAATTTTTTGCAGTAGCCATGAGAGGGTGGAGCCTGGAGCCACATGGGCATGGCCAAAATCCTAACCTTATTCCATACCATCTGTCGTCATTGCTGGGGGCACGGGAAAGGGACTTTCTCTCCAGTCCAAGAGGAAAGTTGTTCCTTTCCAATGCAGCAAATGTGGTGAATGGAGCAGTGAGGTAACACCGGTCCTGACCGGAGGGAGCGGTTTGGGTGGCATGGCTGCGGTCAGGTCGAGCTCTGCACTCTCTCTTTTGTACATTTTTGTCATGAATATTGCTGCTGTCACTGCTTATTGTCTTATCTCACTGCTGTTTCCAGTAAATTGTTCTTATCTCCATCTGTGATCTTTGCCTTTTGTGCTTCCAGTAAATTGTTCTTATCTCCATCTGTGATCTTTGCCTTTTGTGCTTCCAGCTGG
The DNA here is from genome assembly GCA_014706295.1 of Lycocorax pyrrhopterus obiensis. NCBI lineage: Eukaryota > Metazoa > Chordata > Aves > Passeriformes > Paradisaeidae > Lycocorax > Lycocorax pyrrhopterus. The sequence continues at coordinate 50,492,223 of JACSVZ010000004.1, forward strand.
AGGTGGAGGGAAAGCGAGTGGTGCCACGTTTTTTTTAGCAGAACTACTGAACTGGAGAACACCGTTCCCAAACCATGACAACAATTATCCTTCACTCTGTAACTGCTGAGCACTCTCGAGTTACACGAAGCTTCCAGAAATCGACACTCATTTTGCTGTTCTGCAAATATTCCTAGATTGAGGGAAGTGTAAATATTAGAGGTAAAGATTGGGAGCATTACATAATCTGTCACAACAGTGCTACACCTATTTAGAAGCCAAACTTCTGTCACTGCCCTTCAGAATGACACAGTGCTTTCTCAGCGGGAACAAAGGAAATGCGGTCTGGTTCTCACGCAAATTCCTTGATACCCTACTAAGGTGCAGACCTTGATAATGTAAGGGCCTGATTCCAACCACATTACTTGGTTTTGTACAATGCTTGATAACATCAGTGGATTTTCTCCTAGAGAGGCTTGCTGGATCAGAAGAAATCTGGGGGAGTGGGTCTGTCAGGAAAGAGCAATGACACACTGGGTGTTATTAATATTGTATTAAATACTACATCTCCATATCCATTTAAATGTCTACAGAGGACATATGTGGACAGATACCAGTCCCCAGCACAGTCCTTCTTCATCCTTCTGTCTCATTTTAGGAGGAATGCCTCTGAAAGCTTCCATAGTATTAGAATGTTGCTTCCTACACTTCTTCCATAGGAAGAACATCTCCTTACACATTTTCTAACTTGGTATGAAGTAAACAGTGCCAGAAGTTAAAAACCACACTGCTTAAGTCTAGCTCACACTTTAGTCCTTTCTTTACTTTATATCAGCAATACCTCGCATGAAGGTGGTTTGTTTTTTTTAAATTGTTATTTAAAATGCTAAAATAAAGTCAGTGGGAGATAAAATAAACAAGCCAACTTACACTGCATACTTCACCTTGTAGAGGACTCCATCACCTGTGCCTTCTGGTGCTGACCAGTGAAGGACATTCTTCATGTTTATAGATTCAAAGTGGACATTCCTAGGGTTGGGCAAAGAACAATACAACTCTCCTGAGAAAGAAAATAAGAAAGGAACAACACGCACTAAGAATCCACAAATACATACACTTCCAAAGTAGCCAAAAGAGAGAGTTATTTTTGAAAAGGCCATAAATTCTACCTTTTTTAGCATTCAGAGTGTAATGTGCTTGGCTATGGAAAATCAATTTTTTTACAACTGTCCCTACCTAGTGCAGTCTCAAATTCCATCTTTATGAATGTGTTTTTTCTCTAGCAAAAATGGCTTTGCTATTTATGACAGGCACTGGCATGGAAATATTCAGGGACTGGAAGCTAAAACTAGAAGAGCTTGGCCTAGAAGAGACACACTTTTTAAAAATTGCAACTGTATTTGAATTGCAGAAAAATTTAACACTGAAAATTATAAAAATATCCTTAATACTTCATTAGAATCTTCTTGTAGCTGAGTGGATTTTTAAAAGACAAACCAGGCATTTTTAAAAAAGACACATAGAGCCTACTGCACACACAGCTGTACAAACTGAAGTATGACTTCAATCTGGAGAATTGGACTGGATGATCACAATAGCCCCAGTGTCATTTGACCATCCCTTTTGATTCTCCAGAAAGTCAAAAGCAAGAATCTACTGTTAGGTCACACATCTAAATTGTGGTTCATTGCACCAGCTTTTGAAATTAATAAACAGGCAAATCTGGCTATCTTAAGAACACAGTTTCACATCTTTCTAATACCCACTACTAATCTCGTAAATGTCATGAAGGTGCTCGCACTGCTAAATTGCTTGCAAAACAAAGTCTGTGGGCCCAGGGGAAGAATTCCAAGTTCAAAGTTATGACTCAAGCCCCAGCTACTCCTGCCATGCACCGGGGGGAGCAACCCCGAGACCAGCCCTGAAGCTGCCGCTGCTGGGAAGGAGCTTCCCATCGCAAGTAGCCACAAGAGCATAATAGGGAAGAAAAACAGTGACTCTGTGGGTTTTCGGGACTTTTCAAAACCCTGTAACCTCCTCCTCCAGGAATGCAATTCTAGTTCTTGAGATAACAAAATGAGGCAAAGAAAGGGGGAAATAAAATCTATCAACGCAAACAGTGGGAACCTGTTCAAATGAATAGTCCTTGAGCTCTTACTTCTGTAAGCAGACCTTAGGGTTTTTGTAGTATATTTTACTATTACTAGAGCAATAGTGTTCATCCTCCTGTATATGTAACATATAGTTGCTTTTGTAAGCAAAAGTCACCACCATTTTCCTGATTAATGTGCAGACTTCTATCTGTCTTTGAGCCAAACAGTAAAAGCTTTTTTCTCCTCAATACATTTATTAAAACAATCTCCTTGCAATTCCATAGAGACCTATTACTTTAAACTGTCTCAGTGCAAACTCTCAGTCTTCCAAGCCTCTAGCTGCTCTTTAATGCTGTAGTGGTATATGCATGCATCTGTATCTTCGGATCACAACACTGTTTATGGAAGGTATTTCTAACGTTGCTCTCTTTTATCTCTAACACTTAGATGGTGTTCAGTGGCTTGCATTTTCTAGTCAGAGAACAAGTTTCGTCAGGTATAGTCCTTAGGGCAAGCTTATCTATTTACAAAAAGTAGAAAGTCCCATTTCCTTGACACTTGGACGCAGAAATATCCCATGACAGTCAGCTTGTAAGAGTTCAAACTATAGACTTGGTTGTAACGACATAAAAAAAGTTCCAGGGTGCCAGGGGATGTAAAAGCAGCAAAACAGATTCTCCAGGAATTTGCCTTACTCTAACACTTGCTTCCAAGTGGGAGATACAGAATCTAGAAAATCAAATGTTTTCATTTCCCCAAAATAAATGTCCTCTGCAATTGCTTTAAGTGAATCCAAATGTAAAGATGAAGCTGCCCAGGAAAGCTGAGAAAACAGTTTGATTTTCTGAAGAGTTGTTTGTCTGTACCTTTCCACATTTGTCCACCCTGATTTTAAAACATTTATATTCCTCAAGCACATTTTAAAGCAGCAAGAGTCATGCGTTTGGCTGTTACATTAAAATATTTTTAAACTATTAATGTGTAAAACTGGCTCTTTGACTTTTTAATTTTTTTTTTTTAATTTTAATTTCCCTCCTCCCAGTGTGGTTTGTGCTGTGGTAAATGAAGTTTCAAAACAGAAACACTGACTGCAGCAGGGGAGCCAGTCTCAGTATGCAGAAGCCACAGACCGTATCTTTACAAGATGTAAAGCATTACAACACTGCTGGTTGTGCTCCCACCTACCCCCAGCTCAGTGAGATCTGGAAGGCAGAGGGACCGAGACCGTTAACTTTCCACAAGAAGCAAAAGCAGAGATTTGGTTTCTACTTCTGGTTTTGCCCCTTTACTAAAGGGCTCCTGCCCTTACAATAAATCATGCAAGTTAGTTCTACCTGAATTCTGCAAATATAAAACAAGAATAAAACTACCATACTCCCCTATGTCTCCAGGAAGAGTTAAGAATAAATTCCTTCATGTCTGTTCGGTGATCAGCAGTATCAGGAGGCACGCGTAGAAAATAGATCATACACAGAGCTTGAATGTTCCGTGGTTATCAGTTGGGAAAGGGCTCAAGTATATGCAACAGCTGCTTGTTTCAATCTTTTAACTTGTCTTCAGTCTTTCAGTTTCTTGTCTTTAAACACTATACATACAATTATATTCCAATTTTATTTCCATTTATCGGGATTAATGGTATGGGTGTCACATAGAGCATTTTCAGTTTGTACTGGCCTAGTAGGAGAAATCAGTCATACATATTGCTTTGCTAGCTTTAGTCTGCGTCATTGATTGCTACCAATGGCTGTCATTCAGTTTCCAGTACAATTAAGTCACTTTATTTATTTATTGCATGGAAAAAAATGGAACCCTTATTACTGTCTTTGGAAAGGCTGTAAATCAAACCTTGAGTAATATCATGGTTTACATCTTCATGACTGACACCTGGACTGGAATTAAAGCAATAATATGGGCTTGCAAACTTCACCACCACAAGGAACAGTGAAGTCCTGATCTTAGAATAAGCTATAGTGAGACTCTCCAAAACAGACGTGACTTAGCCTGAAAACACCTTTGCATGTGAGTGAAAAACTCCGCTGACGTCAGTGAGATTATTCACGAGTAAAAGTCTGCATGGCAGGTGCTTCATCTTCTCTTTATGAAATCACCCGCTACATTCAAAAACCTGGTCAGTTTGAATTACATAGAGCTCCCTGCCAAGTACCTTGCTCAAGTCAGTACAGTTCAAAGCTCAGTTTTGGTTATAGCCCTATCTGTCTACACACATGCACAGACATACATACAGACACAAGGACAAACACACATAATTTCCATTTTACAACCACTACCCACTCAGTGCATCTGTCTTTTACCTGCTAGGAGGTCCCACTGCCTGCCTCGGTGACAAACAGCTGTGTTTAATGTCAGTGCTGCAGAACAAATATAGCTGCAACTACCCATGTCCTCTGGCTCTAAACAGATTTTTTAGCTTTGCACTTCAGTTGGGTAACCCAGCAGCTGTAAAGCATAAAAATATACAAATACAGAAAAGTTTAGATTATTTTTTCTGTGCAGTTGCAAAAATTCTGGGGTGGGGAGAGGGCAGAGTGTTTGGTGTCCCTCACAAGCAGAGGGTTGGGGCTGTTTTTCTGGCACATCTCCAGCTTCAGGCAAGTTGGCACTGGCCACGCAGGAATGCGAGGGACTGCACCAAATGGCAAACAGGGGGACGGAGCCAAAACTGTAGATCTTAAGTTAGACGGAGGAAGGGAAACCCAGCAAAGCCAGGAATATACTTTGGGAAACTTATTACTTACTCATCGTCTTAGCAACAATTTAAGCAAATGAGTAAACTTCTCAAAAATTAAGTGATCCTGAAAGCTTTTCTCTGTGCAGATTCTTTTTGACTCAAACTCAGCAGACCGAGTAATGAGGAAGAGAAGAAAGAGCGGGAGGAGGAGGAGGAGGAGAGGTACGTAGAAGCCATTACAGCTCAGCTGCCTTTCTCCTGGTGGTTGCTGGAACTCTGGTGTTGCTGGGTATGAAGTCAGGTTAGCGAAACCCTTTGACTTGAGCGGCACTGGTGGGAATGTGGGGAGGAGCACAGAGGTGATTTCCTGTTCAAGTCATAACAGCACTCGAGACCTAACCACAAAGCACATTCTTTGCTCTCCCACAAGAGGAGCCCGTCACTCCTATCACAGCCTGTTCAGAGGGGGCACACGGGGAAGAAAGACAGGGACAGAAAGGGAACCATAAGGCTGCATGAAAACCAGGTGGTGGAGCAGATGGAAAAGCTTGAGGGAAGAGGTGGGGAAAGGTGGGAGAAGGATGAGAGTGGAGCACGTGGGGTTTGTTTTTCAAGAAATGGGCAGGCTGCCATTGGAAACAGGTGAGCCTGAGGAGGTAATTTCGTCAAAGAGTGTGAGTGGAAATACAGCCTGAAGAACAGGAGATATAGAAGTGGGACTGAAGCTATGGCTTGTCCTGACAGGCTCTCCTCCTCCATGTGAAGCCTAGCTGTTATTTATCCAAACCATGTCCTAACTTACAAAAAACACCTCTAAAGAGAATATTGGTCAAAGGACATTTCAGACTCAGTCCAGAAATACCCAACTTCAGAAAGGAGGAGAAAGTCTTCCCAGTCCATTGAAGGCTTGTTAGGAGACAGCTGGAGAGGACCATGGCAGCTGACATCCATCCCTTTTTGCTAACTTGTATAAAATAAAATAAACTGATTTTTCTTCCCACTGTGTTGCAAGCTTGCAAGTACAAGAGTAGAGCTCCCACTGTCTTCACCATGCCCTGCTGCAAACACATTTGCTTGATGCACTCCAGCAGGCAAAAGTTACTGTAGGTATGTTTTCTATTAATTCTGAGTGACCAATACTGGCCTGAAACAAGCAAACAAGGTGAGTGAAATTCAAGGTGGGCTTGTCTAAAATGAGTCACAGTCCTTTCAAGGCTTTCAGAGTTGTAATCTGATTGAGGTGTTTTGTGCTTGATGGTTTGGTTTGGTTCCAGTTTGGTTCTTTTTGTTTTAATTTAAAATGCAAAGAGGTTTTGTTAAGTTTGGCATGCAAAACCATTTTTTGTCAAAAAGAACCACATTAATTTTAAAAGCCCAGTGGTGACACAATGCCATGACATGACAGCTGTTTTTCAAAACAGATGTTTTGAAATTATATGAAATATTGAAAATTGCCTGTCCAGCGTTTAATGTTGAGGATTTTCTTTTCTACGTAGGACATGTTTAGCATTACCCATTTATTGCTGCTCAGATCAATCACATCGAACAGCCAAGAAAATGCAAGCTTAGTTAGAATACCTCTGACAAGCTACATTTGTTTTCCAAAATATCCAAGAGTTAAGGTTTCTATTTGAAATACTGTAAAAATGATGCTCCGTGACAGTTATCAGCCAAATTGCCACATTTTGGTACACTCCTAATCCATCTTTACATAAAATATCTATTTTTTCATATAAATTGAGCCAAAATTAGGTTTGGCTTTCATCATTCAGCACTAACAGCTATTAGGTGACAACAGTCCAGTTAGAACTAACAGCATTATATTTATTACCTAATAGATGTTGCTCGTTGCTCTGTGACCTACTGACAGCTTTTCTAGAAAAGGGATTTTGCTTTCCTTGGGAGTCAAAACAATTTTAATTAGAGAAATGCACAGTTTTCAATCCACATTTTTGCCTCAGACAGGAGATCGAATGTAACGTCAATGGGGGATGAGCACTTGCCTTTCTTTCTGAGGGAAAGGCAGTCCTAAGAAGATGGAAGTTGAACACCTTCTTCTGCACCTGAGATTTCAGAGGAAGGACCAACACTCCAGAAAGCTTGTAATGCCTCACCTCGCGCAGGCAATGCCTCTGGGAAGGAACTGTTTGCAGAGAACTCCTGAGGCACCCCCCACTGGTGTGAGACTGAACAGAAATACGGTGCCTCTAAACAATATCCCAAATTACTGGCACACCCAATACAAAGAAAAGAGCTGTATGTCATTTTAAATTTTTATCTAGAGATGGTCCTGAGTTCCAAAAGTCAGGCTCTTACCAAGTTAAGCCTCTTAAAATATGGGAGCTCTTGTTCAGCTGGCTCATAAAGGGTGGCTTTTCTTTCTCTTACTTGCAGATAATCAATACCATTTCTCAGTAACTCATTCAGCAGAAATCAATCTGTACAAGCCAAAACTACAAAACCAAACATAAACAGGAACCACACACACACAAATGACTTGAGTAATCCTAACCACTTGCTTGTCTTGGAATTAAGACTATAAAGGTCACTAGACAACAAGAGGCATGGAAAGGAATGGTTATCAGCTACAGTGGCGAACCTGAGTGCACGAGGAACTGCAATGCACATCTAAGTTTTGCCCTTTAATCACAAATCCCAACAGCGCTGGAAGTGCCTCTATGGAATGAACTGCCTCCTTTAACCATTTCCATTTCTCTTTAACAGGCAATATGAACTTGTCAAGTTGAGGAGTCATAAGCAAAGCCGAGTACTAGGGCTAGATTGCAGTGTTGTCCAGAACAGCCTAGCATGAGATGGGAAGCTGGAGATGAGAAGGTAAGGATGAGCCTTTCAGCTACATCAACATGCCACTCCTTCTTCATATACTGCAGTTCTCCTTATGCCAATATCCATTTTTATTTATTTCTATGTTACATTTATTCTTCTTTCCTTCACACTAGCAGAGAGCAAGGAAATATTGTGTAAAAACACCAAGCTCAACCCCCCCATATACTTCCATTCTTATTACTGAAGCTTTATGCCCTCTTTGGTAAACACACAGATTATCACCAACACACATGCATTTCAATCTTGCAAAGTATATAGATATATACTAGGTTATAAAAAATACTATATGCATAAAATTTTCAAGCTGAGAGTTCAAAAAATCATTCTATTTTATAATTTTTTTCCCCCACTGCTTTTCCTATCTCTAGCCTTTTATTCTGTGTTTCCCAGAACAACATCAAAAGGGGTGTTTTGTACATTCCAGTACAGTTCTAGTAACTGTGAAAGAAAACACATTGAAATTTGCTTAAAGGGAGGCCTGAAGCTGCTTCTCAAAATACTACTTATTAGTAAAAATATGATAAAGTGGAATATGAAAGATGTAAATTAAATCAGGTATGTCAATGCAGAACGAGCAACTTACACTGCTATTACAGAACATCAAAAGGGGGAAGCTTTCAAGGTTGCATTAGATGAAATGCAGTTGATATAGCCACATATCAGCTCCAGCGGGATTTAAAGCTGGGTGTATGCTAGTGAGGACTGCAACCCAGTATGAGCAGGTCTGTTAGATTAAAATGTTCATTCTGAGAAAACCTCGTCTACATTATATACATTTCAGGGTTTTGCTTTTTAACATTGGACCGGCTGTACTTGCACTAGATGAGTTGATGAAGCACATTTTCAAGGGCAGCTTCATCCAGAAAAAATCCAATTCAAAGACTGTGTTACAATACAGACAAAAATACAATAAGGGAAATGATTGAGATTTGCTTCAAAATCACATACCTTACCTGAATGAAAATAGTAAAATATGCCTTAAATAAATCAAAATGCTTCTAGTTTTGCTGTACAGCATTCAGGCTCATTTCCCTTTCCTCAGAATAAGAATATACCATAGTATCCCATGCATTCTTTCTTCTGTATGGATCTACAAGAGAGAGACTGGACTCTACAGGCCAAAGATTTCAAGGTTTCTCTAACTGCAGAAGAATGTGGTTAGGGAAACCTCCCCTAAAAGCAAGCAGAACGATTTAAAATAGAGCTTGGTAAGTTAATAGATGAATATTCTATCACTTAAAAAATTCAGGCTGTTCCTTCACATCCTTATGAGTTCCTCACAAAAACTGCTGAACTCTCCCATGTGGTAAAGAGGAACATGCTTGAACATTTCTTGATCCTGTTGGTTAAAAAAATTAATTTTCCATTTTATTTCGCATTTTCTGCACTTTTTAATTTGTTCTACAGTACAGATTTTTAAATGGTTGAGTGAAACACCAATTTATAAAAATCCCAATTGCAGTGACAAGTGAAATTTTTATCCTTGCTCAGATAGTCTATTAAGTACAGTTCATAGCAGGGCCTGAAAACAGAATGCAGTCAGAGGCTGCTGGAACAGTAGACATAATCCAGTAAGGATAAAATCATGCCCACTAACACATCACAGTGAAAACAAAAGGTGTTTTGCAAAGGTCAAGCTCTAATTTAGCATTTAAATGCTGCTGCTAAGGAGCTCAGAAAGGATCTTGACAAGAGATCCCAAGGAGACAGGCACAGGACAGATCCTGTAAGACGTAAGAATCTGAGCCTGCAAAGTCCTGCTGCAAAACTGCTTTACATGGCACTTGGGTCCTGGTTTCTGTTGTTGGAACAAAGTACCCAAAAGGGACTCCTCTACCTATCACTTCTCTTCAGAGAAAGCCCATGAGCACTGCTATGACGATTCTGCACTTCATATAATTTCTTCCATTATTAGCAAAATACTGCTAGGATGAATTAAACTTACGGTCTCACGCTGGAAAACGTAAAAATGGAAGCTCTAAGCCGTCAGTGGAAAGCACAGCTCTCCTTTCCGTGCTGGTATTGTTGACTGTCAACAAAACTGTGAAATCATGTCCAGATAAAACCTCAGGAATGTGCAAACAGATTCCATTCTTCCTTGAACAACCACTTGACAAAAGCAGCATAACCCCCTTGACATTTTTCTAAACTTTCTTCAGAATCAAAACCAGTAGTAAACACATTTTAAAGTTTTTTTTAAAGACTAACTGAATGCCAGTTGTACAGATTTTCCACAACACTTGCACTGATGACCATCGGACTTAAATAAAATGAAAATGATGTGGTTGGTTACTTAAAAAGAAGCTGGCATTGGTACCTCTGAAAGCAACTCAAAATCACTGATGCCTATTGGAGTAGTTTGTCAAAAGAGTAACTGGGACACAGTACTTAGTAGTACTCAAAGGCATTCAGAGTATGAAGAACTCTCCTCACTACTTTCCAGCTCTCACAAGATCGGAAAGTTTTGCTGTGGAGTTAAATGGGAGCAGACTCTGTCCCTGTGCATTGAGTTTTGGAGGCAACACTTGCAGCAGAGAACAAAATCACAAAGTTAGAGTAGGTTTCTTAGAAGATCTGCTAATCCCTCCAATCCCTTGCTCCGTTTTATAACAGGAGATATATATAAAAAAAGGAAATAATGTATGATTTTAACAGCAGCAGAGGACCCCCCCTGCACACACGTTCCAGGCTACAGTTTACAAGCTCATTCCCACTGGGTAACATCCTTGTTGATGCCGAGACATTTTGCTCTCTGAGCTGCTCCCACAACCCACTCCAGCTGCCACCTTTTTTGCTCCCTGTCCCTTGTGCTTGTATGTGTAGCTGTCACCATATGATACAGTCAACAGGTGGGAGAAGGGACTTGGAGCCACTCAGAACACTAACACGCGAGCTGAGCATCTCTGCCAAAACCCTGACTTTTGTTTTAATCTAGCTCTTGACTGCTCAGTTACACTCCTGAGAGTGATGCCTGTCAAACAGAAAGGAAGCTACAAACACCAAAGGTATTTGGGGAATTATCGCGATGAGTATAACAAGAACTATCTCAAGAGCACGCTATCGACTTAGAGCTGACAGCTAATCAACACAGAGGTTTGTAAAACCTAAATCCAGCTTAATTACAGAGAAAAAGAAAAGATGAAGCAACATTACAGAAATACCCAGTTCTCCTCCTCCAGCCAACACCACGAACACCAACCACACGGCTGCCTAGGGCGGACGGCACGGGAGCACCCGAGCCCTGCTCCGGTCCGCGGCTCCCGGGCTCCGGCCGGCCGGGGCTGCGGGAGCACAGCTCGGCTGTGCGGGATCACGGCTCGCACTGCCAGCCCGCGGAGGGATGCGCGTCCCCTCCGCGACAGGCGCGGGCAGCGCCGGCACCCACCTGTGCGGGCCGCGGGGCTCGGCGGCAGCAGCGGCGGCAGCAGCGACAGCACCAGCAGCAGCCAGGCGCCCATCGGGGCCACACATCCCGGCCCGGGGCGCCCCGCGCCGCGCAGGGGGCGGGAGGGGGCCGGCCGGGCACGGCACGGCACGGCACGGCACGGCACGGCACGAGGTGGGAGGAGGAGCCGGGCGGGAGGTGCCGCGCTGGGCGGGAGCGGGGGTGCTCCCGCGGGGCCGTGGGGACGGGCCGGGGGGGCTGCGGGACCCGGGGAGCGCCCGGTGATGCTGCCACGGCCCCGTCGTGCCGCGGTGACACCGTCTCCAGGCTGCGGGGTGACTTCTGCTGCACCCGTCAGTGCTTTCACTGATGAATAACTCTCCCTCGAAACCACCGTGAGACGTGAGTGGGATGCTCTTGCTCACCCTTTTTTTTTTTTTTTTTCAGAGGAAGCTGAAGGCCAACGTGCTACATCACTGGGTGTTCAAAGATATGATTTCCCCCACTACTTCGCATTTAATTGTGTATTTGAAGACGGGAAGAGGCTATGGGGTCCCCGTTCTTGGAGATACTCAAAATCCATCTGGTGACGGAGCTGAGCATCCTGTTCCTCCTGTTCCCGGTTGGAGTAGGGGGGCTGCAGAGGCACATTCCCACCTCAGCACTTCTGGGCTTGTGAGAAATAGCATGTTTTTGCTGCGAACAGAGCTCTCGCTGGGTGTGTGTAGAGCTGCTCAGTGCAGCCGTTACTGAGAGCAGGAGATGAGGGAACCTGAAAGGGTGCACGCTGTGCTCGTGGGGTGCTACAGACTGAATACTTGGGGAGGTTCTAGCAGTTGAAGGCCCTGAGACATCAGCCCTTCTTCCCTGAGATGGACCCCGGCCAGCTCCTTTCCTGCCAACTGACCTGATTCGCTGTGCTCCCAGTTGTTCTGTTCCCTTCAAGTTTACCTCCTCCATCTTGGCACCCTTTTGCCAGTTTTTGGTCTCTTAGTCCTTTCATCACCAGCTATTTCCCTCAGGCCTTTCTGCATAAAAGGAGTATCATGCAAACAAGAGCCAGGTGTCAATGCAACTGCTACAGATCAATCCACTGAAGTGATGGTCAGCATGGGTTGACTGGTAGAACAAAAGGCTGTGTCTGGAAATTACTGTCTTGCTTGTTTATCTAATTCTAATTTGCAGAGGATTAGAAACTGTACATGGTACGTGTATAGAGTAATATATATTGTAAGTATATATATATATACATATAGAGATATACACTACAGTGTTCCACACTGGCTTCTCTCCCAAATTAGCTGACTCTGGCACTCTGTGTCTTCCCTGCAACTCCTCCTTTTTTGTGTTTGTGTTAGGAAGGGGGTACTTGATGCCTTTGTCTGGATACAGAGGCCCACTCTGAAAGTGTGCTGAGAAAATGAGGTTTCTAGCTTCAATTCTGGCTCCACAGACGAAACTGCTTTTCAAAGTTCGAAGCCATGGTCACAAGGCAAGTAATCCTGCTTGCTCACAGTCTTAAGTATACACACCATGAGTGATGAGAGGACCTGTAATGAGTTCAGGTACTCAACTGGACAGTGCCTCTCCTGTCAATAAATTTTGGCCAGATTTTTCACAAAGACTTTGATGAAAGATGACACTACTTTCTCTGACTGGAAGTGTTTCCACATTCAGCTGAAACTTCTTGAACTCTTGTGGATAGATGGCATTTTAAGCAGAAGTGGGGAGAGGAGGCCTTCTGGTGTTTTTTTTTTTTATTCCCCTACCCTTGATCATGGAAATGTCCCAGCTGACTTGACTTTTGAAGACTACAGCCTGGCTTTAGACTGGAAACCTTGTCACAAGTGGCTGAAGTTTCTGAGTATTATAAAGAGTGAAAGTAGCCCCTCAATTTCAGTGTCTCATTTTCCATTTTCTTTTTTATCTTGAAGAGAAAAATTAATACCCTTTTCCGGCCAGAGTTTGGCACTGCCAATACGATTTGCTGTCACCTCTGATGGCATCTTCACTCATGACAGTGGAGTTTTGTTTCTATTGTAGTTTGATCTTTTTCCTCTGCATCTCCATTTTTTTTTTTGTCTAAAATGAAGGATATACATAAGAGATTAATGATGGAATAATCTAATTTTAGCAGGACAGGATCTCTCTCATTTACATTACAGCAAATTCGCCTATAGCCCTTAACTGCCGGAGATTTACTCCAGATTGACTGTACAAGAGAGGGGTTAGGAGCAGAATTTAACTGCAGTACAAAGTGGCTAAAAGACTGAATAGGTTGAAGAATTTACTCTTTATTATTAAAAAATTAGCTCAAGAAGTTAATTTAGCTATACAATGGAAAAAGTCAGAAGAACATTTAGGATTATGTATCATAAATGAAAAAAATCCAATCCTTGACATTTTGATTTATTCTCCTTTTTAGCTGGGTGTTGAAATGGTGTTGGGATAAGCTTCTGCCTTTGTCAAATAAGTGTGAGAAAGAGATGATAATCTTTCCTGATAAGATGCTGTGTGACAGGTGTTCAGGAGCAGTTTGCTTCTCCAAGGAACTTGCTGGCAGGCTTGAGGTTTTTTTTTCACCTGACATCCTTAGCCCTAGAAGCCCAGCAGGAGGGAGGAAATTCTGTGCTTGACAGGGTGGAGAGTGTTAACTAGCTTGATTGCATCAATCTGGGACTGTGAGTGCCCTTTTTTATTTTCTTTCTCTATCCCTGATCACAAGAGCTGCAGTTGAAATCAAATCATAGCTGTGCTTTTCAGCAATCTCCCTCTCATTCTCAGTACTGCTCACATTTCTAAGAAATATGTTTATTTTGTGGAACAGTGCACACACAGCTTTTGGCTCTAACACTACCTGTAATCCCACACTCCTTTCTAAGTTGCTGTTGGCTTTTGTTGGAAATTTGCCTGAGTAAGGCTGGCAGTGTCTGGCCTTGTGTTTCTGCCAGTTGATGGTGATATGTTGACTGTGCTTGGGTGGTGACTGTTGCTGGGTGTGTTAGCAGGCGAAGAGTGAGGTAGATGGACTGCACAGATATTTCTACAGACTGTATTTATTGTCTGCAAGCAACAAGAAAAGCCCTATTTGGACAAAAATAGAGTTTCAGTCAAGAGAATCACATCCTAGATGCATCCCACTGGATCTGGGCCTGCTATTGGTGAAGACAAGAACTTTTCTGAGACTTTTCCTCCTGCCAGCAAATAGAGAAATGGTCTTAGAAAATTGAGGGCCATGCTTTACTCTGTAAATAGTTTAACTCAGGAGTGTAAATGGAAGAGTCATTTCAATGCTTACAGCATCAGACATTGCCAAATGTATTCATAAAGAACAACATGAGAACTAGAAGGAACTGGAAACTTCAGACATGTGGCCACAATCCAATCCAGCCTTGCACAATCCCGATCTTTCTATGGAAATTTTTAAATGCTTTTACTTTAAGATGCAGGTAGTCTGCCTTGGACACTTTTTAAAATTATACATGGAAAAGATAAACCTACACTGTTGCTCAGAAAACATTTCAGGGAATTTTTGCCTTTGCATTCTTTCAACAGAACAGTACCAGTATAGTATTCTTCAGAGGAACTTAAAGAAAAAGTGCTTGAAAACACTAAAAGATGCTATCAGACTTACATTCTGAAATCCAGATGTGGAGCTGAGAAGGGTGTTGTTTGTGTTTTGCGCTCGCTGCAGGAACAAATCTGTGTCTTGTGTAACCTGAACAACCACCTTCCAAGTGGTAACAGGATTTTTTAGGTTTAACCAATTGGTTTAGGGTTAGATTGGGATGCTTTTTTTCTGATACTGTACAGTTCTATGCCTCTCATATCTGCAACATCCTTTGCCTACTCATCAGTTCTCTGTTGTTGAATCTGTATTCTGCCAGCCAGGTTAAAACTCAGGTGCGGGCTACTAGGTTTTGCTGGTGCAATCAAGAGGCAATGGTCTTGCTGTTCAGCTCAGCAGAAGATTGATGGGAAGATGTCTCTTTTGCTAATCCTGATACTTGTTGCTTTGCCAGTAAGTGCCTCTGACACTGTTCATATCGATGGGAAGACTGCCTGATTGCTAGCTTTGCTACCCTCCATGCTGGTATTTAAAAACTCCTAAGAAAGTATCCAAAGGAAAATAAAACAGAGCTCATTTATTTGTGATACTTCCTTTCTGATTATAAAATTCACTCACATTTTGAAAATAAATGTATACTTACACAACCATGAGTTAAATAGCACTTTTCCCTTCTTTGACATGTGAATCTGTCAGAGCTTTCAAAGAGAAAACTGAGAGTGAAATAAAATTGTTCTGAGTGTTATGGAAGAGAGTTTTGAGTGACGATTCATGTTCCTCCAGACAGAGTTTATAGCTTATTCATCATGCTACAGTAGTTTCAGATGCTACAGTAGTTTCAGTGTAACAACAGTTACTCATCTTCCCGCATAAAGTACCTCTTGTGAAAGAGGTTCTTCATCATCTTGTTTCCTAAAATATTTCTGTCATTTACTGTAAAAGATTATATAAAAGTTCACAATTTTCAAGGTATGCAAAACAGCACAATTATTTTCAGTCATAGGCTGAAAGAAAAGGATCAGATGTTTATATTTCTTTAAGACCTTGGATAAAGAGTTTAATCGATCTCATTTAAACAAAGTTCTTTTTCAGAACTTTGGAAAAATAAACAGCCCAGAAAGTCCTGCTTTTGCTCACAGAAACACCTTAAAAATTGCTTCTTTGCTCTTTGTAGATTGATTGACTGAACAAAATAAGTAGTCTTATCTCAGAGGTAAAACAATCAGCATCAATGAAAAATCATTCTTAAACACAGCTGTAATTAGGAACACGCCTACACAGCTGTATAGGGAGCTACCTAAAGTTCAAGCTCAAATGAATGAGAGTAGTACATATTCTAAACCCTGGAGACAGTTCAGTTGGATCTTTTGCAAATGCTTTGCCTTTTGTCTCTTACAAAGTGTTTCTGATAAATGCAAACATGACCAAGGAGAAAGTTCTCCTATACCAAGAGGCAACATGTGTAGAGATACTTTTTGTATAGGTTACCTGCAGTTAAAAAGTTGAAAATTGACATGTACATCCTTCTGTGTTCCCTTCCAAAGCAGCCAGAATATCAGTCCTGTGTCAAGATGGTGCCACCTGCAGCTGAACCTCAACTCCACCATGTCATGGGTTAACTGAAGGGAGTCACTTCAAGAGACTCCCTCCAGTGTCCCTGGAGCTCTAGGCTTTGTGACTTTCAGAACCCTAACCCTAAGCAGAGCAGTAAAAGCAGCTGTTTGCTGAGGCTGATGTTCCTAGCGCATGGCTGTTTGCTACACATACACTTTTTCTTGATCTTTCTGGCAGTGAAGTCACAAAATAAAGGTCTCCTCACAGAAAAAACCTATTTCTTCTGAATATTCCATCTCTCCTTCTTTTGACAATCCCTCTAAAATTAAACTGCTTATTATAAGACTTACACTCCAGGAAAGCATGGTAAGCTTTACAGTGACTGCACTTGTTATTACCTTTAACAGAGTTTTTCCTTGTCTCTAATTCAACTAAGAGTAGTTATGATTTTCCATCATATTACATGTGGGAGGATGTGGCACGTGTTCCTAATCTGTCTTGGTCTACTGATGCTACCAAAACCAGCAAAGTTAAACCATTAAAAGTCATTCTTCCACTCTCCTAAGTCACATCTGCAGAGCTATTTTGAGTGGTGTATTCACAAATCCTGATTTACATAGCCCAGAACAGCCAACTGAACCACTGAGCACAGCCAAGACCACTCCTGATTTGTAAAACCAAATCCAAAGCGAGTTCACTGAGATGGAAAAAAACTAACCATGACTGAGAAGTAATAATCATAACAGCACTATTCCCAACTGAGCTTGACCCAGGACACTCACTGAAGCAGAAAGTGCTCTGGGAAATGCTTGAGCCCAACAGCCTGCAAGATGAAGTTTGCCTCTGAGTTAAGATCCTCTGCTGCAGGTGGAAATCAGTTAATGCCTCCTCTAGAGGAAAACAACTGATATCCTTCCTGAAGAGACATAATTTATCCTGTCCTCAGAATGCAGCCCCCAGAACATCAGAAGGTTGTGCCCAAGGATAAAGTGGGATCAAGAGTAGCCTGATTGGACTGACCATGAATTGCATATCTCTCCACTGTCTCTTTGGGAGGAGTTAGTAGAGGAAAAATGACTCAGTATGTCATTTGTATGCATAGGTTTCACTGGGTTTCAGGTGTCATTTGTATGCATAGGTTTCACTGGGCTACTCAAGCCATTTTATTTCTTTCATCCTCTTCCCTTTATTAATTTGTTTGATAATTAAGTGG
Source organism: Lycocorax pyrrhopterus obiensis (assembly GCA_014706295.1). Taxonomy (NCBI): domain Eukaryota; kingdom Metazoa; phylum Chordata; class Aves; order Passeriformes; family Paradisaeidae; genus Lycocorax; species Lycocorax pyrrhopterus. The sequence goes on from JACSVZ010000004.1 coordinate 50,509,551, forward strand.
TATGATAAGGCATAACTAGAGAAATCCTGCTGTGCGAAAGTAGGAAGGATTAAGTGTAATTCCCAAGAGGTGTCTCATGAACCTTCAGAAAATCACGATGATGGTGTGCTAAAAAATGTGCCTGTCCTGCAAACCAGACTTCTTAAATTGCTTATCAGAAACATTAAGATACAGCCTTGTAGGACAGAAATGAGTCTAACAAACACCTGGAGCAGGAGGGAAACCTATTCCTGCCTGGGTCCTAGGAGTCCAACCTATCCTTTATACTATGACACGTGGCCTAGAAACCGCAGAAATCTCAGCTACCTCCCCTGCTGCTACAGGCATCCTTCCTGACCTGAGAAGTAGAAGAATGATGCAATCTCATCTGGGTTTAGATCAGACATCTGAATTTGTGGGCTTACTCTATGTTCACAAAGTGTTTTTGAACACCTGCTGGTTTTTTAATGCGTGTTGTTTGTGGTGCTACCACATCTGCATGGCTAACATGCCTGAGCTTTAAAAAGTCTGATTTTCAGTCATCTGTTCACGTGTTTGCGTTTTGAAAACAACAACTATTTTAGGTGTCTTCCTAAAACGGAGGACTGCAATTCACTTGGGGAGATCTTCTTGTGATTAATGCCACAAACAGCAAGAAAGCCCGACATAAATATTATCTTAAGTGCCTAAAGTCAGTCTTGTCTTTGAAATCAGATAAGCCTGAATCTGGATAACTTATATCGTCAGGACTATTTATCACATGGGCAGTAAGACTGGGGCCACCCATAGGGCAGAGTTCACTGCAGATGTGTAGATGCAATGGCCATAACACAGGTAGGTGTGACATGTCCAGAATTGTACTTATGGTGTGCTTGCTGGGGGGATCACCCTTCAGACTGTGGCCTAACGTGGTCTGCTTAGCCCAGGCAGTACTGCCATCTAGGAATTAGGTGTGCAAAATATGGTCATACTCAAGAAACTGTGAATAAAGAAGTCAAGCATCAAAAGTTTTACTGTTACAGTGCTCTGTTACCTCCCCTTGGGAACAGAGTGGAAACTGTCCTTTTCAAAGTGGTACCACTCTGTTATGATCATATAACGAAGAAAAGGAAAAACATGGCAAATGCTTAATAAATCATAAGAGGCAGATGAAACACTTACTCCCATGGCTGGAGAAGGCTTTTTCCATATAAATAATGAATGGCTTCTCCTGTGAAAATGAAAGACATGGCACGTATGTAAGAGGGAGCGGTGTCACTCTTACAGTGTTTTATTAAGGAAGGAGAGATGCCTAAAGGCAGGATTTTGTCTTAACAGTAGAAAAAAGTGCTTCCAAGTGGAGCAGGAGCATGCACAGGCAATATGACATGGCACTTCCCATCATCTTGGGAATGGTGCTGTGCAGGGCTGGGAGTTGGACTCCATGATCCTTGTGGGTCCCTTCCAACTCAGCTTATTCTATGATTCTGTGAATAATTGTTATTATGATGCACACAAAGTCCCTTGAAATCCATGGAAGTTGAAGGTGATTTTAAAGCTCACAGAAGCAGGTACACAGTAAATGTGTGAGTATGGAGAAGTTTAACACAGCAAAAATTTAATGAGGCTACCAACTAGAAATGACCTATAGGAATCACCGCTCTGTTTTTCAGAGGCTAGAGGATAAGTTTGCATTTATAGTAGTAAAAGCAATAATCTGAACAGAAATTTTGCTTCCATTATAGTTGTTCAGAAAATAAGCAAATCTCATAGCTTCTGAATAAAGTTTCTGTTACTTTCTTCTTCCCTGCTTAACTCCAGTATCAGACTATCAACCCTTGAAATCAAGTTTTTCAAGTATTTTGTTGCTTGAGAAAATTGAATGAAGAAACAAATAGCCTATAAAGAAGCAATAATGGTATAATTTTGAAAGCATTAGGTATAACTCATGTCATTAACTTCTGAAGGAATAAAGCATTGTTGCTACTTGTTTTCTATGCAATGGTAAAGAAATCAATATGACCACACAAATGCTTGATAGCATGAATACTTGAGTCATTGTAAATTCTATGAAATCTATTTTCTAAAATGTCAACAATTCATCTCTGCAGGGAACTGCAACTTCTGCATTGTATTTATCAACATCAATGTCATACAAAACACATTAGAGCATCCTTAAGAAAATAAGTGCTAAATTTATATTTGCTACAAGAATCTCAAAGAGTTTAAGGATAATTTTTATTTTTGTCTTCTTACTATACCAGCTCTAATTAAAAAAAAATGAAAGAATATCTGTATTTATTGCCTTAGAGCAGTGTTATTTAGAAAAGTTGGACTCAATGCATCAGCTTACATTTAAAATTAAATACTAAACAAAGAGAAAATATACAGTCAAAGCTGAAGTTGCAGCTCTGAGTAAGATAAGTCTCAAAATTAATGTCCAATTAGCCAATTGATGAGGATGTGCAAGCCCTTTGCAGGTCTCAGCAGTGGCCTGCCAAATAGCTGGTAGTATTCATCTCACTGAAAAAGCAAGAATTACTTAAATGTAGAGAATGGATATGTGTTCTGAATTGGCTTCTCTTCTTTGGTGTAAGGATGTGAAGAACTATCCATTAATTTGTTTTTCATTTTTGCCTTTCCCATTGAAGATGCTTTAATTTTTGACTAATAAGCTTCTTTCTCTTAAGAGTTTACATGTTGATTTGAGAGTTATTCCTGATTTCAGATGGATTTTCTGAAAGCCAGTAAATGTTGTTGAGTTCACATCTGCCTTACTATGTGCATTTGTCTGTGTGACAAAGTGGTTTTTTCCTGTTACTCACTCTACCACCACAGGCTATTTCTAAGCTTCTGCAGCTGTTTAGTACTCATATAGAGTTCGCTGACCTGGCTCTTTCTCGGTGCAAAGGTTGCAATAATCCAGTCCATGAAGATGTGTTGAAACTCCTTCTGATTATCCCACATTATGCCATTTTATCAAATACTTTCATCTCATAAAATATTTATTCAGATAATAGTGGAAATGTAGTCAGAAATCATTATAAGGACACAGCAGGACTCCATCATTTACATTTTCTTTAGAAGGCTCGCTCATGTCATGATGCTTCATACTTTTTTTCTGGGATGGAATAATTTTCTCAGTCAGAAGGAGTCTTAGAGTAAAGGTTAGAGTTTCTTACCTTGCTTAGATAGATATATCTTCCCAGGGTGGACTTCCAATATAAAAGGTTTTTTCCTCTATCAGTGCCCTTGCTTCTTTCCCTCTTTTTCCAAAATGTTCAAATGAACTAAAAAATTTACCAAAGTAGCAACTGGATGTCACTGCTTTCTTTTAATATCTACTGCAGCTTTTTACTGCAATATTGCAACTTTTATGGATGGCCCATGAACCCAAGCTTAAAGCCAAGGCAGATCAAGATTCTGCATCCTTACCAATGAGGTCCTTCGGGACTCACTTTGAAATTAAACTAAAGTAATTTTCAATATGGAATCATTTTATTGTGTGGGTGCATCTGCGCATAAAGTTTACATTGGGCTCTGAGCAGCATATAAAGGCTTGTGAGAGATAAATTAGGCTAAGTAAAGCACTCATCATTAATCAGAGTACTAAACAAGCATGAGCGCTAGAGAATGAACACAGCTGCCACTTCATTTATCTTGCTGTCAGAAGGTGACTCTCCTACAGAGAGAAGCTCAGAAGTGGTGGCTTAGGTTCTTTTGTGTCTCTCAGCTTGCAGAGAATATATATGCTCATATATATTAAATATATATCTACATTACACACATAAATGTTTTTATATTCAAAAATATACCATATATAAGCACATTTTTCTACTGGTGGGTGTAGACTGATGTTTGTGTTCTCAGTAGTCCTAAACTCTAATTTGGAGATTAAAAGTGAGAGATATGCCAGGTTATTTCAATGAAAAAATATTTATTACTGATGTTTGTATACTCTGGGTTTCTGACTCAATAACAGAAATCTTTGCTACAGTCTTACTGTCGAGTTATCTTCTGTGATAACTTTCATCAATTCATCCCTCATGGAGATGTGATGTGTAAGTAGCTGATATGGTAAACCAGAGTATCTTAGCTTCCATTTCAGAGTGAACATGTGGTGCTGGACGGTGATAGAACCTATTTTCTCATTTCCTTTGAGAAAAAACCCAGAAAAGTGAAGTGCAAGTTACTGAAAGTCTCCAAGTGTTGTTTTTATAGCGGCTGTTTGTCAAAGGATGTTTTGAAGACAAGCTAACAAACAGCTTGTCATATACTAAGTTTATAGGGCAACAGACTCTGGTGTCTGGTCTTCCTTAGTCTGACCTTTTGCATGACAGCAATAAATAAGTAGCCTTCCATGTCTCTCGTATTGTCCCAAGCTCTTGGGAAAAGGATGATTGAATAGGAAGAGTTAGTGCTGCTGCATAGGATTTAGCATAATGGATAGATCATTAACCTTTTAAGTCTGGTATCCTGGCTTCCAAACTGGCCTACCATGGCTGCTTCGAGGAAGCAAAAATCTCCATACAAGAGCAGGGGTGGTTTGTGCAGGCAAGGGGAAAGATTTCCCCAACCAGAGTCATGAGAATGGGTTGCTGTGAGGTCAGGTGGCACTGCAGCCACAGTGGGACAGCACTGTGAATTACACAGACCTCAGGGACATAGACAGGGACATGTATGGCTTTCTCTACACTGCACAACCAGCGCTAGGCACTCACTGTGCAGGGCTTGTGCTGTCTCGTGGTGTCATCTAGACCTATATCCGAGGTACCTGAGATGGCTATAGCAGTGTCTGAGGGAATATGAAGCTCTGTGTGGGCTGCGGTAGTCAGGTGGTTTGCTTTTGGGGGCGTTTTCATTACTGCCTTGCTAACAGCATCCAAATTAGCTCGCTTCAAGTCAGCCTAGGAGTGGGCACCTAAACACTGATGCAGGACCTGCACTCATTTTGATGGCAGTTTTCAGTTTATGTGAAAGAGAGTGTGCGATTTGCTGCACCTCATCCAAGAACTTGCAGGAGGAAAATACATCACCAGCTAAAAGGACAGAGATATCAATACGCAGCACTCTGTAGCTGATAATATCAGATATTCAGGGTACCATTTCCTTGAGTATCCAGGACACCTGCAAGAACAGGTGCAGGGAGACCTGTGTGTTACAGGGAGGCCTGAAATCTCTTCTGCAGTGGCAGCTGGAGACCAGGCAGGATACCCTCAGTATCTAAAATGTACCTGCTTCCCTGATTTAGGCAACTACATCCTGTCCCGGATGTATGTTTACAATGGAGTCCTATTAAAATTGGAATTCAATGTTGAAAATAAATAAAGTTTCTAATCTCATGTTGGATATTTGGCCTGAAAGAGGCTGCTCAGGGGTACAGTTTCAATTCCATTTGATTTGAAGTTACCTCACAGGATGTGTTGCAACACTTGAAAATATATGTCAGAGGATTCACCTTGACAGGACTTTCCATGAGAGAAAACAGCTAGATGTAGACAAAGCTAGATGGGTGACACATAATCAGATCAACCTCAAAAGTACCAGCTAAGCATGTTCTTAATTTCTGGTAATTTTGATGAGCCCACACTGAAAGCATGTGTCCATAATGTAGTTCATACCTATAAAATCTATTAAAAAAAAAAGATTTTCTGGTCCAGGAGCTTTAATTCATGCCTTAAAAACACCCCACACTGGTCATTACAATGCTTTGTGTGTTGTCTTGCCATCTGCCTACGGAGAGAAGTTACAGCCCCATTACATTATACTGTTGGTACTGTGCTAAAATGTAGGAAATTATCTGAGAAGTTTTCAGCTTGATTGATGCTGTGATATTTTCTGAAATAATGGTAAAGGTAGCAAGTGTGCCAATTTGAGCTGACTTACATCTCACATTAACAGTGCCATGGAAATCTAATTGTGATATTTTGTATTTCCTCATCTCTTACAGTGTGTTCCTGACAAGCGGCAGTAGCACAAGAGGTCAGAGCAACAATCTGACTTTAAAGGGAACTGAGAACAGGCATAAACTTGTTTCCAGTCACAGTAACACCTCTTTCTGGCAAATCACATGGGAAAGTGGGGAATTTACAGGTGGACCAAAGCTGGAGTCTGACTGCTGAGGCTGCCGACTTCAGAGATGATCGAGTATATAGCCAACTGCTTGGCTGCCTGAATTGTGTGTGTTCACAAAACTCTGTACAAAACCTCTGAGCATATATTAGGTGGAGGTTTCTCTTTTAAAAATTGGCTATTCATGCTTAACCCTGCCCACCATGTGTTTTACTATTATTGCCTTTATATGGTCCCCTGGGCTTTGCTGTCATCCCCGAGCAGGTGTGCTGCCACTTGCCCATTGCCTGACTAATCTCACCTCAAGAAACCTTCTATTTCTGTACTCTGCTCAAGTCACGTCCTTACTGGTCTGGTTTTGCTGCTGTGCAGAAGTTTTTATTAGTTTTCTTAACAGTGTAAAAGCAAATTGTTTAAATAGCAACAAGCATAACAAACATCTTAGTTTCTACCAGGTGTCTTCTGTCACTGGCGTGTGTGCTCATAGTGTAACAGGCTTCACCCTTGGGAAATCAGATTTTCAACTTCGACCTTTGTTTTGTGCTCTGCTGATTTCAGCAGATCGGGGAGGGGTTGGGAGCTAAGCTTGTCCTATAAACAAAAGTGAAAAAAAAATCAGAGTGTAGAGCTAGCTGTCTGGGAAAACTTCATCAGGTCTAAAGTTCATAGTTCATCCACAGAAACTTCCTTGCATGGTCAAGGTGTGAGCATCAAGAAACCAGAGGACTGTCACATTGTCACTCCATGACTTCACCTCCGAGGAGAAGCAGAAGTTCAAGAGGAAAGCAAGGCTTTTTGCCTCTTCAGGTTTCTCTGGAAAGATCATGGATACTGTACCTAAGGGCCAAAATTGAAATGCTGATAGAGTTTTCAAAGCAAGTTGCCATTTTCCAGCATTCAAATGATAAATTTTTCAAGATAGCACATGTATTCTTTTGGCAACTCACAAGATGCTCTGATGCGGTCTGTTTTCTCCTCCTGTCTGTTTCCTGCAGAGGGTTGCTGGTCACCACATGGCTGCAAAATTCTGCACTTCTGACAGGGCTCCGTGGGGTAGGGAGACAAATGGGATTCATGCCCTGCAACATTCAGCATTGCAGTATTCAGTATTGTAGTACTTAGTTTCTAGGCATCGTGCTTAGTGCAGTGCACAATCTTGGATGAAGTGCTTGAATTGCTGGAGAGAAGTCTCTTTCTTACTACCATAATCCCATACTGGAATTTTCTATGCCTTGCCTCTCTGGTTATAATCTGCACTGTTGGCACACCCTGACTGCTGCTTTCATGCCTTGCCTTTGCCTTCCTGGCATGCTGGAGAGCCTGGAGGGAGTCTGAAGCTGTCTGTGCATCAGGTTACTGAAAGGGAAAGGTGGCAGGGCAGGGCCTTCCCTGTTGTTTGCAGGATCAGGAGTCCATGGATGCTGGAGGGATGCTGCTGTTCCCATACAGCCTTTAGCAGAGTCTGAGAGGAGACTCTGCACTGCTGACAGCTGTGCAGCTCCTTGGGAGGTAAAGATGGGTGTCACCAAAATGGGGCTGCTGGCACGGCAGTGTGTGCCAGGGGCTGCCCCAGGCCCTGCTGGGCTCCACCCAGACAGGAGCAGCCCACTTATGCAGTGGTTCAGTGCACTCCTCTGGAATGTAGGCAGTGGCATGTGCAGAGTGCGAGGGTGAAATTGGGCCGTGGTAACCAGCATGTTGACTGGAGTCACTTTCTCTAGTCTCTGCAGTAACATAAAATACGGAAGAATTTACCAGTGCAAGGAAGCACAATGCTATGTGAGCACCAGAAGCACTGGGTTGTGAAATAGCTTTTTTCAACTTTCTTGTCTCTGACCAAGGAAGTTGTAAGTATAATAAAGAAATACTGATTTAAACCCTCTCACCACTGGTGTACTTTGAGTGTTTTGCAGATAATGCTTTTTATTTTTCTTGCGAGTAAACTTCAAGCCATTTGGTATTTGTATCTGCATTTATTCTGATAACTAACATTTATGTCAGGACAGAGAGGAGAATTATACATGAGACAGTGGTAGGGATGTGAAACAACATTGTGAGGTTCCAGCAGCCACAGAAAAATTATTACTTTTACTTTTATAGATGTCCTTTATACTACAGATAGTAATACCACACATAGTTCACTTCCAGAATACATTTCCTCAGTAGGCACAACAGGCATTGCCTGCGCATTTTCTGTGGACTGCAAGTTCTTTACAGGAGTCACAGCTCTTTTTCAGTTGTATATTTCTCTGTGCCTGAGGAGCCAAGTACTGTGCAAGGTAACAGGGAATAACAAAACTAATTTCACCTCAACATAAAGTTCAGCACAGTCAAAAGTGCTGCTGCTTCATTCAATTCCCTTTGTACATAACAGGAATCTGTGTTTACATTACAACTGAGGTTAAAAAGTCAAGACATAGCAGTGGTTAGCACATCTCAAGCCATAGGTTGAGTGTCTACATTTTTGCTGGCCTGAGAAGCAAATGAGTCAATGTTTTCCGCTGAAACACACAACACACTTCTTGGGGGGAAAAAAGTGAAAGTGCTTTTGCACAGAAGTGCTGCTTTTTTCCCAGTAGAATAGAATAGAATCACAAAATATTCTGACTTGGAAGGGATCCACAAGGATCATCAAGTCTAACTCTCAAGTGAATGGCCCATACTGGGATCAAACCCACAATGTTGGCATTATTAGTACCATGTTCTAACCAACATGGTGCTAATAATGTTAATTTTGGTGTTTTCTTCCAAGTAGCAGAAAAGAAGGAATGGTCTTTAGTCATTCTAGGGCTGACTCAGAGAAGGGAACGTCCTTTCTGTTGCTGAGCCAGCTGTTCTGTAACTTCCTGCATCTTTTGAAACACAGCTTGCCAGAATGGATATTTCCCCTTAAAATAACTTGGCACTTATGGTCCCGGCTGACCTTTAACCACTGAACCTGTTGACTGTGATATAAACTCTGCCATTATCTTTATTGCAAAGGAAGACTTCTGTTCAAATTTGGCATTCGTGTATTACTTTGACAATTATTTTTGTGTGATAGGCAGTATCACAGCAGTGTAGTATTTGAGGTCCTAAAATCATAGAAAACAAAATCCAGTTCCCTGCATTGCCCACAAGCTTTCTGTGTAATCTTAGCAATCACTTAGTTCAGAGGGGTTGGCTGCCTGTACATCTTTACAAACACCTCTGAATGTCTTTACAAACTGATTAATGCCCTTCCCTATTTCACATGGATACTACAAAGATAAATACATGAAAGTATTTAAGGCACTCTGAAAGTAGGGGTATTTAGATGATTAACTCCCACTGAAATCAAAAGTTTTTGAATAATGTGTTCCTCACAGGACCGTGTTTTTTCTTACCTAGGAAAGATGAGCTCTTCTAGCTGCCTTGCTGTTTAAATGACTGTGGTCTTCATGGTCCGACAAAGATGCTCCATGTTTCAAACATTCTTCATGGCCCAGAAAGAAAGTACATCAAATAATCATGCAGAAGTCCTCCAGCTTGTGCAGCTGATGGCATGGTGAAGCTGCAGGTGGTCAGCCTTGGTTCATGTCACCCTTTACCTCACTACCACAACTATTCACTGGTTAGGAAGAGTTGTAGCTCTCCAGCACTGAGACCGATTCTTGTGACTCCATAGATGGAAAGGCTTATCATAAAGCCTCCATGCTTCAGGAGCTTATTCACTGCCACAGTTCTGTTAATTATTTTGTCTGCATGGCCATTTTCCTCTGAAAACATCATGTCTCAGAACACAGCTTGTACCTGAACTTTTTTTCCCAATGTATCGATGATAGGGGAAAGATTATTCTACTGAATCATTCGGGGAATTTTTTTTTGAAAACAGAGAGCTTTCTGACTGGCTGAAAGCTCATAGGTTGGAGGCCTCCAAATGCACATCTGCAGCTGTGTGGGATGAGGGTTTCCAGCTCTGGATTCAGGCAGGGAAACAATCTGCTATGCCTCTCTCCATGCTAAGATGTGGAAATGACTTCACTGTTCCACATACCATGGTTGGAAACATTGGAAGGATCCAGTGATGACATCTTGCTCATATATTTTCTCAGTTTCCTTGTCCCTGTCCTCAGTCTGGGATGGAGGACCCCAGACTTCTCTCTGCTCCTCAAGCAGAGGAAAGAGCGTAGCAGAGTAGCTTATGGTCACAGATGTGATTAAGGCATTGCATTACTTCCATCTTGCCACAACATGTCAGTATAATCCCATATATGGTTCAGCCACACTTCTTTTTATAGTTCCTTGGTTTATTTAGAAAACATTGCCTTGGGATTTGGGATTTAGCTGTTGTTCTTTTCAGCTTCAATTTGTTCTCCATTCTGTGAAGTAATAACTGCGTGCACTGAGTTGAAATGTACCTCTTCTGAGAAAAGTAATGCAGATTTGTTTCAGGAATAAATCTCTCCTTTTTATACTTTTCTTTAAAAAGGAGAGTTCGTGCATTCATTAAAGGCTCAGTTCTCTAATGTACTTTTCCAGGACTGGCTCCTGCCAAGCTAGGTACACTTATCAATGAGAAATTAAATTATACCTTATGACTGTGGTTTGATTTTTTTTTTACTTGTAGTATTTAAATTGGGATTTTCTTTACAAAGTAATTCTGACTCTTCTCTGGTAGTGAAATATTTACATCTGGTGTTTTTATGCAGACCCTGGCTAAAATGCTGTCTCTAAGCAAGTGAACAGATGACCTGTATCATTGTGTGAAGTTAGCCTTTGGACTGTGAAAGCTGGCTCTGATTTTGGCACAGCCCATAGCAAGCAGAGAGTCTGTTCCTACTTCTGCTTTACAACCTCTCCAAATAAACATGATACCACCCCAGACTTACGGTCATCCACACCCATTATGTCCACTCACCAGTGCCTGCTCAGTCCTTGCCTAAAACCAGGAGTGAATTGCTTGTGAGGGTTAAATACACAGCCTCCTGAGCCATGACAGCAAATGCAAAATGGACAAGAGGGAAGAGTGAACCTCTCACTCTTTTCTCCTGCTTTGCCACTAAGAAAGTGAAAACAGTTTTGGGAAATTCTGTCTTCTCCATATCCCAAGGATGCCAGGAGTTGAACCCACTGGACTGACTGTCTCTTGTTGAGTTTGTCCATGCTATTCTCCAGCTAACTGAAGTGCTTTAAGGCTGGAAGAGACATAATCTGCAAAGGTCTAGATAAGTGCCTCAAAACTTGCTTCTACTTAAGAAATATTACATTAATACAGCATGCTCAATAATATAAGCAGCTATTTACTCTGTTCTGTTGTGCCTGCATAATGTGGGTGTAATGTCTTCCAGTCTCCTCTTTTGGCCTGCTGGTTGTGACACTTCAGCTTGCTCAAGTCTTGAAATTCATTAGAAATACTAGCACTGATGTTTGGATCATAAGCATTAAACAGATGTTTTTAATCTCGACTGTTCGTAGAGGTACACCCTGTTCTGCACTGTTCACCAGCTGAAATGGAGTGCAGAGTGGGAGTTAATACTCAGTTTGCTGCATGTAAACTTCAGTGAGCTGTTTGGACCCTCATGATTACACAGCAGAAGTTTCTTGGGTGTTGTTTTTTTCTTTTCCAGTCAGCACGGCAAGGAAACAAGGTGGTGTGAAGTGTAACTTGTGAAACTTGCACAATGTGAGCAGGAGCAGAGGCCCTGGAGCAGGGAAGTGGCCTGGCCCAAGGCAGGGGAGACTCTTTGTTCTCTCATCAATGTAGTGCTGACCTGTCAGTCTCTGTTGGTGAAATCACAGGGCTGTCACTAACAAGAAGCTGAGGGTGGCTGGAACAACCTCAGCTCCTGAAGTAAGACTGATGAGTGTGCAGAGCAATGTGCTCTCTTTGCCTCCTGCCTCGGATTACATGTGTATGCTGCATTCCTGGCAGGAGCATTGAATATTATATATTGAATTATACTGCTTTCAGAGAAATAGCACCTCACTAATAGCATTCCCAAAGGTCACTGATTGCAGTGTGAGCTCCGACTGGATGTGTGAGATAAAGATTGATCAGAGCTGTCAAGGACAATTTCCATTCCTGTCCTACTCCAGGAAATTTAGACATGTCATTGGAAATCTCACAGCCTGGAAAATTAAGGACACAGGGATTTTTTTCCTACAGAGAAGAGAATCTTATTTTGTTTTTTCACTCAAAAACCAAAATGTTATGAATGATATTTCAATAAGTGGTATTTTTTCCTCGCAGCACAATTCCAGTTTTTCATTAGAAATACTTCTCTGGGAGTGTTTTCGTTGATACTATCCACATGCATTACAGAGGCTTATGGAAAATCAGCTGAAGCTTCTGGGCTGTTCAGTTTGCCCTCCGCTGTCTGGCTTATTTCCCCATCTTACCCCATAACATGGCTGGCTGTCCTTGGACCTTGAGAGGTCATGTTTCTTGCCACAGGTCACCAGGTGTTGGTTACACCAATGCATGGCTCTTCTGTTTGGTCAGGTTGATGGCCTCATTCTGAAATGTTACTTTTCCTACTTCATCTGGAAGTAGCAGAATCTTTTTTGTTGTAATGGTCAGTCATGGTAAAAATATAAACAACATAATGTTCCTTTAAAAGACCTATGGTAATTTGAGTTGGTGCTTTCAGCTGTCTTTACTATACAGCAGGTATAAAAATTAGGGAAAGTACCTTTTCCCAGCACAAGCCATTTTGGGCAGCTTTTCTCCAAGGCATCACAGATACTCTGTTTGCACACACTGAAAGGTTCACACAGCTGCAGTAGCTCTTGCTTGTTTGTGGCTCTGGTTCTTTTTTGAGGTCATAGCACAGCTTGAAGAGCAAGGAGGTGTATGACTGGAACATACAGAATAACTGATCTCACTATGTCTCCCAGCTGGATTTCCCAGTTCAGGGCATGTTCTGCTCAGCTCTTCCCATTGCTTGTCCTTGATCCCAGCCTCTTGTGTTTCAAAATCTTAAGCACTCAAAATACATTGCACTTTATATCATTGTGTCTCCTGTTATTTCTGGAAATCTGTCTTTCTGTGGCAAACACTAGTGAGGAGCAAGTTGGCAAGAAATAATGCCCTTGTGTGCTCAGGGATGGCATAATGATACATCTTGTGCAGCTGAGAGGATTTTACTATTTATTTAGTAAGTTTCTGTACTTTTAGCATAAATTTTCATGTTATTTATGAGAGTGGACCAATATTTCAGTGAGTGAGAGAATCAGCTTCAAGAAAGTATTCAGAATGAATGTGATAAAAAGAAGTACCAAACTGGGATCTCAGTTTCTGAAGTCTCTTCACATTAATTTTCCAGAGTTTCACTCATCCTACTCCATTTTCCACAAGATCGTTCAAATTTAAAAATGATAATTCAAATATAAAAGTAATAAAAGGCAAAGAGAAGGTTCTTGGCACTAGAAAGGCTACTGTGCCCAAGGCACTCTGCAACTCCAGTGTACACATCAACATGATCTGATCTGCATTTCATCCCCATAACCAGGTTTTCTCTTCTGATTTGCTAATGTAACCCTACAAATCAAATACGCATGACTTCAGGGTCCAGCTTGTACCTGGTGAATGTCCCATTAGTACATTACAGTGGTATTTCAGTGACTGGGGTAGAGCTTCAGTCACCCAAGCATAGGTGCTGTGTGCATGACTTCAGCTGCCACCCTCAGGACGTGAGGGTCTCATGCAGATCCCCCACTGTATCTGCTAATCACGTATGAGTTTCTCTCTCTGGCTTTAGAAATCTTCTCTGTAATGTCTCCCTCTAAAGTTGCTGTTGAAATAGCTGAAATGGTCTCTGATCAGAATACATCTATGTTGTGTCCTTATAGGTATATCTTCTCCTTGACTATGGACAATAATAATAAATAGTTTTGCTCCACAGGAATATGGGTCTCCTTTTCCCAGGCAGAAACTGCTTAATGTCTGTGTTGTACGTCAAATTACTTTGCTCCTATTTTCTACACTTGTTGAAATACACATTTCTGCTCTAATGCTGCATGTTCTCTGCTTCCCAGCCCCTGTCTGTGTGCACTTTGTCTTCTTTCCTTTTCTGTCTTTTCCAGCAGTTTCTTCTCCACGTTTGTGTCTCTGAGTCTCAATCCACTCAGAGAATGATTTCACAGACCCTCTGGAAGCGGTTAAGTTTGATTTAACAAAGACAACGCTATTGTTTGTCTTTTTGCTGATATCTTTTAGGAGCTTTTTTCTTCCAAATGTACTAATTTATATTGAGAAGTTAGCCTAGAAATAAAACCTTAGCCCTATAACAATCATGTGCTTGTCAGCTATTAAACAAATCCAGCGTCACATAAAAAGCAATGTTAAAAAATACTCCTCTTGTGAAAAATGAAAAACAAGAGTTTATGGATGTTTCTTGGAAATTGGGATGATCTGCGATTTCTTATACCCCAAAAAAGAAAAAAAAAGTATTAGAAACACATTGCCTGGAATAAATAAATTAAGTTAATAACAATTTTATATGCTTTGAGTGTAACAATTAGCACAATGACTCTTCATTGTCATCCGGTTCCTGTGTTTAAAAGTAAGGACATTTCTGAAGAGTCTAGTCCTCAGTGTGATACTCCTGGGCTGCGTTTTGTCATTATTAATAATATTTAGGCAACTCAGCATCAGGGCCCCACTACCTTAGAAAAGAGCAAAATATTTCAAAATTTAAAATTGTCTTCAGTATTTACCTCAGATCATGGAACTTTTTCAGGTATTCCTTTCCTTGTAAGCACTGGGGCTCAAGCTTCCCATTTTTCTCCATCTCAAGCCAAAATTCTGGTAGCAATGACTTCTTTAACTGGCTTTTCAGTGGAATAAACACGTAACACAATAAAACAACCAGTGACTTCATTATTTGAGGAATTACGTTTAAAAGGTTTTTTTTCTTTCCTTGGAAATCTTTTACAAAAGATTCTGAAAACAAGTTGTGAAGGAGACTATAATGTTCCTGATCATGAACACCAGTGTCATTTCTTTCCCTTCCCTTCTCTGCAGAAAGCACCCTTGTTTTGTGTCTTGTGTTCTTTGTGGCAAACTAATACTCAGGAGTTTGAGATTTCTCCTTTTATTTTTTAAGACGAGTTTTACAGATTAGTATCTTTGATCTTTGTAGCAAACATTGAAGTCCATAGAAAACCCCGCCTAATTATGATTAATTCCCTGCAGTCTGGAATACTTGATAATGTCTAACAGATCTATGGCAAAAGCCAATGTCATTTCACAACAGAACCCCACCCTGGGCTGCAAAGTGGTTCTTAGCTGAGATCAAGCCATGCAAGTAAATAAACCCCAAGTCCACGTCTGATTAAAGCAGATATATGGGAGGTATGAACAGGACTGGCCAGATGCTGCACCATATGATAAACACCAAGGACCATGGCATCCTATAAAACTGGGCATTTATATGGTACAGCTGGCTATGCATAATCTTCTCCTAATTTATAAGGCTGGAGCATCTGGTTCATTGCTGTTGCTCTATCAGCTTTTCTGGAGGCCTGTTCTTGAATTTCTGGTAGCTGAATATTGCTCTTCTGAGTGCCAGCAGAATGGGAAGTTAAATCCATTTATAGTAGGAGATAAGCTCTTATTCTATCTGGCAGATAAGGTATGTTCAAACAAAAGAAGGAAAGAAGGGTAGGCCCTTGGGGGATGGGTTCCACTTCACAACAAAATCCACAACTACAAACTCTAACAGAAATAATATCTATTTCTCTTTGGCAGGACCCTCAGGTGTGACAGAGAGGCTCGGCCAGAGGAGGTCATTGTGACAGGCTGTGCCTGTGACTGCAGACATCCCTCAGCAACGTGGCAGGTGAGAGTTCACAGAATAGGTCTCACAAGTCCTGCTTTTGTTACACTGCTTGATCTTTCTCTCCCAGTGCCATAGCCCTACAAGTCAGAATTTCTCTCTTTCCTGAAACAGAAGCTGGCACTTGGCACTTGGTTAGAAAATGCCTGCTGTGTAAGTGACTAAAAAAACAAAAGAAGAGTGTTTTCCGCTGGGTCTTGCAAACTTTTTGCCAGAAGAAGCCAAGCCAACAATGTGAAAGCATCCTGAACTGAATGGTGTGCACAACCCACTGAGGAGCTGTGTGCCAGCCTGGGCAGTTCTGGAGATGTGGACCCACAGCAGATGGTTTGCTTGTGCCCATGAGGCGAAAGAGAAAGGAGGGCTAGAACTCACTTTTCCAGGTGTTCCCAAACTGACTTGCCAGCAGGAAAGTCCCAGCTGCGGTTAAGAGAACTCTTTCTCCATTCCACCCTCGCAGAATTGTAAACAGCATTGCACCATGCAGTCTAAGGCATAATAAGATGTTTTTTAGAGTTACAGCATTACCAAGTCTATCTAGAAGCTGTGAGTTCAGACCACTCAGCCTTTGGGGAGAGAAAAATACAGCACTAGTCATTCTACCAAAACCTTCCCCAGTAAAATTACATGTCAGAACAGCACTGAAAGAAAATTTGCATTTCAAATGGAAAGGGAAGATTTGCTTTTGCAGAACATCATGGGGTTGGCAGTAATAAATCACGGTACTGTCAGAATGGAAGTGGGTTCCTGCAACTCTTGCGCTGCTTTCTGTAAGTCTGTGTTGTTGCTGAGGAAGTGAAATCTGGTTAGCACACAACTTAGCACACAACTGTGCAAGACTTTTTCAGATCTTCTATTGTTTTTTGCAGCATACATGCTGCACATTTTTCATAATTTTATCAAATCAAAAAACTTCCAGATTTCAAATGTCTCCATAGACCTGTAGCATGGCAGCTGCTATATTGCTAGCTAGGTCTGAATGCTTCAGGTACTCTTATGGCTCTGCCTCTTCTTTTTTCTCTCTCCTTTTATTTTTAATGTTTTCTATAAAACAGTTTTACCCTCTGCATCTGACATAGGTACAGTATCTGGAATTGTCAGAATTTGTTCTCTGATAAAGCTTTATCTTTGTGTAACAATGGCAACACAAGCTGCCCTAAGGAAAAAAATGAATTTGAGAAAGAACTTCAATTACTACAGATACTGCTTTCAGGCAGTGATAACCCACAAGTGGATGAAGTCATCACTGCTGAAATGTAAGACAGGCTATTTCTTAATAGTTTGCCTGGATAGTTTTTCTGGCCAGTGCAAGACAGGCAGCAGGGCTGTGTAGGATCTCACACTTGTCATGGCACTAGATACTATGCAGAGATTTAAAGGCTTGCTTCCCAAAAAAAGTCTTACCTAAATAAAGAAACTGTGGGATATGAGTGGGCAAAACATCTGGAAGAATTGGGAAAGGAGCAAAAAGTAGTGAAAGAAACCTGGTTTTATGGACTAGATATGTAGATACAGCTGGATGTTGTCTGCAAACCTAATTGTTCAAATATATCATGTAATAGAATCAGGTGGTGGAAATATGTAATGACCTCTTTCATTTTGTTATAGGCAAGAGTGACCAGCATTGACTTCCTTAAACACAACCTCTTCCCAAATGCCTACTGACAGCATCTTGATGCAGCTCTCAGTTCTGATGCCTCCAGGAGAGGTGCTAGTGACAGACCATGAAAAGTGCTTTGGATGTGGATTAAGAGAACTCAGGGTCGTTACTTACACTGAATTGATCCACCTTTGTGTACGTGAGTTAAGGGAACAGTGGACAGTGATTATGTACCTGGGATCTCCATTTTTCCCAGGACTTGCTTTGCCGTTTTGTGTCTGGGCCACTCTCACCTCATCTCATTTAATCTGCAATAACACAACATAGGTAAGCACTAAGATTCTCATTACTTACAGACCTTACAGATGTGGAAAAGCTATTTCACCTCTCCCTCTTGGTGTGGCTTAGTGAGTCACTACCCAGACCTTGCCCGAGCAATTTTTTCCGTCGTAAGATGAAGGACTAAAATCATTAGAAATCACAGGTGATGGTCAGCATTCAGTCACCATTTACTGTGAAATGGCTGAAATAGAGGTCACAGAATCACAGAATTCTTAGGGCTGAAAGGAACCTCTGGAAATCATGCAGTCCATTCCCCCCTGCCCAAGCAGGGCTACCTAGAGGTGACACAGGAATGCGTCCAGGTGGGGTTTGAATGTCTCCAGAAAGGAAAACTCCATGACCTCCCTGGGCAGCCTCTTCCAGTGCTCTGCCACCCTCAATGTAAGGAAACTCTGCCTTGTGTTGAGGTGCACATTCTTGTGTTTTAGTCTATGGCCTGTGCTCCTCATCCTGTCACTGGGCACCACTGAAAACAGTCTGGCACCATCCTCTTGGCACCCACCTTTGAGATATTTATATGCATTAATGAGGTCCCCTCTGTCTTCTCTTCTCTAGACTAAACAGGCTCAAGTCCCTCAGATGCTCCTCATAAAAGAGATGCTCCAGAACCCTCATCATCTCTGTGGCTCCCCACTGGACCCTCTCCAGTCACGTCTTGTCTTTCTTGTACTGAGGAGCCAGAAGTGGACACAGCACTCTAGATGTGGTCTCACTAGGGCTGAGTAAAGGGTCAGGACCACCCACCTCCCTTTACCTGCTGGCCACACCCTTCCTGATGCACCCCAGGGTACCATGGGCCTTCCTGGCCACAAGGGCACTGCCAGCTCATGATCATCCACCAAGACTCCCAGGTCCTGCTCTATGGGAGGTCAGCCCCATGCCTATGCTGGTACTTGGGGTTATTGCTCCCCAGGTGCAGGACCCTACACTTGCCCTTGTTGAACCTCATTAAGTTTCTCTCCACCCAATTTTCCAGCCTATCAAAGACTCCACTGAATGACAGCACAGCCCTCTGGTTTATCAGCCACTCCCCACAGTTTTGTTTCATCAGCAGACTTGCTGAGGGTCTCTTTCCTTTAACTGTCTTTTACCGAATGGCAGAGAGGATCTTTCCTGTTTTAGTTTATATGCATTCCTGGCTAATCACATACTGGTTTCACTGTCAGAAATATTATGTTGAGGGTACTATGAAGACACTGTGAGAATGGAAATACTCCTGTATTGTACATTTCTTATTTTAAAGAAAGGACACTTTTTTCATTTTCTGTTGTAATCATTGTAGAAAATATAAAATGTCTGAAACTTCTATTTTATAGATTGTATTTTAATTCCAAGAATTAAAATACAAAACCCCTAGAAGCAGTCTTAAGGATATTTTCACAAAGACTTTTTTTCATGGCTTTATTTTTATATTACAAGACTGTTTCCTTTGAAAACGCAAATATGTACCATCATAAATTGTAATACAGGACATACAAAGAATCCTTGACCTTCATGTGGCATTAAATGATTGTGATGAATCAAATTAATGCAGCAAAGGTTAAATCAATACATCCAAGTATGTATTCCAGACATAGAGAGCAGATGTTGATTTACAGCTGGACCTCTGATGGAAGGCATTTTCTGCCATTATCCCTGCAATGGAGAAGAGAAAGAGAATTGCTGCTGGTGTGTGCATTTAAGCTAGGTGGTATTAAACTGAACTGACATTCAACACATGCCATTCACCTGCATCTGTCCTGTCCTCTGCAGGTTGTTTGGAAGTCCAGCTCTAACCTGAGTTTCCAGCTCTTTACAGTACAGGGAAAGCAAGAAAAAATGCAGTAAAGTCCCCCAGAAAGTGATTCCTTCCTTAGCCTAAACCCACTAACCAAGACTCAAGAGACACCAATGTTATGCATCATATTATGAAGCAGAAGAAAGGAAAACTTTTGTAGTTTTAGGGTGGAGAACCGAGAACAGAAGCCCGGGTTCAAACTCTGACACTTTTCCAGTTTTCCTCTGTCACCCCAAATCTGAGCTTGCTAAGGCCAATTCCAATCAAGTCTGGTTTGGGTTAGATCTTTGTACACTCCATGCCTTTGCACCTGCAAGGCAGGATTGATCGATAGCAAATCTTTTGGCTGGGCATATGATAGGTGACAATACTCCAGTGACTGAGGTAAGTAAAAACCAGATTTTTCAGACCAGCTAGTGCAGAAAATTCTTGCATTTTGGCCCACGGGAACTCATGACATTTAATAATTGATTTATTTTTAAACACACTACACTGAAGAGTGGCCATGAAAAGGAAACAGGCTCATTTTAAGTAATCCATCAGATCAATTCCTGAGCAGAACGGGCTGGCAGAGCTTTCAGGAGAATTGTATGTTAATAAAGTTGGAGGTCACTCATTTTCCTAATTAATTATTACTTGGCAGAAAAAAAATCATGAAAGCCATACTATGTATAACTATTTAATTATACCATGTATAACTGTTTGAAGAAAGGGAAGAAGCAGATATTTCTGAGGACAGTGCCAGCATGAAAATAATTGTCTGTCCTATTCCTCTAATCATCTTGGCCTTATCATTCTGACCTGATGTGCATCTGAGATTATGTAAGAATTCCAGCTAATATTGTCATGTGGGATGGCAGTTTCTATGACACACATTTTTCTCTGCTTTTGGAGAGTATCTGCCTTTGGTGAGGAGATAGTTCTTGACTTCCAGAGTCATGTCCGGTTTCAGCCAGTGACTTACCTGTCTCGGAGGTGCCAGCCCTGTCACTGCAGCACGGTACATTGCCTGCTGCTGTAGGCACTGCTGCGGTCCAGCATCGGCACGTACGTTTTAGCCACGATGCAGTAGCTGACTCCAGGCCTCAAATCTTGTATTTTGATAACCTTGTCTTTCCCTTCATACACCAGGACTCTGTGTTGCTTCACACAGAGTGGAGAAAAAAGAGCCAGTCAAGCACATTTCCCTAGCAAGAGTGTCTGTGAGTGAAGTTTGATGAGAACAGAGGACGCAGAACAGTACATGGACTTACACAAACTCAACAGCATTAATAACTTATTTATGCTTTTTAAAGAGAATCCCCCCCCTCCCCCAATTCCTCTCCTGTCCAAATTTTTTAATCTAGGTCATAGATTATGAAGTATTAAGTTGATGGAAAATAATACAGGGAGGAATTACAACTCAATTCAATCAAATTCAATTCCTGAAAAATAAGCCTGCTTTGTTTTCAAACACTTGCACAGTCATCACTGCTCTCACAGTCCCAGAAGACTGTTTCAACAGTAAACAAGTATGGTGTGCCCATACTTTCCTGGCTTTTCAATGGTAAAAGGTTAATATCTGAATATACTCTTACCTCATCTAGCAAGTTGTTAATTATGAAGACTTGATACAGCAGATCATAATAATTTGTCATTGTTATTTTGCTGCCTCTCTTCCTTTTATAAGGGGAATGTGGAGCCTGGAGCTTTACTGTTACGGATTTGTTGCTATGAACCACAGTTACCATTGGAGGTCCTATCATAGCTGTGGAAAAAAACAAAGCTATAAACACAGTTATAGTTTATTAATAATATTTCATAGATGCAATTTGAATACATTCAACAAATGCTCACGTTACCAACAATATATTATGCTATATTTACTCTTCAAGTGACACTTCATAAATTCTTACTTTTTGGTGTTTATTGGTTATTGTTATTTTGGAGGTGACATTTCTTGTGTTTGTAAATCTATCTTTGAGCCAAACTTTTTTTAATCCCTTAGAGCTGCATGTTGTTAAGTGCTGACCAGTCAAGCGAAATTCCAAAATTGCCCTGATTTTCTTTTTCCCTCATATTTGTCTGTGTGCTTGGACTGCACAAAACATCCCTTTGAACCATTTCAGCTATGCCAAGGATGCAGTTTCCATCATCACTTTCAAATATTTTGCAATCAGCTTGTAAAACACAGCTAAGGATTCAATCTAGTGCCTGCATACATGTGTGTGCAGCACCAGTAATGTGGGGACACAGGGCAGCAGCTGCCACATGGATCCCTCCAGGAGGAAGAGGTGGCACAGGGCAAGATGTTCTGCTTTTGCTGCAAGGTACTGCTTTATGTCAAAGCTTGTGGTTTCGTCTGTGCAGGAGGCTCAAGGTAGTTTGCACTTCGGGGCTGTGAAGTGACCCACACTGACAATTCAATTTTGCATTGACCAGTGGGGGAAAACGGGTTAATTCACGGTGAACTTACTGGTAGGTACACTGCCAGTGTTCAGTTTGGGCAGTCCTCCATCTCTAACATACTGTGGCACTATAATTACAGTACTAACCAAAAGCTTTGTGCATGTCCTTTCTATGTCCTTTCCTGCAGTCAGGAAAACACATAAATGTGAGAAGAATAGTGGCCACACACCACACAGCTCTGTTCTCTCTTTTCCCCCCAAGCAAAGAATGCTTCCTTTTTCTTGTCTTGAGTCCTGTCCTTCCAGCAGCCCCAAAAATGCCTGAAAATAATTTGTGTAGTTCCATGCCCAGAGGAAGAGGTTGAACTAAAGGAATCTTTTGATCTCCTAATTACTGGTAAATGGCTACTTAGCCATAATCGCTTGGCTTTCAAGTGTGTGGAGAATTACTTTGGCATAACACTTCACTTGAGAGCTATTGACTGACTCACTTCTTTAGGTACAGCTTTGTGGCTAGAAAAGGATTACTCATGTTTGCAAATTGTGAGCAGAAATGATGCATTCCATGCCACAGAAGATCGAATTCCTTCCTGGGGGACACATATGTTTGCACTTACTTTCTCGCCAGGGAGTGAATCTGCAGCTGAGGCTCCAGTTGGAAGAGACACCAGCCAAGGTGGCTCTCACCCTGCCATAGTAAGGCTCCTGGATGTCAGAGGTCTCATGTGTTAGGTCACAGACATGGCTGGGAATCCCCCAGCAGTCGTCTTTGTTTTGCCACGTGCTCTGCCCATACCTATGGAGAAAGAGGAGGAAGGATGTAAACTTTAGGGATCCCTGCCTGTGTCTGTGCAGATTCTTAGCCATCTGTTTTACTCCAGTGGCGCTGACAAGCGTTCTGCCGTGGAAATTAACTGCCTTCAATTTGATAATAGCGAAGGTTGATTTCATGGGCGTTTGGGAGCTACAGGTTTCCATCTTTTCTGAAAGACGTCTAAAGCAGAGACATGGGTCATCAGCCCTGTAGGAAGCCACTTCTTACTTGCCCCATGGGAGAGGCAGGCAAGCTTGGGCTTAGCCAGGGTGTTCAATGATGGGCAGAATGCCGGATTCCAGCGGACAGTTTCTCAAGGGCAGTAATGATTTCAGGCATGCACCAGTGTGCCAGGGATGGGAGCAGACCCTGAGAACCAGCCCCTAATGTTGCCTCAAGCATTCCATGCAAGGCACCTTGAGGCAGTGTCGTGGGCAAGGCAGGCCACTGAAATACAATAAACGTCCTATTACAGAAGAACTTGACCTACCTCGACCTGCTTCAGGCAGGTGGCTGGACCCAGTGACCTTCAGAGATCCCCTGCAAACTACATTTTTCTTCAAATCCTTGGTGCAGTGAAGGTGCAGAGCATGAGCATAGAGGTGCTTATTCCTTGCCTGCCTCATGCTGCTTGACTGCACCTTATGGGATTGATAAGCGCAGAAACAACTGAGAGCTGGCAGCCAAGCAGGACGTGGCAGTTCCCCAGGAATGAGAACATCCTGTCACCTAAGAAATCCTTTTGACGTGCCCAGCAGGGATAAGCCCCAGCAGAGTGGGAGGCCTCGGTACTTACACTTTATACTGCACAAAGTAGAGTGCATCTCTCGCCTCTCTGGCCCACCCAGGCTGCCAATGCAAAGTGGTGTTGAAGTTTAACGAATGAAACTCTACCTTCTGCGGCTTAATTGAATCTCGCAGGTCTGGGTTTTCCAGAACTAAAAGCGCTGCAAATAAGAAGGAATGATAACATAACATGTTTGTCACAGACACGCTCCTCTGTATTGGAATCAGAGGGTATTGCTACAGACTATTTAGTTTCATGACCATAGGGAAATTAAATCTCCTGGGTCTCACATTCAAAACTTTCCAAGTCATGAGATCAAGCAATTACAGAAGAAACACATTTAGAACTACAAAAGGAATACTTTTATGTGGTCTGAGAGTTTGGAGGTGCGTTTTTTGCTGTTTGTTTTGGGTTTGTTTGTTGTTATTTTGTTGTTCTTTTATTTTTTTCTTTTTTGTTTGTTTGTTGGTATAATTTTCCTTAGTGAGTTTGCTGCTGTGAAAGATGTCTCATGAACATCCCAGGAAACAAACCCTTCAGATCTATTCACAGAGTCTGCAGTAAGCAGCCCCATCAATACTTAAAAGTCAAGTGCCCTTTCCCTCTTTACTCCACATCTCAACTTTAACCTGAAGAGATTATAGCTCTTTTAACTGTTGGCCCAGTCATGTTTACCAGCTCCTGCCTAATAAACAATCACCTGAAATTCACTGCTTTTCCTGTCTGTACCACTGGAAAAGCTGTCTGACAGTTTTAAAGATCATCTTTTTTCAAACTGCAATATTACTTATAACAGATTCAGTTAACAACCTCTCTGAAGCATTCAAATCCTAATATTTTTGTGAGTTTTGCAACCCAGATGACAGCAGCTTTTACTCTGGCATAGCACAGAATCATATAAGATTTGTACTGGCTGAACTGAAACTGGTAGTACAGCCATGAAAAAATGTAACGGGCAACACGTTCATTTTATCTGCATTTGACAACCTGGAAAGATAAAATAAACTAATTTGAAAGTGACTGGGTTTTGAAACGCAGCAAAAGATACAGAGATTTCTTGACTCATCCAAAAATTCAATAACAAGCCCTGTCCTCCCACACCCCCCCCCCCTTCCCACACAGGAAAAGAGTGAAAAGCCCTTACTTACAAGTTGTCTCATCCTGAAGCAGGTGCATCAGTAAGCAGAGGAAGGACAGCATGATCCTCCTCATGCTTATGAG
Organism: Lycocorax pyrrhopterus obiensis; assembly: GCA_014706295.1. Taxonomy (NCBI): domain Eukaryota; kingdom Metazoa; phylum Chordata; class Aves; order Passeriformes; family Paradisaeidae; genus Lycocorax; species Lycocorax pyrrhopterus. The sequence continues at coordinate 50,534,309 of JACSVZ010000004.1, forward strand.
AGCAGCTCCATGACTGAAAAGCACCTCTCTTCCTCTTGGGCATGTCTTATGAGGAAGTAATCATTAAGCACTCCAGAGTTCCCCTTATTTTCAGTGGTTTCCAAATTCCCCGGTTTGGCTTTGGTTTAATTTAGCTGGAAAACATATGAGTAGCTCTAAATTAAACATGAGCAATTGTTCTTTCTTGGCAGCTGTGGTCACGCAGAAGTTTGGAACTAATTATGAACCAAGCCATTATGAAAAAGGTCCTTTTTTTAAGACACTAATTCCCAAATGACGTCTGCCAATATTGCTTTATCCCATAAATTTGTCACAGAAGCTTGCTTGCCTGCCATGCTAAGATTTTTAATAGATATTTATTTATTTATTTGTTTGTTTCTTTTCAGTTCACTAGTTGCTCAGAGCTGAAGAACACAAGAAATTTTGCTCCAAAGATATAAAATACCTAACCATGGGATGTCCTCTGGTTTGATGGACTGCCTCTGGGTCAAAAGCAAGAGATGGAGTTAGCAGGTGTGCTGGTGGCACATCATCTTGGGGGCTGTCACTGGAGGACTGGGGAGCTGTGAAATTGCTTCTGGCTGTTGGGCAGCACGTTCACCCCACACTGGCTGCTGGGGAGATGCTAGGGGGCCGGGGAAGTTGCAGGACTGACAGCCTCCGGACAGAGATCGGGAAGGTAAGCCCAGCCCATAGGGCCAAAGTGCCACTCTGGGCTGGGCTTTCAGACTGCCCGGAATCACATGCCCCAACTGGTGCAGGTGTGCTGCAACGCTGCCTGAACAAATATTGGCATTTGTTAATGTTATCCTCTGGATCCTGCCTGCCCAATATGTACATCTCTACAAGCTCGACCCCAGGGCTGGGGATGCCAGGGCTCCCCGGCAAAAACCATCTCACTTCGTGCTTGCAAATGCTTTAATGCCACATGCACGCCTGCCTGGTGGGAGATGAGCTTTGTGCTCCTGGGATGTATGGAAAGCTCAGACAATTCGGTTGCTGGTGGTGAATGTGGTGCTACTGCCGAGCCCTGCCCCTCACTCTTCCCTCCCCAAAAGCTCCCCGATGCTGACACCCACTGGTACTTCACTGCTCGTGCACTAGTGCAACTAAGCAAAAGTCAGGATGCATTCTCTTTTTGCAAACTCATGATGATAAGGAAGAGGAGAAAAATGCTAATTTTGTAAGACTTAGCACAGCCCTGCGTAACAGCTTCCACAAAAGGAGTAATGGATGTGAAGACTACTTGTTTGCAAACAAACAAAAATGTCATGAAATCATCTTTACTTTGGGAAAACATGGAAACAGAAGACTTGTCAGGTCAAAAAAAAGTGCAAGTTCTAGTTCAAATGAACTTATTTAAAGGCCACGAGTTATATCGAACAAACCGAACAACATCTAATCAAGAAGCTGACCTTGGTCAGATAGACGGGCACAGGATCTCAGTTCAGCTGGTCACCTGTACCTCATTATACTAGCACCAAACCTGCAGCATATATAGTAAAATGCTGACTGTGTAGCTTTGAGTAATGAATTAGTCAAACCAATTAAGGGAATTAAAGAGCTGATAAAAAATGAAGAACAAAGCCCCACCAAAATGAAGGCAGAATCCAGAAAGTCTACCTCCGGCTGCAGATTTTTTATCTATCCATTTCCCAAACACATCTTCAAAATCCAGTGACCTTTAAGTAGTTCCCCACACCAAATTCAATTAGTATTTCATCATGTTATATGAGCTCAAGTACGGGAATAGGTAACTTTTACAAACCAATCACTAGACTGAAAGGGCATCAGTGTTTAGTCACAGGTCATGTATTTGTTTACTTGAATTGTACACACCTTCCCATATTCTGGGAAGCAGCCCATTGCCAGGACCTGAAGTGTGGACCTTTGTCAAAGTTCCTTTCGATGGTGGTTTCCCCTAGGAAAGCAGAGCTGAGAGCCAGCCTGCCGGCACCAGTAGGTTTTGCTCGGAAAAGGCTGCACTGTGATGTGGTGAAACAGGGCGAGAAATGCCTGTCACATGGGGAAACCCAGGGTTTCCTGTGCACTGCACTCTGATAGTGTTTTATCTGCAGCTGGGCTCGGCATTCTGCCGTAATTGGTAATTATTCACATCATTTCTGTTGTCATTGAAACAGCCGCTCTTTCAATAGCAGGCTATTAGCACCTGTAACACTGTGCTACTCATCAGCCTCAGTCACGCTGCTTCAGTGATAAAAATCACTACAGTCAAAGAGGGACCAGCTGCACACACACACACACACACACACACACACACACACATATGCAGACATGGACATACAAATATGTCTGGAGTCTCATAGAATATGCATATAGTGTATAGAGTGCATTTCAAAATGTAAACTATTGAGGAACGCAGGACGATGCGCACTGCAACGCTATTTAAAATACAAGAACTTTTATAAACAGTATTAAGGGTACTCTGAACAGCACTTTATGAAGAAATGGAAAGTTAAAATGTATTACTTAGCCCAGCAGAATCCACATAAGTAATTATGCTATTAGCTGATCCTAGCTTACACTGCAGCATCTTTCTGATCCAAACCATTGTGAAACAGCAGAACTGGTATTTTTGTGAACCAACACAGAAAACCATGGGTATGAAAATTTTTTCCATTGCTGGAATAGAAACCTATCTGAATGCTAGGTAAACAGCTTTCTTTCTCTTGAGGATGGATTATTGCTACAGAGTTAAAAGGCATGTACATTTTTGCTGAAAGCCGCTTGACTCATCTCATTTGAAAGGACCACCTTCTTGTTACTCTTTTTTTTTTCTTTTTCCCTTGAACGTGTTGTTTCCCATACATAAGAGGAGAAAATGTAAGCCTGAAACTGCTACTGTAGCATGACCTTTGGCTTTTCAGATGCGAGTCTCTGATATTGCAGTGGATGTGAGGGTGGGTTTTGCTTACATGCCTGGATGAGGATGTGGGAGGAGGAAGAAAGCATATCCAAAGCATACAGAGAATACTTCTAGTAACTGGCAGAGGCCAGGCAATTCTCTCTCATGTGTGGCATTTCACACAAAAATAAAAAAAGTGAGCGGTTCATGTTACTCTAGACCTAAAGACTACTCACAATTGGAGCCACAGTTTTCAGTCTTTTCTAAACAGTCAGTGTGGACTTACAGGAAAACCTGTATTGGGAGGGGGCTGTGGAGGTCACCCAGTCCAGCCTCAGCACAGGGCTAGTGGCAATTTTATCCTACAGTTAACCACTTTTAACGTGAGCTTCCCCCTGCATATCCTAGGGGGATTCCTCTGCTGCAATTTATGACAGCTGGTTTTTGTGGTTTTCCTGGGAGCTTCAGATAAAAGCCTGCCATTTCTGCAAATGTTACAGTTGGCTGTAGTTGGCAATTAGATCTCTCCCAAGTGCCACCTCTCCTGGCTGAAGGGATCCAGCTCCCTCAGCTTCTTCTGGTGTGTCATGTGCAGCAGGGCAGCCCTTGACCAGCTCAGTGGGGACTGGGAAAATGAATCACTACACTACACACAAAAATTAAAACGAAAGCAAACATACAGTCAGGCAGGAGAGACTTTTTGGATTTTTTTTTCCCTGCTCTGTAGGGAAGAGATATTGCATCACATGAGTTCTTGCAGAGAAGTTTCTGAGGAAGCGACACAGACTTTCACTGCACAGTGTGTGCCTTCCCTGCTTCCTGCCCATAGGTACAAAGTGTTCACCTCTCACTGTTAAAGAGCTTGGGTCAACATTTTAAAGATTATAGTTAGAAATTCCCAATGCTGTAGCTGCATCTACATAGTGAGACATTTGACTATATTAAAGATGAAGATCTGCTGAAGGCTCAAAAGTAGCAAGTCATTATTTGCACATGCAGTATTTATTCAACAATGTGCAACACACTGAGTTGACTGGGAAGTTAGTAACCAACACTAACATTCATTAGGAACTGAAATTAATACCAAACCCCAAAATAGCTCAAAGCCTTTTATTTAAATGACGAGTTCCCTTAAAATTGTCAGTTTTTCTCACTTGCGAAGCCATAGAATTATATTTTTTCCTACCACTAAGAAGTGCTGTAGCTTGTTTAAGCCCATTAAGACCCACTTTTTAGGTTGTGGATCCCTCACCAAATCACCTGCAGACAAAAAACTACCAGCTTGGAGACACATAGAATTAATATTCCATAATTTGTCGGTTTTGCTTAGGTAATCTTCACAGCATAGTAAAGGTGCCAAGTGTTCATTCAGCCAACAGAAACCACAGATAAGACTGGTGAGGTACAACACAAACATAGCTCATGCTTTCTTGGTCCGCCTACTAAAGTAAAGAAAGGCTCAAAGCCTGGAAGTGCCAATGCTCTCCGACACACTGCCACCAGAGGCAGCTGAGGCAACTCCTGGAATATTGGTAGTGTGGGTAGGATATGACCCACACACTGATTTTTGTGTAGGGGGTGGTTCGTAGCCTCTTGCACCTGATCACCAAAGTCCTGTCCAGGCTACAGAGCGCACGGGGCTGACTCAGCACACAGCACAAAGAGGGCAAGGGGTTGGCAGGCCTGCACTAGGGAACTGAACCACACAACTGGGATGCCTGCCTCCCCATCTGTCATCAAAAATTGGGCTGCAGAAGGAGCAAACACTCCTGGTAGCTACTTTGGGCAATAAAACCTGGATAGATGCAAGCTCCAGGGGTTTCCCTGGCCAAGGGAAACAAGAAATAGAAGAAAAAAAAAGAAATTGCCTTTCACTAATTTCTTCTGCAAGGTGAAGTTTGCACGCATCACACTTTCTAGCCTGTGGCTCAGGTCTGTCATTGTCTTGAATTCTCAGTATCATCCCTCCACCATCCAAGGAGTGCAAACTCTAGACCAGAAAGTCCATTCTTACAACAATCTTTACCACTGGCATCTCCAAATACCTACTGAATTTGTATATACACTGTAGTTTTACAAGCCTGCATTTTTCTTCCTTAATAAATATAATGTCGAAGATCTTGTGTGGATAGTCTCTGAGCACTCAGGAATCTGTGTGCTGAGCTTTTCAGGACAGAACCCTCCACACTTAACATAATCGGTTTTCACACCTCTCAGAGGTGTTAGTTTCGAGTCTACTGCAACATGACCATTTAACCATTAAGATCATCCTGTGATTCTTAAAGACAAAAAAGCTTTGTTCCACATTCTTTGTCTTAAAAGAAATGAAGTTTGGTGTATCTCGAATAAAATTGCTATGTTTGCTGCACACCCTGAAGCAATTGACAAATTAATTATTTGTATTTCACCATCCAAATTCACAGTATTTTATTGCAGTTTCTATTCAGATTTGGGGGATGAGTACAAATTGGTACTATACTAAAAGCTGATACAAGGCCAGACCGGTATCTGGGATGAAGCCACATGGAAGAAGGGACTGAGAAATGGCAAAGATGCTCTCAACCTCCTTGCTACTACCACTGTCCTCTGGCCTTTCAAGCAAGCTTTTGCAACCCTTCCTGACTTGTTATAATTTATCTCACACTTAATCACAAGTGCAGCAGGTTATCACAGGCCTCAACTCCACCAAACCCGGCAGCAGGAAGCACACAACAGTACGTACAGCTCCTTTCTTCTGGAATGGAACTGCACATGCCCCCCCACCCTTCCTACAATTACACTGAGCTATTAACTTGCAAAATATACTACAAAACATAACTTAAAACAGTCATACCCATAAAGAAAACAAAGTGTATTTATTTTTGGTTTTTTGCTCTGTATTTTCAATCGGAAAGGTTTTTAATTACTCTCTTTGAAAGGGCATTTTTGAAGGGGTGTACGTTGTTGAGTTTGAAGTTGTTGAGTTTGTGTTACTCAAGTGATGTTGGCACAGAAAAAAGCTGTTATCAGAGTCAATACTCTTCCTGCTGTACTATGCACATTGCAAGGATTTGACAACTGCAGGATACATTGCAAGCCAGCTGGCAGAACCCCCTGGTTTGCCTGCTCATTGTTTGCTCTGCTTGTAATGCTTTTCCTCTTTCAAGCCGTGGCTGGACAGCAGAAATTAAAACATCACACAAATAAGACTTCAGTGATCATTTAAACTTCTAATGAGCAGTAATAGTTTCAAGGAAGGCCAGCTTCCCTCACTCTGTAACAATTAATCCATTCAAATGGTTTGACCATTTAATCCTTGTCCACAATTTTAAAATAGAACATTAAGAAGCATCCCCAGGCCCAAGCAATAGAACTAGACTTAAGTTACTGCAGGCTGCATCAACAGCGTCAAAGGGCAGAAGAGGAATTGCAACGCCGAGGATGAAGATGGTCAGTAGGATCCAGGACCCGGCTGCGCACAGCCACAGGAGCAGATGGGCCACACACACCTCCCCCCAAGCGGTGTTTTGGTTCTCAATAACGCTCAAGCATACACTACACAAGTAACATGAACTGAGAGAGCTTCAAAAGCACATTTAATCTTCAGAACAAAAGCCACCAAACATAAAGAGGCAAGGACACACATTTTTCTTCAATTTTTTTATTTTCACATAAAAACATTTAAAAGGTACAGTATTTACAGGAATTTAATTACAGATTTCAGCCCAATGATTGCATCAATTTAGAGAACATAGAGCATTAATAAAAAAGAACTTCATAGTTAAAGGACTGAATTATATAAAAAAAAATCATACTAAAGAAATCTACACAGGTCACCTTTTCCTGAGATGAAAGGTGCTTTGTATTTGGTTTGTCATTTTGGTTGTGTTTTCACTTTTTGGGTTTTTGGTTTTTTTAAGACATGCTGAAACTATTAATCTGAACCAAGTACAACATCTCTTACTTATTAATACTCAAGTGTTTACATGGAAGCACTTCAAAGCAACTGGTTATTCCTAACCCTGAGAAAAACAGGTTTTCTCATGCAAGTTTCTTTTTCTGCAATCATCTAGTGAAGGATTACATAAAAATATGGCAGTCTGTTCCAGGCAACTGGGACTCTACATGGTGTCTTGTTTCCACATATGTCAGTAGATTTGACAATTTTTTTTTAACTACATTATTGACTTATGTGGAAAACCACACAAAAGCAGATTTGATGTTTCTGTGCCAGCATGCAGTACTGCCACAGTACTTCACTGTTAATTGCAGACCTAGTAATAAAAAATTACAATGTCCACTCAAGAACAAAAACTGAAGTTCTTAAAAATGTTGTCAGGTATGAGGCCAAAATTTTGTGAAGCTCTTTTTCACAGGATATAATGTTTTGGAGTCTTATATTACATCATCACCCAAATCATCTTCAGGAGAGAGGGAGGAATGCTAAGCAGCCAGGACTAGAGTCAAAAATCAGCTGAAAAAGTTTGAAAGTGGCAAAACCTTCTAAGTGTGTCATACTGGATAGCTGATAGGTCTGTAAAAGACATGAATATTAAATGATTTTGAATGTATAAATATTAGCACTTTCATATTCTGGATCAAGGTGCTATGTATGAATATCCAAAAGCTCAAGCAAACTACTTCATCACAAGAATATTAATCAATTAAACTAACTCAATTAGGTGAAAAGGTATAGATAAATACTACCTAACAGGTTCTCAGCCACATTGCTCAAATACTTGGTATTACAGGACTGCAGAAGCAAGGCTAACTAGCTGTAGCTGGAAAGGTATTTCCATTCCTGTCCCAAGAAGTCCTCACACTCAAGCTACTGGACTGTATCCCGAAATTGCCACCATGACTTGCCCTACTCTTAGGTTCTCAATATCACTACTGGCAACTGCTGAAAACAGGACTGGTGGTAACGGAGGTTACTGACCCAGAAACACATCCTTGTCTCACTGTGGCCTCACGTTTTCAGCTAGTCACAGCTAGTAAAAGAATCCTGTGTTTTGTGCACCCTTAAACTTTTTTATTTCACAATTACAAAAGCTGTAAGCTGGCCTGAGTAATTTAAACATCTACACCATTCCTGTGCCACTAGTTAAGTACACAGCACACAGAAGACAGACTGCAGGGATGGTGCTAATTCAGTGGCTTTTGTAGTTACAGTTCATAATTTTGATTAAAAAGTACATTTAACCATGAAGTATTTCAAGAGCAGATATTTCTGTTGTGTGTGTATATATATACATGTGATATAGTACAAAGCACTCATTCCACTGTTTTTGATTTTCAGCTTATAAAATAACACTGCCTTTACCATACACGACTATGTGCCATGCCACATTTTTCCCATATGTTATGATATATTTTTGTGTCATTTCTTATTGATCTTAACATCACTGTTCTTAATGATATCCTAGCTCCTGGCTGGGTCCTTTTACTCCCATTTGACTCCATGTGATTTGAAAGATTCAGAAGAACGTACAATGTAGTTGTATTGCAGGGGGAAGAGAAGAATCTGAGATAGTCATGTGGTTTTAAAATGTGTCTATCGGCATTCCTCATCCAGTGTCTCCGCAAAGGAAAATCTTCCAGAACAATGAAACACTTAGCTCACACAAATCTAAGATGCTGAGTCTTAGTCCTAACAGCACCAGGGTTTCCTGATGCACTGTTAAGAATGTAAATCTAATTTAAAAAAGAATTACATGCTTCTGACAGACTCTTGGTTTTGAGGCAGATACATCAAATCCAACAACTGCCAGAGCTAATTCCTGACCTTCTTGGAGAACACCAACATCTTAATTATTTTTTGGACAAAACTGACAAAAGGAAAACAAGCTACCAAGTGCAAGGTGAAGTACTCTGAGCAGTTGCAAAGAAAATACTCAGCAAATTGTCTGACCAGAAACTTCTTCCCAAAAAACAAGATTAACTTCACAGTTTCTAATGCCCTCTTTATCCCTTCAGAGCAAAGTTCAACTTAAACACTTACCTGATATTTATAAATTCCTGAGGTATTTATTGCAATTCATATTCATCAACAAACCTCCAAACTCAGGAAGAAATTACAACAACTCCGATCTCTGCACAAGACACAGCTGCTCATCTACTTAGTAGACAGCCTGCTGGGAGCTTCAGTGATGAACCCCATCACTGCCTGGGAAGTCAGTTTAGTTGAAGTTTCAAGTGCAATTAATGCTGACTTTAAAAAAGCCTTCTTGTAACACCAAGAGACTTATTTTGTGCACTTCTGCCATGGGGAGACCTACACATTAGTGCATCCTAAGCAGTAAGTCACTAAGCACTGCCTTCTAGGAACTTAACCCAGAACATGACACTGAAAAAGTTGCTAGGGAGTCTCACTACGTTTGAATATAATGCAGAAACAAATCACAGCCAGCTAACAATTACTAATTGGGCTTTCCATGACACCATAACTAGAAAATTCACCTGCTTAATTTGGCTTTTCCTAAAATTATCAAAAACCTGCTAATCAGTTACCTTCCTGTGAGTAGAAATGGGAAAAATACCTATGGTCTTTAAATCTTTTGTATCATTGTGGTCAATATCTGATATATACAAGAAGGAATATATACAGGTCAATATCTGATATATACAAGGAAGCACTCCTGAAACTGCTGTACAAACTAACTGCACCTTAAGAAGACTCATGTCACTGAGAAATCTAAGGACAGAAGTACTGGTTTTCCTTTAAAACCACCTGCTGTAACATACTAACAATTCTGATAATCCTATAAAAATGCCTTTTAAAACAAAACCACAATTTTGTGTAAAGGGACCAACTTGTACCTGTAAAGCATTCTTTTTTTCCTGAACTAAATTTCATTAATAATTGCTCTAAACACTTCCTACAAATAGAAAATACCTATCAAATCTTGACCAAAGGGAAATAAATGGATTACATGCATTTCAAGATAAAAAAATTAAATACATAAACATAAAATTCTTATTCCTCAGTTTTCAAAACTACAATCTCTATGATACAAAATTCAGAAGGCTGTCAGATGACAATAAAACTTACGAAGTATAATTTAACCACGCTATTTTTCTATTGTCTTGAGATGTATTTTTGGAGGGTGATTTTGTGTAGTTCCTAAGTTATGTTATTAAAAGGGGGGGAAATGGCAGTGATTTTCATCCTGCTAGAAAACATGCTTGGAAGAAGTTCTATTGATTTCTGTTTAAAGAACATATTGTTCTAAAAATTAGGATAAAATGCCCCAGAAGAAACCAGGCTTTTGAATTTTGAGAACATTTTCTAAAGAATTGTGCAACCACCCATTAGACTTTTTTTTTTTTTCCAGTGATGATCAGTCAGCTTGCTAATACATTCTGGAGTTATCCAGAATGTGACATGGTTACTCATGTCACTAGGTGATCCAAATGGATGCTCCTGTACTCAAGTAACAGCAAAGACTCCAAATAACTGGTACTTTCACAGAACTGTTAGGGTTGGAAGGAACCTCTGGAAACCATCTCATGCAACCCCCTGCCCAGGCAGGGTCACCCAGAGCAGGTGACACAGGACCGCGTCCAGGTGGGGTCTGAATGTCTCCAGAGAGAGACTCCGTGATCTCCTTGAGCAGCCTCCTCCAGTGCTCTGCCACCCACCCTCAATGTAAGGCAGTTCTCCCTCATGTTGAGGCAAACTTGTGTTCTCAGTTTATGGCCATTACTTCTTACTTCTTTGACATGCAATCAAATTCTTAAGATTTACAGGAAGAGCTTCTAGGCACAGTCTTACTTAAAAGAAATAGTAGCACTGACTTTAAATATAAAAATACTCTTCAAGAGAAGAAGATAAGCAAGAGGATACCTCCAATAATGGTAAAAACTCTCAATTCTTGTGCACGTCTATCATAATGAAGTGAAGGATTTCTTAAGCATTACATTCATTGAACTGATTTTGAAAAGGATTTGAAGCAGAAGTGAATAATGGTACAGTTCCTGTTTTATAGTCAATGGTATGTTTTCTATCGAGTATTGTTAAAAAATACAGCACTATTTCAAATAGGAAATAATGAGTTATATCATATATAAAAGCATTTCTAAAATTATGAAATTATTATGGTTATTATGAAATTTCCCTACACTTTTTATGTCATTTTCAGGTAACTACTTTCGACTGACAACTGATCAGAACAAGTATGACTTGCAGATGTTCACAATTTAACCCAGACTTTCCATAACCTTCAGTAATGCTGTTCTGAGTTGTGGTTAAACACTTCAGTTATCCTGGTTACTCAGTTGGCCTGTAAGCGTTCACAGGCTGTTCTTCACCAACATCTATCATTAACGCATCTAATGGAACATGAGGCTTGTCATAGCCAGAAAACTTGAAGCAGCTGCTTGGGATGGTTGTTTGCTGTGTTTCTGTGGTAGAAATCTCTGCTCCTGAAGACTGACTGCATGTATCCATTTGGCTACTGTCAGAAATGAAGTAACTCTCTTTCACTTTACAATTTTGTTCATCAGCGTCAAAAGATACCTCCTCCGTGCTTTCCTGCACAGGCATCTCTTCTGCTTTGGCTGGTGCCTCTGGGGAAGGGACAGAAGATTCTCCATCACAGGAATTCACAGGGCTAACAGTTTCTTCTTCCGGCTCTATCTCCAGCAAGGTTACTTCACCACTCGCTGGCAACTCCGAGTGGCCTGATGGGAAGCTAATTACGGATATATACTTCCCCTCTGATTTTGGTGCCAGGAAGGCGCCTGTGCTCAGGTTTCTCATCACATTGACCTTAAATGGAAAAAAAAAAATCAACTTTAGAGTTTAAAAGTTGAAAAAAAAAGTGTGTTGATAATAACAAATTTAACATCATTATAACCAATTCCAAAACAAAACTGCAAAATTAAAATCTGGCACGATCGCAAGTCTATGTCCATGAGTTCAACTGTTCCAGAAACACTTGTATGCAAGATCTCAAAAATGCTTTCTCTGGGCAAGCACATTGGCAAGGATCAAATCCATTTCATGTCACTCACTGTATTTTGAAGTTTCCAGTGTAGAGGAAAACAGCAAAAGAAGGAAAAGACGTTAACACTCTTCAGCTGGGGAAACCTTTCATACCTTATAGCTAATGAGTGTAATTTACAGTGGCACCTGTCTCAGCCAGAAGGGAAGTTGACAACATACCCAGTAACCGCATCCATGCTGGAGTCTCCCAACTTATTCCACAGAGTCACTAAGCAGTCTCCTAATGCTCCAACAAACTTTAATGTTTCACTTTGAAATCCCTCCATAGGATGATCATATGAATTCTTTCAATGGCCAGGGCCCAGCTTGTTTTAAACAATTATGATGGGCCTTCAGGCTGTCTAGACTCTTTAGCCTTCTTTTTTAAAATGTCTTTTCAAGAATACATACACATGAAAAACAAAATAGGGTAAATTTTCAGCTATTTGATGGTGTTCCCTACAGATAACAGAATGCCTAGGGAGAAAGACTTAATAGTGTCCTTTTCCAAATTTTGCAATTCACTATGTATGTGTATCACACAATACCAAGTATTACAGATACATGAACTTCTTAATAAAATAAATAATCACTGTTTTATTCAGATACTTAGCAAAAAAAAAAACTGCCTGAAAATTCAGATGGAGGTAGATTTGGAAGAAAGGGATGTATACAGGAGGAGGAAAGAGGAAGAAAAATAATATTAAGAGAAATTACAAATAGGCACAAAGAACCTCCCAGTCTATTAGTGTGAGAATTGAGAGTGCCATCAAAACCAGATGATCCAATCTGACTGTGCTTTTCAAGAGTCTTCCCTGATTAAAAGGTTGTGAGGCTGTAGCTTTACATTCATACCTTCAGAGTGTGCTGACTTCATTAGAAATTGCCTTCATCTCTCACTTCAGTCCCATTATCTTTCCCCTCAGTAGCCCTGATACCTGTTGATGCTACTCTGTGGTTAAGGCTGGATCAATGAAGACATTACAATTTAGGAGAACCAACCAGCTAAACAACAAGCACCATCACAAGTCAAGCAAACACTATTCCCTGAAGAGCAATTACCGGTCATCTAAGTTTTTTTTACAAACAGCCGTGTGAACATCACTAAGGTGAGGCACTCCCCTGGGGAATCAAGGGTTGCCACTGAAAAACGAGTAAAAAGTGCATTCAGGTGGCTCCTGACACACTACAACCTAGCTGCCATTCAGCCATCAGTGCCTCTGGATTTTCATTTTCTGTTATGTGAAAACAGAATACTCTATGAAGAATATTCAGAGTCATTTCCATGAGAATTCATGGAAACCACTCATTCATAAGCAGCAGATGCTTAAAAGTTAGCTGCAAGGAACAGATTACAATCGATAATGGGTAGATACTGAAAATGTTAAGAACAACTTAAAGGACTAGTGTACTAGTGGATGTATATCCAAAATATTGGGTACTTATGCTATGTAACACTGATCTTGAAGGGACCAGCATGTATAGTTTTTTGGGGTGGGAGTTAGCAAAAATCTGACTCCAATAATCACACAGCAAATGACAAGAGAAGGTAATTCTCTGTGTAAGGTGGAATACTTGAGGAATGTGAATTAAAACACAAACCATGGTCAAAAGCTGCATTTTCAGCTTTCCATCTCTCCCCATACCAGTACATGCTAAACTGAAGTTAAAAACAAAACCCAATGAGTTCTTGTTTCTGTCCTTTTAGGATTTTCACACCGCTCTAAAAAATCACAGTCCTAAAATGTGTTAAGGGATCACCTTGTATTCTACACAGGTCCAGCATTTCACAGTGAGCGCTGGCAATACTTAGAGATTTTCAGGATAAAATACATATTCTCTGTACAACTACATCCAAGACTTCTCAAAAAAGGAAACCCATTTTTCTCTTGGCAAGTTTTTGACCAAGGCAAGATGGTACAAAGACACTCCTATTCCCATTCACAAAAGAAGGAAGTGATCAGAAGAAAAAACTCCTGTATGTTTCCCGGTACCAAAGGTTTAAGAGTCACTGAGTCATGACTACGAGACAATTTAGCAACTCAGGCAGGTGTCTCTAGCTTCAAAGATAAGAATCACAGCTTATTACACTAACTGGAAGGCCATTCAAAAGATCTTAAGTACCAAGGGTAATTAAGACACGGTTGCTATTTGAAGGAAGTACTTACTATAGGCAAGTTAATATTTTTCTTTTATGCACATTATCTAATACTAGCAAACTGACAGCCAGCGATCTTAAGATGGGTATCAGCAGTATTTCCTGACATGTGCAGGTACTCACATAACTTCCTGTCTCCAGTAGCAGCACCTGAGCTTTCAGGTCTTTCACTGTTTTAACAGACTAGGGAGATAAACTGCTGAAAGTCAGGCTCAAGGACACAGATAAATAACACATCTCAAGGAATCCATAACAGTTAAGGTAATTAACAAATTCTTTCTTTTCTAATGATGTGTCCACCTATGAATTCCAAGTGATTTTCAGGTGCACGCTTCATGGAGGAGAGTTTGAGAAGTCCATTTCAAATCTTATTAGGATGATGGCAAAAATCTTTGTGGGCTTTGCATGGTTCCTCAAAACATTAATGCTGTGTAAATTTATGAACAGAAAACTATGTTACTGCCCCCTATAGATGCTCACAGAGAAAAAAAAGTTTTCATAAAAGCAATGAAGCAGCTTCTCTCTTGTAAGACGACAATTATTTGTGGCAAGTGTCAGTCAATATTTACACGAACAATTAGTTTCTCCACATCAAAAATCTACGTTGCACAACTAAAAAAAAAAACAGCTGCAAAGAAAATTCTCAAGTGTTTTGTGAATATCCTTAAGTGTTCTACAAATACAAAGACAGAACACAGCTTTGTCATTCCTGTCAGAATCAGAAAAAGCATCAGCAGATAGCAGAAAAGTTGGCCTAAGTAAGACTCAACTTTCACCTTTAGCTCATTCTCTTATAGAGTGGATGCTTTCTACCCACAAACATATTTGCCATTATTTAAAGACAAAAGGCACTGAAGAAAAAGACAGTGACATTAAAGCAGAGAGAGAGATACCCACAGCATATCAGTAAATTAGGGTCAGGTTCCTTTAAAAGTGGGTAAGCCCTTATCACAAATCTTAGAACAAAAATCTAGTACAGGAATAACCACAGGACAAACTGCAGTGACTGAAGATAATGGGTGGAAAGAGACAGCCTCTTGTAATACTTTTCATGAGATAAATGAAAGGAAGTCTCAACTACAGCTGAACTGCTGAAACATCAGATTCCCCTGATCCAGGCAGAAGACTAACATGTTCTGTCCCATTTCACATATGCATATTCCTGGTAGGATCCTACTGTTTATAATGTTGTTTAAAACATTTGAACAAACATGTCTTCTGATGAAAACAATCATTCACTGCCTACACCAAATGACAGCTGCACTGTGGAAGCAGGACCAAGACATGACTGATGTGTAATTCTTGGGAGTCACAAACAGCGTAGAAAAGACAGTATAAAAGCTCTGGAGCTCTAACTGGCAATGGATTTTTTTTCTTTTCTCTAAGTACATGAGACCCGCAAAGGTAGCTGCTTGATGGTTACTCTTTCTTATTTTTCCTTCTGTTGGAAAATTCCAAGTTGCTGGAAGTCACTCAAATGATGTTTTACCATGTACTTAAAGCCACCAGGAAGCAGAATACCAAAAACCAGCAGTCCTAAGGTAGGAAATCTTGCCCAGCGTTTTAACAGATGGAAAAACTCCCTAGATGTTTTATTTTCAGACAAGCTCAGGTAAGGCGCAATGATCATAACCTGTACAGAAAGAAATGCCTAGTACATATTGAAAGGTGGTGACAGGCTCCAAGTGCCATTAAGTCTACAGAGATAATGTCATATAATTAAATTTATCATTCATATTAATTATTTAAATTGTTTGTTCATTACGTTAAATGATTAACCATAAAATAATTATTCATAAGTTACTAATTGCTCATTTTACATTCCCACAGTATTCATATTACCTGTACTGAAACTACCTCTATGAGCTCTACAACTTACATTTGTCATTAGAGACTTCAATGAAAATGGACAGAAATATAGAACATCCTGATTTGGAAGGGACCCACAAGAATCAACGTCTACCTCCTGACTCCACCAAGGGCAACCTAGAAGTTAAACCATGTATCTCAGAGCATGAGACAAATCCTTCTCAAACAGGATTTGGGCAGTGACCACTTCCAAGGGCAGCTTGTCTCAGTGCCTGACCACCTAACTAACAGTATTTATAGTTACAGGCTTCATTCAGCTCCTTAGCAATAAAATATGATGTAGCATGTGAACCATACCGTGGTACTGGAGCCTAGGAACCACAAAGTAACACACAGCCCGGTAAAATGAGAATACGGGCACACAAATGAGTTTCTACAAGGTGAGCTCAAGCATGAAGTTGGAGCACGCATCAGGAAGCTCAAAGGCATTAAGGAGCACACATTCTATTTGTGATATTCTTTTTCCTGATCCTTAGATGGGATATCACAGTGGTACTGGAAAGCTAAAATAACTATGGATCCATTGAGCACAACACTGTAGTCCTACACACAAAAGTCACTGTTGTGTGTACACAGGACACAATGTTACATATTCAGACAATTGCACACTGGTGTGAAGATGACAAAAAGCCTCCAGCGTCTCTACAGGCCTGTGTGTTTTGATACTGGGGCCTAGCTGCAGATGCCATCAGAGAGGTTGCTCTCATCTGATTTTTTAAAGCCTACAGCCTGAAAGGCTACCTCCAAACTAGTCCCCTGGCTCCACCACAGTCCATGGAAAGAAACAGGAATTTTAGAGAGCATTTTGTCTGACCAGAAGTGCATATAATTTCAGAACAAGATGAATCATCTTGTGCTGCACAAGTTGGTGGACTAGATTACTGCTTTTCTACAAAGGGACCATATCTGGCTTGGATATCTCCATTTAGTCAGAGAAATCTCACCTCCAGATATTCTATCCTAAAGAATGCAGATTCCAGAGGGATCTTGGGCATTGACTATGGGGCGGTAATTTTAAAGGGTTTTGAAACTGAAGAACATGGACTCAAAGATCATTGCCTACTCTCTCTATACATGAGACTTCCTCCATCCACTGAGAAGACACTCTTGCTGTGATTCCTGTTTACTACTGCCTCAGGTGGCATTCTCTGAAGTTGTGGTTGTTCATTTGTTGTGACTAACAGGACACCAGGAGAACATTACAACCGTAGATGTTACATACTCCTCTTCTACCTGACATGAAACCACGGAGTGCTGCTGCTCTTTAAGGAACATCCACTCTGTTTCCTAGAGATGGCTACAGGGAGTTTTTAAGATAGAGCAGTGGCTGATCTCTCTTCCCTGTGACCGCTCAGTGTGAGAACAGATTTCCCCATGTCCTTCTTTTCTCTTCCTACAGCACTGTTAGTCCCTCCCCTTACTCTGCACATCACTAAGAACATTGCAGCAATCAGCAGAATTCCAATACTACCATTTAATGAAGGAATCTCACAGCTCCTGTGACAGGACAAAAGGAAATGGGCACAAACTGAAACACATGGAATTTTTTCCTGAATGTAAAAAAAACTGTGAGGGTGGTTAAATATTGGAATAGGTTGCCCAGAGCAGCTGTGGAGTCTCCTTCCTTGCAAGTATTCAAAAGCCACCTGGATATGCTCATGGGTAACCTGCTCTTGCACTTGATCAAAAGGGCCTCTTCTCCCGTCAGTGATTCTGTGGTTTTGTGTCTCTGATACTACAACGAACACAAGCCTTCTAGGTACACACACACACACACTGAGTTTTTAAGAACCAAATTCTCAAACTAGACCAACTACTGCTACTTCAGGTAAAGAGACACTGAAGTCTAGCCCTAAAAAAATAAGAGGCATCTAGTTGCAAAGGCTATCAGAATATTAGACTGGCATAAATTCTACATATCTATGAGACAATGGTAAAAAAACCCAACCAAAAAACCCAAGAGATTGGCATAAAGATACAGTAGTTATAGAACTTACCAAAGACTTAGGCAGCTTTATGTTCCTTTTCCTTAGTTTCTTGCAGCCACAGTATACCACTGGTATTACAGTCAAGGTCCCAATAAAAGCACACAGAACGATGATAAAATGTGTACCTAAGAAGTTAAAGCAAAATCTACTAGGAATTTTGGAAAAACAAGCCACTGCTGTATCATTTAGAACCATTTCAGAAATTGTAATAGCTCAGAATGCTTAGCTGTAATGTGTGAATTTGTCAATCTACTACCTTTTTTCACTCAAAAAAACTTAATCCATAAAACTTTTATGGAGTAAATAAAAATGGGAATGACAGAAGCTCTTCAATTTATATAAACATAATCACATTTTTATAGAAATAAAGGAATTTTGCAACTAGTTTTTTGTTCCTTAGAGATGACAGATGGGGATGATGAGATTTGTGTATTTTCCATGTGACAGAATATTAACTGCCATAACTGCACAGAGCTTATGTACAATAAAAGTAAAACGTGGAATCTTCCAAAACACAGAATTGTTAACAATTACTAGTAGGACTCCACTAGTCTGACTCTCCTTAATGCCCTCCCACCTCACTCATACAGCTGCTCCTGTGCGTTCAAGAAAACCGCTTCTATCAATTTTATCTCTTTGCTGAAATTCCAGGCCACAATGAAGTACAATTACAATGTTTTAAGAGGTTCAGAGATATAAATTTGGGTCACTATCTGCCTTTTGATCTCTTTAATTAAGAAAAAGAGTTCAATATCTTAATGTAATGGCTCTAAGTTTATAGTTGCTTCAAATCAAAAGTCTATATACATTTTCCTCAGTGATGTGGCTGAGCAAAAACCCAGCTGCTAGAAGAGACAATGCATACGAAAACCACATAGCTCAGAGAATGATCCATGTGGGATTTTTTAATTACACCAACGATCATGTGCAATGCAAACAGGTTTTGTGATACCAACAACACAGGAAAAACACCTCAAAAAAAGGTCAGAGTCACTTGAAAATAATACATGATCTGTAAAGGCCGGAACTGTCAAAGTGCATTTGGAAAAGAATGACTAAGCTTTCCCTATTTTTTCTATTCTCCCACAGTCATCCAATGGCTACACCAGACCTCAGATACTTGCTAGATCAGATCTGTCTTCAGATTCAGTATGTTCTTACTATAGTATTAGAATCCTCTTACTCAATGTCTGCTTGAGAGGAACAGCAATGCAGCTTTCCTCTGATGGAGTGCCAATCATCAGACCATCAAAAGTTCCTTCTGCTGAAACACAGTATGTGGAACTTTCATTAGGAACTGGGATTTTGAGGCTACACTTAAGCATTGTACAGTTGTCCTCGTAGAACTCTTCAGTCTACAAAAAAATGGAAGACATGTTATATCATTTGACTCTCTAGAACAGTGTTACAGTACCTTCCACCACTTCCAAAAATGTTAAAACACTATGCGTTTCCTACATCAGCCATATGCCTCGCAAAAGCTGTGTGAACATCAGCTTACTTGCTACCTTAAGATGTTGTATTTGATCAGACCATGGTATTTTCCAGCTAAAATTTGTGCTGTTCATAGTAGAGATTCACATTTCTAATTCATTTCTAAAACGTGTACCTGGATCCATACGAAAAACTAACTATAAGTAAACACACCCATTGTAATTTTCCTTGAGTTCACCCTCCATGATTGCTAAATAAACTGGTATAAATATCTTGCAAGGTAATTTTCTTAAATGAAAAGTCTCTTTAGACAAGTAAGAGGGGCACAAGTAAAGTTACCAACGTTTAGCATGTACACAGAAACAGCAGCGTGTGATCAGGTAACTCTTATCTTGTGTCTGGCTAATGCAATAATCTAATTTTTGTTGTAAGCATTCATTTGGTCAACTAAAATCCAGACCTTTCATTCACATATCTCATTGTAATGTGCTCAACATTTTAGGTGTTCAACCGTTTTCTTGGTATCTGTTAGCTCCGTGTGTCATAGGAGTAAATCCCTTGTACAGGCATTTCAGGTAAACAAGTGTTTTTAACCTTGAATTTTATTTTTGGAACTTACCTCATTTTCACTATCCCGAGCAGTCACCAAGTACTCAAGCTTTGAATAAATGTCTTCAATACAAGACAGAGGGAATTCAGGATGGTAAATATCAACCAAGATTTTATCACCATGTTTTGAGAGATTCAGTTTTGGCGGTCCTATTTTTCCTGCAACACATTGCACCACTGCTATTAGGCCAAAGCTTTTAACATAAAATAATGGTATTTATAGTCAGCTTTCCAAAATTCATCACAGATTTGAGAAGAATTATTTATTTATTCCCATGCTGTTAATATTGCACAGCTGTGGTAAGACCTCTCTGTTGCTTAGAAGTAATGGAGGTATTTGGATACATTAACTAATTAATTAATATTAATTAATTAACTAATACATTAATTAACTAATACATTAATTAATTAACTAAAGTTTCTAAAATGGAAACAGATTGTCCATGAAGAATTTCACTGTTAAGCAACTCAACTTTCCTACACACATAAGGCCATAGAAATTCAGCTGACAACAGAAAAAACTAACAGCAATTAAACATATACACGAATGAGAACGAAACACAAGATCCTGCTGACTAGATCCCACCATAAATCACCTCAGTTAAAAACTATACTGTACTGAAACAAAGGCTATATAAAAAGCTAAACAAATCTCACCGTGAGCAACATTTGGAAACTTTGGATTTCCCATGGCAATGGTTTATGTGAATTTTTCATGTCTAATGGTCTGACTGAACACGAGTTTCTTGTTCAATGGGAAAAGGGTTTTGTCTCTCTTCTCCATACACGGCTACCAATTTTCTGGAAACTGTCACACTCAGCATTACTACCCTGAGTTCTGTTCCTTTGTCAAACTCTAGAAACCAGCCACTATTTCAAGTCATAGGATTGTTGGGTGGGGACAGAATCATAGCAGAAAACAAACAGGGACTCCACTCCTTCAGCTCCAGCAATGCAGAAATCCAGCTCTAGCTGAAGCATAGCCCAGGTCAGATAGAATCTCATGCACCAGGTTCCCCCTGAAAGCTGTATGTTGGGAATGGAGCAAGCATGGTCTTTTCTCACTCTGTTGCATTTCCTTTGCACTGCCCATGCAATGCCAGAGCCTGCCACACTGGATTGCAGACACAAAATTTACTTTTACAGTATTGATGCTAAAGACTAAGTTTTTCCAAAGCAGCCCGAAGGATTTACATGAAAAACTAGTAACTTAAGTTATCCAGTTACAGCTTCTAGACAGTACCTAGACACCTGAAGCTATCAGTACATGGCATTCTAGTGTCAAGCAAGGCATCACTACTTCAATGATGCCTAAAGGTCCACGTTGTCTGGTGACAGTTTTCCACCCTAAATTGGTTTCTGGGGCACCAGGCAAGAATATGGGAAGGATTCAGAGTGCACCATCAGCATCACCTTCTTGCCTTTAGACATTCTGAAACAAATATTCAGATACCACAGAGTCAGGGCTAACAAGTACTATAAAGTTCCTATGAAGCAATCATCATGCTTCATTTCATCCTGGACTCCTGGCTTTAAGATATACCCAAATGCAATGCAATAACAGAGCAAAAGTAACAATCAATTACCAACTTTCTAAATTTTTGAAAAAAATTACAAGGTTTAGTTTAGATACAACTTACCATGCCTTTGCAAAATAAACTCATTTGCCTCGACATATTCAGACTGCTGTGATCCAACAACAGCTTTAACTCGAAGCCAGTGAGATAAATAAGGGTCACATATTTCCTCTGAGAGATCACAAAAATGAGCTGAAATGTTCACACAGGTTGAGACGTTCTTATAGTAACCTAAACTGTAAAACAGATCAAATAATAGTAAATACAACTTCAAGTGCACAATTCTGTACAATACACTGTATTGTAACAAAAAACTGTGAGGGTGGCCAGGACCCGTGAGGGCACAGATTACCAAGGGAGGTTGTGGAGTCGCCTCCCTTAGGGATATTCAAAAGCCAACTAGACATAGTCTTGGATGACCTGCTCAGGCAACGGGTTTGAACCAGATGACCTCCAGAGATCCCCGCCAACCTCAACCATCCTGTTACTTGACAAATTTTGCCTTAATTTACACTTGGGCAACCTTCACCCTACATGACTTCACCACATAGAAACAAAAGAATTTACCACAGACTGACTGCTTTTATATGCTTCTAGAGAATATCAGGCATAGGAAATAACAAAATAGTAAGAACTTACCTGTAAGGCTTGATTTCCACAATAAAACGAGGCGTTTCAGGCACAGACAGGTACTGCCAATGCAAAACTGTTTTGAAATTTTTGGATGTTACTACAATCTCTGTTGGGGAAGGCACTAGAAGAAAGAGAACAATTGCACTTTGATAAACAGACCTTTGCAAACTCAAGAACAGCCAAATGTACTTCTAAATTATTTGGAAAAGGCAACACGCTAGACATAAAAACCACAAACACTTCCCCCAAATGACCTGGTTTGTCACCAGTACAGACACCTATGAGCCCTGTAAGCTGATTTATTATTCATCTCTTCTTCAGAGACAGCTTTTGTCCTCTTTGCAGCAACATCAGATAGCCCATGCTCACTGAAAGCAAGTCCATCAGACAGCCCGTATCAGGTCCATAGGCAGTGATGATTATACCTCTGTGTTGGTCTTTTACAGATGTACCAGCAAGACAGATAGTAAGACTTTACTCAAGTTAGAGGAGATTAGCCCAGTTCCTGTAGATTTCTCTTGCTGTTCACAAATTGAATTGGAGTAGGTGGGGTGGGAGATGGTACCAGAGCTGGAGTTTCAAGGCCAAAATACAACAGGCCTGCTAGGGAAAGCCCGGATTCCACATGAATTTCTAACAATGATACTTCTACCACTCTGGCAGTATTTTCAGTAAGCTGTGATGAACAAAATAAACTACAAACATTTGTAAGGAATTTGAACACTGAAGCTATAATGCAGTTCCATATACATATATATCAGAGGTAATGCAGTAAAGCAATACAAAAATAAGAAGCAACACTGACAGTTTTCCATGTTCAACAAGTATCTGTTTTAAGCAGCAACAGCAACAGGGATATCAATGGAGCAGCTGCAGTGGAAGGAGAATTACAGGATCCTGTAACTGTTGAAGGCTGCCACATGACACTCAGGAAGAAAAGATAAATGACGGTCACTCAACCAAATTTAACTGTTACAACTCAGCTTTGCAATGTCTGGTTTGGCACCCTTAGTATTCTCAATGTAGCTTTTACAAAATGTTGAGGGAACTCATATTTGACCTGCTCTACACTGCTCTTTGTTCATGAAGCAAGTACTGCAACTTCACTCTGATATATTTGGGGAAAGTAAACAATTTTCACATCGTGAGAACAAGACCACAAATATAACACATTACTGAAAGTAATACGCAGAGGCTGAGATATGCTATTGACCACAAAGTTTTGATACATGAAACATAGATCACTCTGCAAATGGTTCTGTGGTTTATGTTTTAATACATACAAGATCGGTATTTCAGCTATTGGAAAAAAAGGAACATAATCATCCAATTCACAACCTCAAGAAAAAAAAGGTGACAGGTTCACAGAAGAGGTGTCAAGCACACAGACGGGCCAAAGCACACAAACATTACTTCAAATACGCAGTTTTAAGCCACAGTGTAGCTAGCCTTAGAAAATTTTAACTTTTGTGTACAAAATACAAAAGAATTATACAAAAGAAACTGCTTAACAAATGGGGTTGACCCCAGAGCACTGAAGGAGGTAGTAAATTTTACAGTAGGACCCCTCCATCACCTGCCTAAGGTTTGGGGATGTCCCTGCTGACTGGAAGCCAGCAACTATTCCAGTTTACAAGAAGGGCACAAGGAAAGACCCAGGAAACCAGATCTGTTAGCTTAACCTCAGTGTCTGGAAAAATGATGGAGAAGATCATGCCGGGTGCTCTTGAAAGACACTGAAAGAACAATACAATCACGAAGAACAGTCAACAGGGGTTCACAAAATGAAAGTCCTGTTTAACTGGTTTATTAATTTATCAGTTAATCATACCTAGTGGATGAAGGGAAGGCAGTGGATGTACTTTTTCTGGATTTTAGTACAGCTTTTGATACTGTCCCTCACTGTGTTCTTCTGAACAAGCTGGCACATGCAGGTTCACAGCGCACTGAGTGAAGAACTGGCTTAAGGGCAGAGCTGAAAGGGTTGCTGTGAATGGGGCTGCATCTGGCTGGGGACCAGCAGTGTTCCCTGGGGCCCAGTCCTAGGACCTGTTCCGCTCAGTATTTTTAACAATGATCTGGGTGCAGGAGTTGAATGCACCTTGGGCCAATTTGCCAATGATCGTGAACTGAGAGGTGCTGCCTACCCTCTCAAGGCATGCGAGGCCTTGCAGAGGGAGCTAAACAAATGATCTTTGTTGTCTAGCTCACAGCCCCTTTACTGAGGCTGGCTATCTGATTTTTAATGGTTTCTTCTCCAGACAGTCCAGAGACAGTGCCTGGGAACGCTGCAGTACCATTTCACTCCAGCATCAAGAGTGCAGACCATAGAGAACACCGCAGATTTTCAAAGTGCTAATGTCTAATCTTTACAGATGCCATTTCTGCATATTGCCAGTTAAAAGGCCATAATACTTTACGTGAACACTGTTTTACTTAACCCATTGAAATGAACCCAGAATGAAAGCATTCATTTTTCTAAACATTTTATGCCACATTCTATGTTGTTCTGCAGGCAGGAGTGGAAGATGACAACAGCAGTTAGTGCCACAAAGGTAACTGTTAAACATAAAACTCAATTTATAATAAACATAAATGCAGCAACACTCAAGGTGCAAATTCAAACAGTGAGACAGCAAGCATGGAAAGAGATAAGAAAATTGATCAGCAATTCATGTCATAATGCACGACACAGAAAACTCAACAAGTTCTAGCTTGCCTCCAGTTCAAACAAAGTGATTCCCATCTGCAGTTCACCTTGCCTTGTAGGACAGGAATACTGGCTGATGAGAAGCCAACAGAGAACAGCAGGAACAATTTTTGAAATGTGTATCTGTATTGTAAAACAATATAAAAGGAACTACAGAAAGCAACTCTACATCCACAGAATAAAGGGCAAAGGTAGGCCAATCAGATACACCTTTTTTAAGCGTGCCGGGAGAAATTAAACATGCCTGTATTTTGAGGATAAAGAACTGGAATTTTGGAAAGCAAAGGTAGGACTAAGAGAGGGGTAAAAGCAAAGACAAGCATGACCACAGGGTGACCTGGAAGTTTAGCATTTAACAGAGAACAGACGTGGGAATACAACCACACAGTTTATCTCAGGAAACTCACACCTGCATCAGTTTATAACTTGGACAGAAATGTATTAATTTGTCCACATGCAAACAACCCAAACTATTGCTGCCATACTGATGGCAAAGACCTCATCAGGTGGGACTACTGTGGGACACGAATGTGTATATACATAATTAAACACCTTCTCAATGTGCAATTATCTTAACTAATGTATTTAAGATTTAGTAGACATTTACATCTTCAGCAAACTTGCAGAGCAGACAGGAAGGAAATACACGTGGGAGGAAATTAAAAGCCAAACTCCACTGAAAGACTTGTTTTACTGCAAGTATCTGCTGCCGCTTGATTTCAGGCTGCTAAGAAATAAGGGGGATGTTGGGTTGGTTTGGAGGGGTTTTTTCAGAGTAACATAAACAAGTGTACCTACTTGTGTCTTCTAAGACTAAGACAGATAATTGTTAGAACTAATTCACTACTTGCACACAATATATGATGCAGTTCTGCTTCAAAAGTGTACATTATCAAGGCAGAAAATGCTTGTTTTTACCTACAAGGCAGGTGTAACTTGTGAAGAACAAGTCTAACTTGTCTTGTTTTATACATTTACTTCTCAGAGTCAAAAACACCCACTGCACATCTCTCACAAATCTCAGCAGGGTCAGACATATGCAAACCATATAGACTTCTTTACCAGCTTGAAACCTTACATCCTTGTTCACTATGTAACTGCTCCTGAACAATACCTGAAAGTACTTATGAAACGCAAGTTTTAAGCGGCCATATACTCAATAAAATTATTTTTAAAGCATCTACAGAAGGACTTAACATTTTGCGTATGTGTGGATGTCCGACCTGTTTGCTGAGCCTCAGCAATGCATTGCCTAGAGCAAAAATTAATTCAATGAACTGGACATTTCCGAGACGTAAAAATGAGACAGCCTTCAAGCTGATACTTGTATCTTGTGCAACACTGAAGTTCCTTCCCTCATTCTGGCATTACTATATACACAGAGGGATTTGTCACCACTGCTCACGCACGTGGAATTCAGCTGAAGTGCAATAACGCACGTAACAGAACAGGGCCTGATGAATCCACGATGCAGAGTTTATGGTACAGCAACCTGAGACAACAGTGGCCCTAAAAGCCATAAAAGTTCATTCAAGTCATATGTGCCTTTTAAACATCATTTAGGCACTGAAATACAGACTGAAAGCACAAACTGAAAGCTTGAAAAGACAAACTGCAAAAATAACAAGTAAAAACTTATTTTGAAAGTTTGTTCCTGTTTTGGATTTCCATTAAAAACAAACAAATCCTTATAATCCCCAAGTGACACATCACAGGAAAACACTTATAAGCCACTTCAGCAGGCCAAGAGGGACAACAGCTTGAACTTTGCTGTAGAATCATGGCTAACTCATCACTTAAAGACAGACAGCTGCAACAGGAATGACTCGGTCCCTTCTGGGCCCTCGACTGGGAGAAGTGTGCCTTCCTTGTGCCAGCCCTGTGCTCTACCTACAGTTGCTCCGGTTCACAGATTCACAGAATATCCTGAGTTGGAAGGGACCTACAAGGATCATTGAGTCCAACTCTTAAGTAAATGGCCCATACAGGGATCTGAGCTCACACATCCCCTTTAACTGCACCCAGAAAGGGTAGCAGTTCTGATGACCTCACAAATGTAAAAAAGTCACTCTCCTTAGCTTTCACCGCCAATGAAAATGAAGACAAGGGAAAAAAGATCAGATAAATTTGCACTACCTTTGAATGCTTCTGCAGGCCTCTGCAGCCATATGCATTGAAAAAAAAACCCAAACAGAAAAAAAGGTGGCAAAAAGGCAACCGATACTGTGAAAAATGGATTCAGAAGGCAGCAAGTCAATGCTAAGGATGAAAAATAACACATAAAAAGAATTCAGTCTCTCTCTGAAGGCTGAATTTCCTTAATTTTTTTTGGTGCCCAACTTGGGATTCAAAGGGTTTGAGATAATGACAGACTTGACAGGGATGTACTAGACTGAATTTACAGCTGTTTGTGCTGTTTAGCTAGTAATGAGCAGGCTCCTGTGTTTGCCCCAGGGCTCACTTTCCTGACTTCGAGTCCAGTGCTCGTTGCTTTCACTGCTGTACTGCTTATCACCTCACTGTGGTGTGCCTGGGAGCATTCTGATAACAGCCATGGCGAGGCACATGGGCTGGCAGGTTGTCAGGGTATTGCTGTTTTCGGTGTTGTATACACTCAGGACATAAAGCAGGGGGAAGGAGGAACATTTGAAGTGATGGTGTTTGTCTTCCCAAATAACCCTTACCCGTGATGGGGCCCTGCTCTCCTGGAGATGTCTGAACACCTGCCTGCCCATGGGAAGCAGTGAATTAATTCCTTGTTTTGCTTTGCTTACATGCGTGGCTTTTGCTTCTCCTATTAAACTGTCTTTATCTCAATCCACAAGTTCTCCAGCTTTTACCCTTCTGATTCTCTCCCCAATCCTGCTGGTAATGGAGTGAACAAGCAGCTGTGTGGGGCTTGGTTAAACCATGGCAAATGGTCTTCCTAACCATCTACATCCTCACTTCAATCTGCTCTAAATCAAACAAAGTTGGCCTGCACTAAAGCAGAGTTCAGCCATCTGGGGGCTAGAGGAGAGCTAGGAGCACTGCCCAGCACCACAGGACAGAATCTGAGCAGGAAGAGGTCACTGCTCACCACAGGCTGCAGGGGCACCAAGCACGTGCCTTGGGGAGAAATGGGAATGTCTGTCAGAGCAGTGGCTCTGCCTTCTGCCACGTTCTCCTTCAAGGCAGCACACCTAGGTTAGCATGCCCCCCTCTCTGTGCGCTTCCGGCAGGCCAGGCACTAAACAGTTCCTGCTCCTACCAGACTGCTGGAGGGGAGCTGCCTGTTGGCTGTGCTTGGCTGCGAGCTTGGCAGGCTGGCAAACACCAAGGAGCAAGGTGATGAAGAAATTTTGTGCCTGCTACCTGACTGGCTTTCTTTTAAGTGGCAGCAGCCACATGGTGTATGGGAAAATGCTTGCATGTGCTTGCCTTCACCCACGTTCATTTATCCCTCCAAAAGAAACCCAGGACACGCATTTCTCTAGTAATGCCACTCCCATACCCGGATGGTACTTCCTTAAAAAATTTACTACAAACAAGCTTAAATTAATGCATGTAACAACAATTTATGCAGAAGGTTCTACCAGAAGTTCTCAAAAGACCTCAAATTCACAAATGAATTAGTTTACAAATGAAGTGAGTACCATGACTGGGGTAAAATTTAAAGCTATTAATTTTTTAAATATTTAGTGAAATGAACTTAAATGATTTCTGAAGTATCATGAATAAACATTACACACAGTATATAGAGCATTTTAACAGCTTCTATTAACAACAGAATTGTATTTTCTCAGGGCTCAAAGGTTTGACATTGTTCTGTGGAGTTTTTAAAATCATTGTTTATGATAAAAATTTCCACAAGGTTGTAATTCGTACTAACAGGAGAGACAGACTGAGATCACCATCTTGAGAAAAACCACAGCAAGTTGCACAAGACAGACACTTAAAAAAACTGATGTAATAATACAAGCTAAATACTGTTTTATCTATTTTATGACTATTCTTCCACTTTGTCATAGAAGTGTTGTAATAGATGATATCTAAATACAGCACTTTCTACTACCTAACGTGTTTTTGCTTGCAGCTCATCAACTGCTATGAATGCCAATAATCTGAACCATAAAATAACAACTCAAGACCACCATGATTATCCCATACAACAGGAAGTCAGTTGCATAAGTGAACTACACACGTCCTTGGAAATCTGGCTTCCAATGTGCAGTAAGCACCTCAACTGCTACCACAGCCTCTAAATCTTCTTCACCTTGACCACAGACTTTGTCTTCCATGATACTAAAATAGAGACTGAGAGTTCCCATCAAAAGTGCCCAGCTCCTCTGACTGAGGAGTCAGAGGCCTATCAATGCAGGCACATTAGGCACCCACCTGCAGGAAACGCAGGAGGTGATCCAGCTGCTGCTGGGCTGTCTGGCTTCGTTCCTTTTCTAAGGAAAATGGTGTCCTACAACAGAAGATTACTGAACATTTCCTCATTACACACTCAGTCTTGATGTATGTATTATACAACTGGCACACTGAAAGCCCTATAAGACTTAAGGAAAAAAAAAATCATGCAATTGTTGCTATGGAAATTCTGGGTTCCTCAGTACAAGAGAGACATGGAGTTCATGGAGCAGGTCCAGCAGAGAGCTATAAAATTGATCAAGGAATTGGGGCATCTTCATTATGAGGAAAGGCTGAGGGAACTGGCCCTGCTCAGTCTCAAGAGATGACTGAGAGGGGACCTCATCAATGTCTACAAGTATCCAAAAGAGGAGTGCCAATAAGATGGTTTCTCACTGGTGCTAAGCAACAGAACAAGAGGCAATGTGCAGAAACCAACACACAGGAAATTCCACCTGAATATGAGGAAGAACTTCTTCACTGTGTGAGTGACCAAGCATCAGAATAGACTGTCCAGAGAGGCTGTGGAGTCTCCCTCACTGGAAATCAAGAACCACCTGGATGCAATCCTGTGCCATGTGTTTTAGGATGACCATGATTGAACAGGAAAGTTGGACCAGATGACGCACTATGGTCCCTTCTAACCTGACCCATCCCGCTACTCTGTATGTGAGAGCATCATAAACATGCTTCAAACTCCCCTTCTACCTTAATTCTTCCCCTGTAAGTCAGCACATGTGCTTGCATCAATGTTATAATGAAGTAAGGACATGTTATTAGTCATTACATATAAAACCAGCATTTTCATTCAACTAGTACATAGCAATGTCAATTAGAATTCCCTTCATGATGCTTTGGTTCACTAAAAAAATAAGTTTTTACATAGAAGATGAAGTCTCTGAAGGGCATCGTTATAGTGGCTGTGACCAAGCTGAAAGCAAGTCACCAAGAAAATGCTGCTTGAGTTTTCAAAACCTAACTCAAAAATACATTCTGCTCCTTTGAGCTGAGGGTTTGCTGCTGCACTCGCATGCAGAAAAATGAGCTTTCTGCTTCTGGGCAGCTTGCTACATCATCTACACCACAGCACTGCTGTCTGCTCTTACAGAGATAACTGTTGTGCTGGACTAGGCTAGATTATAGTAAGTTTATCTGACAAGTGATTTACTGGTATTGTGGTTTTTACCCTAAAAATGCTTAATAAAATGTAGAAGTGGCATATTTTACTAGCAATAAAAGCATGCCCTTAAAAGAGACTAAGCCAGACCACACAAGGCAATATTTACCATATCAAGCTACCTTACTGATTAAATGTGGCAAAAAGATAGCTTCCTTGCAAGGTTAGCCAGTCACAATCAGACACCAAGTCAAACAAACAGGATATTCAAAATGCAAACTATCAAGGGACAAGAATGCAGGCAGACTGCCATTTTTAGCACTGCTAGTCCACATCAGACAAACCTAAGCAGACTTCCAAAGTGTGCTTTGGAAGCCCATGCTCAGCGGCCATCAAGTTGTCACTTCACCTGGGCGTGGACCTAAACTCCAGGAAATCTCCATCTGCAGAATACAAGGAGCGTGGGCAGACAGCCAGCTCTCAGCAATCTCAATAAAGATTAAATGCATGTTCCCTTTTGATTACTAGACAGCAACCTCTGTTTTTAATGAACTGCTCCAGTTTAAAGAGAAACTTGTAAACCCGACTATTTCTTTCGTAATTTACTTGCCACAACTCTGCGCAAACAGAGACACAACACTGTTCTTTGCTGGCAAGCCACCTCTCCTCCCCAGCAGCGCTTGGCCAAAGTATGCGTGTTCCAGGCCGTGCTCCCGATACCTTCTTTGCACTCCCCCGTCCCGCGCTCCCCATTTTCGCACTGAAATTCCCGGTTTCTCTACTTCTTTGGACATACAAAGTGATAAAGCACAGCGGAGCAGGCCTGCCCGATGCACACGCCGCTCTGCGTGCCAGAATGTGCAAGCACCCGAGATGAAGGCTGATGTCACCAGCGCGCCGCCGGTGCGCGCACCACGAGATGGCCCCCGGGGCCAGGCTGAACCGCACACCGGAGAGAGCTCGGCCGAGGCCGGGGCGCCTCGGCGGGACGACACGGCACAGCCCCGGGGAGCGGGGGCTCCTCCCCGCCGCCGCCCGGCCGCTCCCACTGCCCCGACAGCTCCCTGCGCCCGCAGCAGGCGGCGGCAGCGATGCGGGGCCGGCGGCCCGACCGGCGGCGCTCGGTCACGGAGGTCTCCGGGACAGGGCGCGGCACGGCCGGTGCCGCCGCCCCTCGGGTAACCCGTGCTGCCCCGCAGTCGGTCGGCCTGCCCCAGCCGCCCCATCCTCCCCTCCCGCCCGTTACCTGCGGGCGGCTGCTCCCCCTGGGAAGCCGCGCTCCGGCGCGGCGCCAGCAGCGCCGCGAGAGCCAGGAGGGACAGCGGCACCCACATGGCGCCCGGCGGGGACCGAGCGGAGGCCGCCCTGCTCATGGAGTCCCGCCGCGATCCCGACGCCTCTGCTCCGCCCTGGCCCGCTGCGGCGCTTGCGCCGGCCAGGAAGGGGCGGGATGCCTGGCAATAATGGTGCGGGGGCGGGCGGGAGCTGCGGGGTTAAAGCCGGTCAGCGCCTCAGGGGCGCCCAGGGAGGGGTAAGAGGCTTGAGCCGTGGAGCCGTGGCCTGGCGGTGGCCCCAGCAATGAGGAGAATGTTGGCCTCTGCGATGCCCGCCCTGGCTTTGTTAATGCTGTGTTTTAAGGGCCGATGATGGGTCATACCCCTTAGCCCCAGCCGCTTGGAAAGCACCATCCACCTCATCACGTAGCGACTTGTGCTCTCTCCCCATTTCTTAAAAAACACGAAGTGTTCACACTGTGGAGTGCTTCAGAAACAGCACACTGAACTCATACTCGTAGAGGAATCCTAACTTATGCTGAGAGGCTTTATTCTTTCTTGGAAGTAACCTAAATGTAGATGCACTTCAGACAATTGAAGTTCTGCCAAGCAGGATGGAGACTGTGGTTTTTGCTACCCTGCTGTTCCTGTGTCTCCCATCAAGTGTCCCAATGCCCGGTAATTCTCCACCTTAACCTTTCAAACTCAAGGCCACCCTGTGCCAGAGGAGTAGAAGGACACAGAAGAAACCTCTTCTGCTACATGCCTCAGCAGCTGTGACGAGGATGTAGCAGCTGTTTAAGCTCCTGTCAGTGATTTTGCAAATAATGCTTTTTCTAGACCTAAAATGGAGACACCTTGAGGAATCCTTGACATCCACACATCTTCTCAGGCTTTCAAGGGGACAGGAAGGAGGAAGGAGAGCTACTTGCCAGAGCCATTACGCTTTCCCTTTCTCATACCTCTCTTTGAAAAAGTTCAGCTGCTTGTTCACCTTTATTTCCTGTCCCAAGCATTAGCTCACTTCCTAGGGAAAGGTGTGGAGACATTTATTGTCTTGCCATTTGCCATCCACACTGGCAAAACTCAAGAGACAGCACAGTTTGCTGTGTGGGAAGGAATGAGTAGCAAGTAGACAGGAGGTCACAGGCCAGCAATGGATGCTGAAGAAAACACCTCACTCTTATGGCCTCAGAAATCATGGTATTCCCAGAGGTGATGAGGTGGTGGTGTGAGATGTAGGATCAGTGTGGGGTAGAGAGCTAACATCTCCTCCCAGCTGTGCTAAGATTGAAGAAAATGGATTGTGAAACTACACAGACGTTGTGTAGCAAACAATACTCGCAGACTGACCTTTGTGCTTAATGCAGTGCAATAACAAGCTTTTTACAACCAACGAGCACTTAACTGCCTTGACTGAAGTATTGACCACTCACTGGCACGTAGATTTTAACTTCCTACATGGTGACGTGCTTGCATGGTGTTTTCTAACACATAATGCATTTTCTGGCACATAATGACAGCACGAGAAGAAATGGCCTCACGTTGTAGTAGAGGAAGTTTAACTCGGATATTAGGAAAAACTTCTACATCAATGAGGTTGCCAAACATTAGAACATGACTTCCCAGGGAAGTGGTTGAGTCACTATCACTGGATAATAGAAGTGCAGACGTGACACTTAGAGACAAGGTTTAGTGGTGGACTTGGTAATGTTTCATTAACAGTTGGACTTGATGATAGTAACAGTCTTTTCCAACCTACATGATTTTGTGATTGAAATGATATTTTATGCAAAATTAAGTAAGAACAAGGAATCACCAGCCCTGGATAGAGTGTAGGTGTTTTGACGGTTGTATGAAAAGGCTGACAGTATACCTAAGGTGGCTGTCACATAAACAGAGCTTGATAAGGTTGTGGGTGTTTTATGACAATACTTCACAGAGTTGAAAAAACATGAAAGGGGAAATCAATGAATAAAAATGAAACCAGCTCTGTATGGAGAAAGTGAATGTAACTCCACTTATGAGAGCTGTTCCTGGCATACCCACTGCCTGTGCCACTAGAACCCTGTACACAGCTCTTGGCAGGGGTTGTTCTCACTGTGCAGTCAATGTAGTCTATCACCACCAAAACACTGCCAACTTGCTGAATTTATCTTTGTCTTGAAGTGTTACACATTGGAAAAAAAAAGTGGCTATTATACAAACTGTCTTGTAACTTCCTCCTTTGCTCTTCACACTCTCAGCCCAAGTGCTGGTCATGTGCCTTTCTGTCAGAAAAGGTCCTGACAAGATAAACAACTTCACGCATTGTGGGACAAATTTCCACAGCCATTTGCTTGCTTGTTTGTTTGCTTGTTTGTTTTCTTAGCTATCACTTAGTTGTGTCACAGAGTTATTGTGCCTTCACGTGCATGTGCTGTAGCACTCCATGTGGTTTTGCGATCCTTGAAGAAGTAGGTACAGGATTTTCACCTCACTTACTCTGAAATGCCTGCTCCTTTGATTCAATACCACAGTCATTGCACCACATTTTCTTTAAATGTTATCATAAAGAGCAATCACAGACATAGAGAAGTTACCTCTAACCAGAACTTTCCCCGGTGATTAAAAGCACTAGCTGTGCTCACCTTCCAAAGGTAAAAACAATCAAACACACGCACACCCCCAAAAGCAACAAAATTTGAAAGTGCTCATTCATGATCATTTCACTTCTATACATCCCATTAATCTGTCAGGAAGTTCAGTGATTTCTCATATAGACTTACAGTAAAAATACACATTTGATCTTCCAGGAGCATCATTCCTAACTCTCCAGCAGTCATTTCAAATGCATGCCCGTTTCCTTGGCTGTCCATTCTTTTTAAATTCACAGTTCCAGGAAACTGAGAGCTCCATTGGAGCCCCCTTTATTTTAATTTTAAAGTATTTTAAGAAATATTTTCCAGTCAGAAAAATGAATGCAATATATTCTCCTTGGCAACAACCGCAAGAACACAGTCATCTCACTGACTGTGCACTGGATGTAGAATGCTGAGCCAAGCAGCAGGTATATGACTCACCTTGGCCATTTAAAGTGCTGGTTTTGCACAGTGAAGGTATCCTGGGGGACATGGTGTGAGGATGGAACTTGGGAATCAGCAACATGAATCCCTAGAAAACCAGGCTTCCTTAATTCTGCTGCTCACGGAAGATTTTGTTATGTGAATATGTGGTTTCTGAAGCAAGTTCTATTGTCTGGAAAGGGAGGAGGCCAAATAAACAGTAACTGGTATGAGTAGCAGAGGAAGAAGGTGAAGTCAAATAGTTGAATCAATATATTAAAGTGCTGATGTGTGTACTGATACCAGCCAAGCTTTCATTCTTTTTCACAAACATCTGAGGAGAATTTAAGCAGCCATTACAATAGGTCCTGCAGTTGATTAGGAACAGGAAGAGGAGAATAAGGATCTTCAATTACTCATTTGTGCACAATGTTAAGCTGTAACCCTTAGGTGGAGTTGAGGTGGGGTAGGGCTCAGTCCAGGATCCCACAGGGAAAGGGGTTACTCCTGAGCAGGACGCTGTTGGGCATTTCCAGGAGCATGAGAGATAGTCTCGGAGAAATTTCAGATGGCAGAGACTGGCAGAGACACCCACCTTTCCAAATTTATCAAGATTTTTTTTGTTACCTTGGCCATTTATTAGATATAATTTGTTTGGCTTATGCTTCTGTTGTTTAAAAATAACCAAAGGGTATTTGATAAATTATTGGTGGGTCAGGAAACTGTTGCATCAGCTGAAGCCAGAACAAACACATGGTCTTTATTCTATCCAATGATTTATTGTGTTGGAAAACTTGCTGCAGTTGAACTGTGTGATAATCAATAGACTATGAAAAATGTTTCCGTATGCTTTTTATCAGCTATCAAGCTAATAAATTATAAGTGTGTTGAATCCAGTAGGGAGATGGAAAAAGCAATTCTAGCACTTGAGGAAGCAGATAGATACTTTCTGCAGCAGTGCACTGGACTGCTTATGTCTGTCCCAAGAGGACATTGCAGTCAGGAAGAGGGGCTGAAAGGAGCTATTCTGATCAACAGTTGAAAGTGGGTATTCTGAGGAGAAGATAAAAGTGCTTGTCTTGTCTAGTCTGGTAAAAGAAAAGGCTGAAATAGAAACTTCTCCTCTCTGCAAATATGTTCACGGTTTTTAACCCAAAATATAAAGTTTACACAAAATCACGAAATACAAAATGTTCCTGCCTGAATTAAGGCTGAAAATTAGAAGAAAGTTTCTAATTTTCATGAGATTAGACCTTGGAACTGTTTCAGGCTAAGATTAATGGGAATAAAAATCTAGTCCGGTGTAACAAAGTTTGTTTATGTTAAAAATAATTATTAAATAAGACTACCTGCTATAGCAGTGAAAAGGGTTCTGGTAATCTACCTGGATTGCTAGTGAACTCAAGAGTGTACATAAATATTAGCTGCTAAGAGTATTGTATTTTAGAGCTTCTTTTTCTTGTAAAATGTATTATTGATATCCTCCAAACCTTTCCTTTTAAAAGTTGTAGGACAAAAAGCAAACTACATCCCCATAAGAGAAAAAAAAATCTTCTGACAATACTTTGAAATAGTGCCAAAAGACAAATAAAACCTGGTAAAAGAAGGAAAAAAGCACTTGATTTAATAAGGAGTCTTTCCAATTTCTGCTGGACATGGGTTTCATTTGTAAGCATACTGAAACAAAATGCCCTGCAGATCTGCACACAGACTGGCACAATTCTGACATAGTAAGATTAATAAAGAAATGCATATCTCATTGCATCAACTAAGAAATTAGTTGTTAAAATGAAAAATTTCAAGAATGGTTTAGATGGTTTAAGACAAAATTAATTGTGCCTGAGACTGATCTGTAACAAACTTATATAGCGTACTGTGGAACGTAAGTAAAACATATTGCTACTCAACAAACAGGCAGCTAACCAAGCAGTTAGTAGTTTGTGTGATTTTGTTTTCCTGAATTTTTCCTGACAGTAAACTTTTCTACAGTTTTTTTTTCCCCCCGAGGAACAGCACGAAACCTGTGGTGGTTGTCTGTTATTGGGAGGAGAGCCATATAAGGACAAGGAGTTAAACATCATGCATACGTCGGGAAATTGGAGTGGTGTCCCGGTTTTAGAAAGGTAAATTACTTGTTGGTAGAATTATTTTGTTGAAGTTGAGGGCTTGACATGCTTCAGTGATCTCAGTCCTAGGTGGAGGTTGACAGAGTTTGGGAAGAAGGATGTACAACTGATGGTGGACACGAGGAATACAGAATTTACAGGCCACAGGGACATTTGGCAGAACTCCTTTCTCTTAAGGGTGGGTCATCACAAACTCACAAAACAAGGAAGAAACTAACGGAGCCAACTCAGCAACTGTGCTGAATCTTCTCCACCTGGGTAAAAGACAATTCCAGCAGGGAGAGATCGCAACCACCGATTCACGAACCACAGACCCAAGAAACGTAATGACTCGAAAGAAGAGAAAGACTGAGCATGGTCACTAATTAGCATAAGAAGCAAGGAAATAATTCAGCCAATTAAGATAGAATACTAATTAATAAGAGAACTAGGTAACTTGTAGCCAATGAACATTAATGCCTTTGTTTGCTAAAATGTAATAAATAGTGGAAATTTTTGAAAGTCAGTGCGCTGGTTTTGTGGATTTGCCACCCAGCACCGCTTTCTGTGCAGAACTGTAAATACATCAAACACCTCAGCTCTGTGTGGGGATCAGCCTCTTGCACACCAGGTGAAAGAACCCATTTTGGGACAACAAGAGGATCTCTGAAATGATGTGCAAAGATAAAATCACTCCTCTAAAATGTGTAAAGCTGCCAGGGCCATGCAGGTGTGTTTTGTCCAGACTACATAGACACAGTTTTTTATTGCTTTTTCTCTAAACTACTGATGTTCAATTGCAGAGCCAATAATCAGTTTCCCAGGAAAGAGAATAGGAACCAGACATCACAGGGGGGTGTCTGCATACTGTAGTTGTAACACCACCAGGGTGTGATAGGTGAAACTGCAACATTTGCATTCCGGTGCATTTTATTTGGGAGAAAAAACTTTCTCTAAATCAAAGAATAGCCTTGAAAACCATGTTGGAGAGCTGCTGATGACACACATGGACCGTTTCACAATTTGTTTTCCTAACCACCGTCTTCCCAAAGGAAAACGGGATACAGTGAATGAGTAAGACAAAACTACCCCCAATCACATCAGAAGATCACACACCAATCTTTGTTCTCATAAAAGGCATTTGTTTTTATGGAAGTCAACCAGGAAAAAAAATACTTTTCTGGTATCTTACATAAGAAATGCA
Organism: Lycocorax pyrrhopterus obiensis; assembly: GCA_014706295.1. NCBI lineage: Eukaryota > Metazoa > Chordata > Aves > Passeriformes > Paradisaeidae > Lycocorax > Lycocorax pyrrhopterus. Next base: position 50,572,257 of record JACSVZ010000004.1, read on the forward strand.
CCTTTGAACTTACTGTTCCAGTACAGATGTTCAGTATGCAGGTACATGCATTTGTAGAGACACATGTAGGTTCACAAGCATACAGATTGGGTTGTAGAAAAGGAATTATTTTTGACCTGATGATCCTAATTAGGGTCATCTACTCTCTCTTACAACCATCTGCTGAATAAAAATGGAAGATGAGCATGGAAAAATTGCAAGTCAGATGCACAAATCGTTAATTCCTTCTGCTGTCTGGAGGGGAAACAAGGTGTTGAGTGATGTTGTGTGCCCACCTCCTCCAAGTAAGGCATGGCCTTCAACAGCTCACATAAAATACAGGCAGTTAAGTCCCCTCTGCTTGGACTGGCAGAGGCAGAAGGTCACTGGTGCAGGCATATACATCATGCTCTCCAGGTGCATAAGCACACATGGATTCATGGATCCCCAGAGCACCAGCATGACCCCTCTGATGGTCACCTGCCTGCATCCAACCCTCCCTTGCTTCCCCCACAGGTCCTCCAGTTGCTGGTTGGTCCAGATTGAGGCTCACTGCAAATACCTGTGCACTCATGCACTCATGCTACAAGGCCCCCAGGCACCGCAGCACCGACTCCCTGTCAGCGTGATGCCCCAGCCTGAGGCCCCCTTACTCACTGGCTGGTCCAGCTTGAAGTTTGCTGGTAAGCACACATACTCCCTCCCCCCACACCCCCACTTTGAGGGAGATACAGACAGTAGCCCCCAGCAGCTGGCACAGGCACCCACGCTGTGACCCACAGCCCTGCTCCAGCCCCTGGTGCAGAGCCCCTCACTCAGCTCACTCACCCATGGAAGGGACAGACTGTAGTGGCCATGCACAGGGCTCAGGCAGACAAGCACACTCTTTGGACCCATTTACATTCAACAGGTCCCCTTCATAGCCTTTTCTGTTTACCGCCCTCTTTGTTCCCCCTGCGCCCCTTCCCCTGTGTTCCCCCAGGGATTTGTGTACCTCATCCCATTCCTGCACCTATCCTAGTCCAGGTCTCCCCTTGGCCTACAGTCTCAGCTGTTGCAAAGCCCAGGGGCTTGGAACTAGATCCCTTCGAACCCAAGCAAAGCAAAGGTGAGCCCAGTTTCCGACACTTCACAAAAAAATTGTTAGTACAATTAGGTAGAAGTCTTCTGATTTCTCTGTGAGGTTTGTTCAGCTCAACTCAACTTCATGGTGCAAATAAATATCAGTGAAAATTAATAGAAAGTTTCAAGCTGTCAGCTGGAGAGATCCAGGAGAATTTAACCACAGGAAAGTATCTTACTAATCCAGTCTGGGGTGAGACTTTAATAGGAACCAGAAATTAATCTGACATAGAAAAACAAGAGGCATAACCTGAAAGTCTGATTGATTTGTAGAGAATTTTGCTTTCCTGAGATACCAGATACAAATAAAGACATCCAGATTGGACTGGGAAGAAATGAAGGTACATGGGGGTGCAGCTACCTTTGGTCAGGTGCATTTTGGTCTGTTGAAGGAGGCTGACAATGTATGCACAGGCTCAGGATTGTGTAGGAAACAGTGAAGAACAAGAAAGTTTGAAGAGTGTCTATGGGAAGATGCTGTTTCCAGATATTTTAAGGACACAAGGCACAGCACTGATGATTGCTGGCCAAAAAGGGTGGCCGACTGGGTTGCTGCCACACTGCTGCCTGGCATGCTAACAAATAGATAACAAGGGTGATACTGCTACCAGTAAGAACCAGAGCCCAGGACTCCCCTTCTACTGAAGGACTCTGATCCCTGGCCTTCGCAGCCAGGCTTCCTCTCCTGCTGGCCAGATGCATCTTCAGCATGGGGAATGGGCAATGGGGAGTGCCACCCTCTGGAATCCTGTGTAGATGCCCTGTTTCTGTCTGGATTGGAGTCCCTTGGGCAACAGCAAAGATTTTGGTCAGGAGAAATGTATAATGAAGGCTATGTGTGGCAGGGTGTCTGTACATGAATGCTCTTCGGAGTTTTGACTTCTCTATAATAGTTGCATTTTTGCCATTTGCAATCTGTTGTTATTTCTTTTTCCTTCCCTTTTTTTGGTCCATACAGATTGTCATGCCTCTGAACTTGACTGGGAAGATAGGCAGAACTGAGAGAGAAGGTATTTGAATTTCTGAGACTGCAAAACCTCGCTGCAGCTGGCAGACACCACTGCAGCCATGCACCAAGGGCATGCACACTTTTTGTAGCAGAAACAGCCAGAGCTCCTACTCAAACACAGGCCACTGTGCAAATCAGAAGCTGAACTTTGTGGACATCGTGGTAAGGGACACGTTGCAGAAAACAATACTCAGAAGCATATGGAGAACCGGAAGGAAAAGTAGGAAGGAAAGTATTCCCTCCATGAATGGAGGAGATAACTAACAGGGAATGAAACAAAGAACAGGAACATTTTAGGAAGAGCAGTGCTTTGGAGAAAGCTTGACTGTATTAGAAAATGCATTTCTTCTTCTTGTTTGCTTCTTGTAATGTTCAGGTTCTGTTAGAAAAGAAACCATGGCTCAATCTTAATTTTTTGCTTATAAAGGAAACCAAAATCCCTGAAAGTTTCTGCAAGTTAGAATCAAAAGCAGTAACACTTTGTTCACTGTTAGAATAGCAGATGAGATAAACAATGAAGACCCAAGACAGCATTTCATACACTGTGACTCTTGTTAATATAAAGTAAATATTAATTTCACTTTTACTTTACAGATCAAGGATAAAATCTTCATTTTCATATTGGTCTCAAAACACCAATAGTATGGTATGAAGAAAAAAATGCTCTTTTAAATTTTTCAGCCTTTTTCTTCTAATGCTATACATTTTGAGCAAAATTTAATAACTGTTAAGACATGTAATAAAAATCTACTCAGCTGTTAAGCCATGACATATAAGCATTGCTCTTCACAGGATTTTCTTTGTCAATGAAGATATGTTGGGCTTAGGCTGAAGTTTATCAGCAATTTTGGGCTGCAAAACAGTCCTTGTACTTTCTGTTAATTTTTTTGATTTCTGGGTGGAGGCCCAAAAATGCTTCTGTTATTTTTGATTTTTTTTTTCTGTGGCTGGGAGGTGGTTGTCTTAGGTTGGTAACACATAAATAAAGCTGCAGGTTACAGAAATGTGGAGTGGGTCTAAAAGGGAGCCAGACACATCAGAGGACTGTGTTCATTGCCAAGTCTTTGTATTATTTTCGCTAAAGAGGAAACGGCTATTTTTCTCTCAAGAGACTGGAATTATAAACAGGCACTTGCTTATCCAGTTTCTGCAGTTCTGAAAGATCAGTGACTTGGCTGGCAAAGCTGAGTCAAGAAACTGAATGCTATTATTTGTGCCGACTCTTAGAGGTATTAAGCTTTCTGCTCAAAAGCAAATGTTAGCTATTGATGTTTCGAAGCATAAAAAATAGATTATTAGATTTAATCCTCTATCATAAAGTAGATGATTCAATTGCTTCTGTATTTAAATGAGTGGTTGTTATTGCTGCCCCAAGAGCTGTGGTCTTGACATTTGTTGTTGGAAAAGGAGGGCAAGCAGGTAAAATTTAATGATTGAAACCAGCATACAGACTAACACAGAGGAAAATGAGTATAAATGTAGCAACTGATCTTCTTTTCCTGTCTGAACACATGACTGAGTGATCTGGTTTGCAGCCAAAATGCCCATATTCAGCACTTTGCTATGTTATCCTCCCAGAGGCATTTGTCAGATCAAACTGGAGAACTATTTGTATGTGATACAATACTTCATGTGGATTGAGGAAGTACTAAAAGCTGGAGTTCTAGTGTTGTAGCATTTATAATGCATCTAAATAGAAAATAAATAGCCTGATTTAGGGAGTAAAGGAGGTAGCAAGAAGAAGGGAAATATGAAAGTCATGATTAAGGAGCCAGAGTTCCATTTCTGGTCCTGCTGCTGGCCTTGTCAAATGACTTTTACAGCTGACATCTTCCAGCACTTCCTCAGTTTTCTCTCTTTCTAGTGAGAGGAGCTAAGGGGTGCTATTGTTAGCACATATGCCATACAGTAACTATGGAAGAAATCGAATCTGTGTTTGAGAGGCAGTGAAAAAACCCACTGACTAAATTACATTTCTGTCTACAGCTGAGTATCCTTCAATTTCGTATTAAAACCCACATGCAGAGAGAAATGGATGTAGCTACTTCACTAATGTGCATTTTTAACATTGTAAAATCTGCAGGCTAAGCACTGAAGGACTGCTAAATCTAACACAAAGGCTTTACATCACATTTAAGTTGACTGCCCGCAGTGTCGTTTTTTGAATGACATTGAACATTCTCAAGAAATAGTTTCTGTTCTCAAAACAGGGACTGAAAGACGAATAAGATCTCATCTATATGGCCTTCTGAAGGCAAATGTTATGGATGCTGAAAACTCCAGCAGAGAATTTCTTCAGCTCTCTGCAGCATTTTTGTGAGAGTTCTGTCTTTCCCATGCAAGTAACTCACAACAATGTTACAGTTTTGTAAACTTCTTGCAGCTGCAGGTTGTTTTGCAGAATTGTTATGTTTCTAACTAGAAAAACATTCAGAGATGGGTGTCTTAGAACTTGACCAATCCCCTTAAGGGGTGGATGGCAAAAAACCAATTACCTTATGCCATTTAATACACTTTGCAAACTAACATATAAAAGCCTTCTGAGAGATCATTAAAGCGCTTCCATTTATCCCTGAGCCTGGACTTCGTGACGTTTCTCTACTCGTCCGTGGGGAAAACAGCGACAAATGTATGTTTGGCTGAAATTACAGCAAGCTTATGTTGTTTTAATTTCATATAATTTCTTTCTGTTTTGTCTGAGTCAGAATATTATTAACATACATAAAGATAATTCTACAGGAGAGCAGCAGATAGTCAGTGGGTAAATTTATAGATCCATCCCACCGATAAGCACACACAGATCAAAGTGAGCTTTGCAGGTCAGACCTTTTGACTTGCTAGCTTCTCCTTACATTTAGTTACCCTGGTTCCGTCCAGAGTCAAAGCAAGAGGAGGCTGAGGCCATCAGCTGGATGCAGTTTGCATTTAGGAAAATCTAGAAGTATTGTCATTGAACTAATTGTTTGGGGCATATGCTCATTGTGAGTTTTGTTTAACTGTGGGGCCTTGTGGTACTTCCAGCAAAAAATGTACCCAGATGTCCTTATACTTTTATTTTATAGGACAAAACAATTCAAACTTAGGGAAAAAATATCAAAAAAACACTGCCTCTGTGTCCAACCATGACTTCAGAAGTACAGTGTGTTTGTGAGGAAGAATGCAGTTTAAAGTAACAATATCAAATTGGTTTTTCTTTTCCTGCAAATCAAGTACAGTTAGCAAGATGTATATCAAGTTGCTTGTGGTGGAAAAAGAGAAGCACTGGTGTCACACATTTTACCTGTTTAGCATCACATGGTGCCAGTAATGGATCAATGGGGAAAACTTAACTTTTGAGTTTGCTGGGGAGATACTTGTCCAGATCTAGGTTGTGTTATCAAGAAGAGGTTCTATCTGTATGTGCCTTGTATCTAAATGTGTGCACTCCCTAATCTGACCTTTTACACAGCCTGTCTTAAGTGCCACTGAGAAGATAAGGACTTGATGGACTTTTGGTTTTACTTAGGATGCTGCTTCTTATGAGTTCCCAATAGGAAGCTGAATAGCAGAGACCTAGCCTAAATCTGGAATGCGTAAGCGGAAAAACACCAGGCAAGCATAGAACGGATACTGTGTTGTAACCATCGATTAAATAATTGGGGTAGATGCTTCAATGTCACGACTGTTTATACTGCCTAGATTGCTTGAAAATTGAAACGTGTCCCGGAAAGAGTAATTTGAGATCTGGAAATTGCTTCTGGTAAAAAAAAAAGCGAACCAAGTTGGTTAGTACAGTTTGTCTGACAGAGGGCAAATTGTGGTCTCCCTAGACATGGAAGAGTTTTCTGATAGAAGATAGATCTTCAGTCTAGGGAAAATGTTGTAAACAGATGCAATGCATAAAATGTATCTACGTATTTATTAACAATATGTCCTGTCAGAACAAATTATGCAGAAAACAGACAGGATCTTTAGCACTTAATATTAAATCAAGATCAAGGCTCTTTCTTGAAAATATACCATAGGCTAACAGAAGTTCTAGGATGAATCCAGAAGCTGAGAAGTGTGATGCAAGAATTAAGAAGTGGTCACACTGCACAAAGGTGGACTGGGTGATCATGATTGTCTCTTCAATTCAGTTATACAAGAGTACATAAGAGTCTGCAAAAATTACCAGCTGTGGCTGGTAAAGAATGCTAAAGGCTCAGGTTGTGCAAGAGTGCTGCATGATAGGGAACATTTCAACTACCACTTCCCTCAAGGAGTTTTGAAATCCTTTTTCTGTGTTGTCTGCAGAACTGTAAAAGTAGAAGGGAACCTTAGTTCTGAAATAAACTGAGATTACACACCACAAGACATGCACAAGACCCAAGAACCCTTAGAGATTTCTAGGCTTCTAGTAGGAAGGAGAACTGTTGACAGAGCATGTTATTCTCCTGACAAAAACGTGTTTATTTACAATGTCTTATAACTTCTTTATTTTGATTTGGTTTTAACTTCTTGTGGGGAGAGTGATAGAGTTCAGACAAAGTTTATTAGAGAAGCCCTCCTGTTGACTCACAAGGTGCAAAAGGACCCCCTTGCTTTCTAAACTCCTTCTCAGAGGAAAGTCTGGGTGTGGCTACATCCAATCTTAGCCCAAGACTTTGGAAACTTTGTCATTTAAGGAATTATAGAGGTGTGATCTTAGCACAGCTTTGTTCCACAGGCTTAATGATGGCAAAACAGATACATTTCTATAAAAATCAATTCTTTCTTATGATAAATGATTAGACAAAATGGTCTTAATCAGAATTATTTACTAGCAGAAGCTAAAATTACTCATAGTGGATGGGATAGGATAGGATAGGATAGTGCACTGTATCAAAGCAATTATGTTAAAGCTAGCAAAAAGAAACAATAATTAAAGGAGAGATTGATGTAACTCACCTGTACTAACAACCGAGGGCTTAATCTTTTCCGGTCAGCTTTGAGGGGTCTCCTTGGGGGGCATCCCCTACCCAAGGGAGCAATCCCCACCCACTCCAAGGAGGAATATGTTAGAAGAACCAAACCATGTGAAAGTGGACTAGACTTTCACAGTATAAAGTGACTGACTGCCAGTCACACATCTCCAGTTGCCTCACTATCAGGATGTTGATTTGGGGTTGGTGAGCCAGACTGGTTTTAGCATAAATCAGCACCAAAAGCAACACATTATGCCCCCTCTCAATCCTTGAAAATAGGGCATTGTCCCTTGACTACATTCCAGGGCGAAGAATCCTACTACACCTGTCCATAAAAAGCTGGAGAAAATCTTCCTGTTTGTTCTTGGGGTTTTGTGTGAGAATGTGGTTTTTTTTCCCCAATTCTTTAAAAAATTGCAGTTGCCTCTTGAGACAAGAGGGGTGCTGTGGTAGTGGAGAGTTGCTTGATGATGAGTCCTGGAGGGTTTAGATTACTGCTCTGATGCAACTTGCTTTTGTGTAGAGTAAGTGTAGCTTTTGTACTTTTGTTCTCCTGGGAGCTGTGCCTCATTGCCCAGGACTTTGGGAATGTAGCTTGGGAGACCCAGTCCTCATGCTTGCTCTGCAGAAACAGGGGAAAACGCTAGTGGCATTTGAAATGCTAGTACAACACCTGTCCCTCAGGAGGCTAGTTTGCTGTCAGCAGACCAAATTTATGCTGTGTCACTGCCTAACAGTTCGCCACATGACTGTCTTGGCTTTGTTGTCCCGGAGTTGTTTGGGCAGATCTTGATGACTCAGGCAGCAGACTGGGGGGGCTTTCAGCTATGCCAGAGACTTGTACCCAGAGGCTGCTGACATGGCTGTCTGCAGAAGATGGCATTAGCTCTTTCCCTACTCAGGTGCCCTGGGATTGCAGCACAAATGGACTGTGTACTTTGCTCACAGCTCTTGACAATAAGTCTGTAAACTGGACCTGGTGTTCAGTGAAAGGTGGCTAGAGATCTCTTTTTCTGCTAACTCAGTTATCTCAGGGGCTATGAATGCCATTTTCAGCCCTTGCACAGCTGAGAGATCTGTGTTGAAGGGATATTGATGGCCCAGTTTGCTCCTGACCCACCTGCCCTGACAGGATTTTTCACTCCAAATCTCATCTTGGGGAGTGAGAGGAGCTGGGTGTGATCAGCCTCTGGAGGGAGGAACTGTCCAGGGTGGCACTGCCTTAAAGCAGGTATCCTGCCTGGACATCTCTAATTGACTCGAGTGTCTGGTGCTGCAATGCTCTGTCCAACAGAGAGAGAACAGCATCACACACACGAGACAGGTAATTTCATCTCTGCATTCCTCTTTCCCATGTATCTTTAACCTCTGTCTTTTTTCCTCACCAAGGCTGATCATGCTGTCTTGAAGACCTTCTCTACTTCCAAACGGCAAGAGCATTTCAAATGAGCATTCTTCCTGGATATTCACTTGTTTGAAGTAGTTTATCCCTCTGGATTAAACATTCAATATAAGTTTATGGAAACACTTTCAAGACAAGATTTATCTAGTTTTAGAAACTAGTTTCTACTCCATCATTTCTTATTAAAAGTGTTTGCATTTACTAGGATAAAATACAGATGTTCCCCCTTCTCCATCACAGATGCCTTCCTTAGGAAACCCTGACACAGCCCCTCACCACAGCACACCTTGTTTTCTATGGCATAATTTCCATTCTGGCACCAGCTATCCACGGCAACAAGGAACTTAGTCTGCTGGTACAGGTCTTGGTTTTTTAGACGCAACTATTGCTTAAACTTTTCCTGTCCTCTTATGCTTCTCCTTCTGGCTTAAGGAAACGAAAATACAAATGCACCAGTCACCTTTGAAAATGTTTCTTCCTCAACCTCACAAACATGTGATAGCTCTTTAGAATAATATCTTTTTTTTTGTTTTTGAGGAAGAACAGCAGAGTTAACATTAGCAGAATGAAGTTCAACAGTAGGAAAATATGGAAATTAAATTGATGCAGGCTTCCAACACATTTAACATCAGAATGGCATCACTAAAAGGCATAGGCTGCCAAGTTCATCTGCTCTGGCAACTGCGATTTGTTTTTAATTATTCCAGTACAAATGAGGCATTTCCAGAAATCAGCATATCCTTTGTGAAGATCTACAGGATAATAACATGATTTATATTGAACAGTGCCTGTTTTCCACCTTCTTTCTTGAAAGAAGCAGATATTTCTGTTCTTTCAGAGACATTATTACATAATTGTTTGAGAGCCAGCAGAAGCATTTGAAAAAATTGCCAGCTGTTCATTACAACTTCTCATCTGGATATTGCTCCCCACACAGCTGAGCTGCTGGAACAGATCTGGTGGGTGTTCTCTACATTAAAAACTGGTCATATTAGTGCTAGCTTCAACAGTGGTTTCAGCTAAGTAAGACTAATTTCTCCAGGAGCAGATTGGGGGTGCTCATACAACCCATCAGTGCTCAGCTTCTAGAATGGGTTGTTACATCTGAGTGAGGGGCAATAAAACAACTTTCCCTCAAAGTTTCATTTAAAGTGTGTGTGTTGGGATCAGCTTTTGCATCCTTTGTCATGAGAGGGGAAATTTAATTTAAAAGCTGTTTGGTTCTGCCTCTTCTGTGGCTGAGAACAGCCAGAGACTTCATTAATCAACAAAAAAACCTGAGGGTGCAGAGAACAACTGGGGTTTCTGCATAAGCTTTGATCTCTGCCCGGTCCTTCTTCTATTGTACACCCAGTCCTGTTTAATATCTTTAATATCTTTATTGATGATCTGGATGAGGGGATCAAGTGTACTCCCAGTAAGTTTGCATATGACGCTAAGTTGGCTGGGAGTGTTGATGTGCTGGAGGGTAGGAAGGCCCTGCAGAGGGATCTGGACAGGCTGGATCAATTGGCCAAGGCCAATTATATGAGATTCAACAGGACCAAGTGCCAGGTCCTGCCCCTGGGTCACAACAGCCCCATGCAGTGCTACAGGCTGGGGGCAGAGCAGCTGGAAAGCCACCTGGCAAAAAAAAGACCTGGGGGTGCTGGTTGACAGTGGCTGAACATGAGCCAGCATGTGCCCAGGTGGCCAAGGCAGCCAATGGCATCCTGGCCTGTATCAGGAATAGTGTGGCCAGCAGGACCAGGGCAGTGACTGTTTGCCTGTACTCGGTGTTGGTGAGGCCACACCTTGAATCCTGTGTCCACTTCTGGGCCCTTCACTATATTAAAGACATTGAAGTCCTGGAGCGAGTCCAGAGAAGGGCAATGGAGCTGGTGAATGGTCTGGAGCACAAGTGCTATGAGGAGCAGCTGAGAGAGCTGGGGGTGTTTAGCCTGGAGAAAAGGAGGCTCAGGGGGACCTGATCGCTCTTTACAACTCCCTGAAAGGAGAGTGTAGCCAGGTGGGGTTCGACCTCTTCTCCCAGGCAACCGGCAACAGGATAAGAGAACATAGCCTCAAGCTGCAGGAGAGGAGGCTCATCAGGAAGAATTCTGATGGAACAACCCTGGAAAGGGTTGTCAAGCATTGGAATAGACTTCCCAGGGAGGTGGTAGAGTCACCATCCCTGGAGGTGTTCAACAAATGACTGGATGTCATGGTCCAGTTGACAAAGTGATGATCTGTCAAAGGTGAGACTCGATCTTAGATGTCTTTTCCAACCTAAATGGTGCTGTGATTCTTTGACGTGTCCATGCTCTGAGAAACAGCATAGTAGGGCCATTGTAGCCTGTTTGGCCATGGATCTGCATCTTCTCTGGTGTCTAATAAGGCCTTTACTGCAATTGGAAGTGTCCCAATGTGTATATGTGTGTATGTACACGTCTCTCCCTTTTCTCAAATTTCTGCTGATTAGGAAGGGTAGAGCTTGCATTGCAGCTTTCCTTCCAGCGGGAGCTGGAATCTCTTTCTTCCCTCTACCTCTGGTTTTTTTATTTTCATGATGTTTGTAAGAATTCACATGGTATTTAATTAAAGTTGTCCAATAATTTGCAAGCTTTGGAAGAGAGGATGACCACTTGTGCAGAAGTATGCATGGGGCGGAAGGGGATGTCTCTCACGTGTGCACATACCCAAGCACTGCCCCTCAAATGGAAATGAGGCTATAAATATTTTTTGTTTTATCTGTAAACTGTGTTTGCAGCTATCACAACATTTTCAAGATTTTTAAAAAACCCAAACATATAGGCAAAGATACCAGCAGTTTGGTTTTTTTGCTGATTCTGGGTTAAGTGGGAAAACTAGAAATCAGCACTAATACAAAAAATAAACATCCATTTAACCTTTTGTATTTGTTGTTACTGTTTTGCTATCTGGCATAAATTTAAAAAAAAATAATAAATCTTTTGGGGGCTGTGATTGTTTTAACCTGCCAGTAACCCCCTTGAGTTCATCAGAGCAAAAGACAGCAAAAGCCTGTTTATTGTCCAGCAGGCACCTACACATGTTGTAAGTGAAGTTCCATCTGGTCACAACATCGTGGATCATCTGGGTAACAGCCAGGCTTCATTTGCTTCATGTCCTGGACAGAATGAAGGCAGCCGAATAGGAATATTTAAATGACTGACCAACCGCAACCAAGTTTGCCCCTGAGAATTCATTTAATAATGGCTGCTCACTATGGAGCAGTAGCGGCTCTGCGAGTTGTTTTCTATTTTAAATTACTCAAGCTGGGCTCCATGGAATGATTTAGCCTTTTTATTAGGTGCCAGCAATTTACCAGAGACACACTCTTGCTCTTACCTTGGAAGACCAGGAGGTGGATGTTGACTGTGTCTAAAATTCTTCCTGAAACATGTTTATAAGCAAACACCTGAAGAAACCCGGACAGCATAGCACAGCTGACAGAGCAGTTGCATGGGGTCTATTTTACACCTGTGCAGAGGGCACCTAAAGCTCTCCCATATCAGAATTTTCCAGGCCTTTGAAATTATTCGTACCTATTTCACACAAGGGCAAAAGACACAGAATGCAGATGCACCACTTAGTTCTTTGCAACCTATGGCCTGAGCACCCCTCAGAGAGACTTTTGGTGGCCAGCACTGCCATCCTGATGTTGTGGATGGATAAGGACCCCCAGGAGCATACTGCCTCTGTCTCCAGAGATTCCCCAGCTGGGCAGGGGTAGCTCACAGCTGGCTGTGATGTCCTGCTGCCAGACGTATGTTCCCCTTGGAAAACTGTTCTGCAGATCTGGATGTGGGTGCAGGGCTGTGAAAGGGTAGCAGACAGCTGCCTAACACAGACACTTGCAGCTTCAATTACAAATGTTGACAGAGGCAGTGCTTGCTAGGTGAATAATACCATTCACCTCGGGCTAGGAGGGCATACAAATCCCAGCATGCTGCATGAATGGTAATGAGTCCTTCCAAAATTCATTCTGTCTATAAATACTTTGTTGGCAGTGCCCAAAGAAGCCTTTTAAAGCACAGAAAATCTTTTGAAGTTCTGTAGGTTGCTCACTGCTTGTTTGTCGTAACAAACTTATTCATAAATGATATGGAGAAGTATACCTGACTTTACCTTCAGAGGTGGCTGTGAAAGGTACTCCTTTCTGCATTAAAATGTGGGCATTTTTATATAAAGATGTCATTCCTGTAAGATCTTGGAGTAAAAATTATCCAGGAAAAAATGGCTTAGATACCACCCTGACATCTATCAGGATGGTACATGGGCCCTTCCTTTCAGAGAATCTCAGGAAGTAAGTATCTAGATGAATTACAGGGGCAAATTCATGACAATTTGCAGTTGGTTGCTGTAGAGGCCATAGAGTATTTAGGGGATTTCAGGCAGCCCACAGATGGGCATACCTGTGCCTGCTACCTCCCACAGCCAGTCCTGGTGTACAATCTCAACAAAGATGTGCTTAAGAGTTTACAAAATTATATTTTGTGTCTCTTTGTGTCTGTATCTCTCTCTACATATAACCTGAATCTAAGGACTCGGACGCAGGCGTGCGCGTAAACATAAACTTCAGATCGGTGAGGCCAATAACACCAGTGTCGCCACTGCCGGATAAAGCTGCCCAGGAGCTTAAGGAGGCAGTGAAGTGTAGTTTGGTTCGAATCAAACTGCCCCAAAGTATCCTTTCCTTTCTCGGGCACGGCAGTATCTCCCCAAATCCACTTGGAGTCACTGTAACACAGCGGCCGGGCCGGGGCCGGCCGGGGGGCGGTGGCAGAGCCGGGTGGTGGCTGCGGCCCCGGGCTCCATCCCTGCATCCCCCGAGGGCGCTTCTGTGAGCAGCGGCACTGACCGCCCAGGTCCGAGCTGCTGATAAACAACTGACCCTGTTACATTTGCCTTGCACGATGTGCTTGAGTTTATGGTTGTTAAAGCAGATACTGGCAGAGTGCGTTTTCCTGGATGTTTGATGAATATCTTTATGCATCGCAAAGTAGTGTAAAAGAAAAGCATTAATTTGTTAGGAAAACAAAGCGATTATTTCACTACTGCTTGTACACTGAGGTATGTGCTCATATGAGGTGCACAGTCACATGGAAGGGATGGGGTTGATCACACTATCCTGTTTCTGTAGACATGTGCGTCTGCGGAGCTGGAAGCTTTGGGAGAGAAGGAGACATGACTGGGAGAGAACCCAGCTCTCTCAGCATCAAATGAAGATTGCAAAAATGGACAGAGATTGACAGAGCACAGCTACTGAGAACAGCATTGTCTTCGGGATGTAAGCTATACACAGTGAACAGTGTATTTTACCTAAGAATTTTAATTTAAAACTTCCATCTTTTTTTTCCTACTGCTGTTATACAGTAAATCTCACAAATGTGGCAAAGATTACAAGGGATTAAAACGCAAAGCCATGTACACTGTACAACAGTCTAAATTGATGCAACGTGTTTTTAGCATGCCCTTTAACAGGGCAACATGCTATATAACAAGTGAACATTAAAATAAGTGATTCTTGATGGTTTGGTTGGCAGAGAGGTAAAAAAGCATCATAGCTGTAAGGAACAGTATTAAAAGTCTATTAAATTATTACCTTACAGTTTCAGTCACTAATAATTACTTGAATGGACATGAATCCATTCCAGTTTTATAAAGAAATCTTAGGTGTATTTCAGCAATGGGATGATTTTCCCTAGACAGGAACAGCCTTGTCATACATAGTCATGTTTCTCACGAAATATTCTGCTGTCCTCTGTCCCTTCTCCACGTTTTCATTTGCAATCCAGATATTTAGACCATGACAGAGTATCGAAAGAGACATTTACAGTAGCTCTGCTGCCGTAGTTGCTACATCTCTTTTTGTCTCTTTGAGCATTCTGATTACAAGGGTATCTTCCAAACAATATCCTAAGCCACCAGACAAATACATATTGAGTTAGTTTAGCAAAGGATCAAACCAGAATACAGAACTGATGCTGAGCAGACTGCAGTCGCAGGCTGCAATTCTCTGGGCAGTCCCAGAGAGGCTGTGGCAATTGGTATTTAACAGTATTTGTCAGAAGGGCAAATGTGGTGTAAAATGCTGAATAGGAAGGAAGCTACTGCCTTTAGCCTGTTAATGGCAAAACATATTTTGAATCTAACTTAAAACATACATATGAACCCCCGTTATTCTGAATAAAGAATATGTTCTATTTCTGCCTAAGTGATAAAATAACAATAGTTAAAAAGTCACTTCACTCACCAAAAATCAAAAGGCTGTTTAACAATAATCATGACATAAATTTACTTTTTTTGGATAAACATGATGGTATGTTTAGGAATGATTCATTTATTTGAAATGGTTTTCAACATTAAAGTTTTAATGGTTGTCATAACACTGATCTTGTCAGCAGAATATGCTCAAAGAAACCAGAGGATTCTATTGTGAATATTTCTGTAAATTTGCTTACTTACAACAGAATAGAGCATTGGTATTTTGCAGTGTTCCAAGGATAGAACAGCCTGCAGTGTTGTGCAGGAGGATATCAAAATGGAGACTTCCACAGTGTCTGGGGAATCTGAAAACCTCTTCCATATAACTATTCAGGAAAAATACTATGTTTTGCTCCTGGCTGGATAGGATCTCAATAAATCTCCAGTAGATCTGAGTCTTAAGAATGCAAATGGCAATATTTAATTATATCTTTTTTTTCCTTCAGCTACTTACTTGACCTGAATTATGCTTTCCATCTGAAGTCTAATTTGTCTCTGCTGAATGGCATAATTTCCACTATCTGTATAATTAAAAATGAACAAATGCACACTATAGAGTTTCCACTGTGGCAAATGATGTATTTAATTTGGTTTCTTTACCTTCATTCTGTGTGCTCAATCCAGCCCCAGTTTGCATGCAGTCCATTTCTACAGCAAACCCTCTTCCTATACATTACATATATGGAGGGGTTATACAGTACTTGTGACTTTTAGAATTCCATAAAGAGCCTGGAAGTAGACGACTTGAAGAATCTGAAATATTCCCAAGACATACAGGTCCAAGAAAATGCAAAAGACATTTTTAATGTGAGCATTTTCAAAATGAAGAGAAACCCTTCAATAAACTTCCACAAATATGCAGTCTCTTTCCTAAGCAGTGCTGTTAGGGAACTATATTAGCTGCAATTTAGGATTGTATAAACATGGTCATTTGGCTCTTTTTAGCAAGCGGTGACAGCTTAAAATTTTCCAAATTAACTATATCACAGCATTTTTCAAGGTAATTGTTGCATTCATTTTTTATTTGCTAGATAGAAAGTACTCAATGTTCAATAAAACACAACTTAATGAATTGTTGGACACTTTAAATACGTAAAAACTTCCCTTTAACTTGATTAGATCATATGTTCTTTCTGACATGGAAGGTGAAGAGGGAAGGCAGATGCATTTTACTGTATGCTGCTGATACCTATTGTGCCACGAAGGATTTTTCAGTGCACAGCCTGGAGTTTAGTAGTTGGCAGTGAAACTGCTTCAAATTCCAGGAAAATATGTTTAACACATGTTCTGTGACAATTTCTGGGTTAAACTGCCGACATTAATTTGACCTGAAGATTGCTACAAGATTTTAAGGGACATTTGAGATGTTAGTAATTTATATAAAGGGAAACCAATTGCCATTTTCGTTCTGAAGTCCTCCCCCCACAGAAACTTTCTGGGGCTTTTAAAGCTAAATATGCAACACCTGCCTAGGACATTGCCCTGGGGCACTGCTGGGGTGATGCCTGAGCTGCTCTGCAGTAATAGGCTGCTCCCTCCTCTTTGCAAGGAGAAAACCACCTGAGGTGAATCCTTCCTGGAAGCAGAAGGAGGATTAGTTAATTAAGAATTAGGAAGTGTTCCAAAAGGGTAAGGACCCTGGGTTTGGCTTCTCATGGTCATATGAGAATGGAGGAGACTGAAACATAGCTCAGGGACCCCCTAGAAAGGGCAGGTCTATGGATGGTCGTGGAGACATGGCACAACCCATTGCTGTCCTCGGACCCAGTTTGTAAAATGTTGTGGATAAGGCTCATTTATGTGTGAAATCTCATGGTGCCTCTCAGCGTTGAGCCACTCAGAAAGAACAGATTGGGCTTTAGGATGATGGAACGAAAGCCACCTGAGCCCATTGAGGCACAGGGCATCCCTCATTTTTCTAGAGAATGTGCCCTTGTTCCTTAAGCTTTCAACATTGTTATTATTTCACTTGCTTTGGACCAAGAGTCTGGTTTTGCACTATGGTGAAAGCCCTTCAGAAAGCAGGTTGTCTGGTCAAAAAAGACAGCTACATCTTCCCAAGACTTCGGTAAGGTGAAGATTCAGTCTAAGGGTGTGATCTTGCATTAGATGGAGCCAGGGACAAAAATCTCACTCACCTCAATGGGACAGGACTAAACTCACCGGGTGAAGATTTGGAGGTTGGTCTCCCAGGGACTAAGTCACCACCATAAGCTGTGGTGGGAACAATCACGCTTCTGACACTGCAACATCAGGGAGAGTTTCTCCCAAAAGACATGTATTTTTAAACAGTTAGTGGCCCAGGGTTCTTCATTAGTTCTCTAAGATGCTGACAACAGGTGTTTGCAAATCAGCTATTCCTGTTTTTACTTGAGATTAGTCTGACAGTTTTGTTCACATCTGCCTGATTCCAGAAACTCTTTCATTGCTTTCTGTTTTTCACCAGTTTGAGTGATGAGGCAGATCTTTTCAGTTCTGTGTTTATTCATAAATAACTGACAGGCTGGCTCTGCCTTTTCACCTGTAGGTCCCAAAAATGTTTTATGGAGTCTAAACTGTAACTTGTCATAGATATAAATTAATAGAAATGTCTGTCATTGTGGGGGGAGGGAGGAGGAAAAAACCCCAACAGTGAAAACACCAGAGAATGGAGATTAAAAGCTCTGCAGACAACTTCTTTTGTTAGCACTGTGAGCATGACACTACAGTAACTTGCTGACCTCCTTATTTCATATATCCTGTGAGTCTTTGCAATCAAACCTGGCAGAGACCTACAGGCAAAGCAGTTGGTTTCAGTCTGGTCTTTTGAGCAGGCTAGGCAAAGGCATCTGCCTGGGACAGCACCCTTGGGAAGTTTTTTATCAGTCTGTAACAGCATAAAGAGAAAGCACATTTCTGATAGTGCTAAAAAATTGTAGCGCCACCACTAAACAGTGATAGAACTGATAGCAGCAGCTCTGATGTTGAATGGCACCGAAGGCATGGAAAGACAGTTTTCAATGCCTCCTCCTTCCTAATGATCTGAAAGGGTAGAAGAAAGAGAAGAGGGGAGTATTAGGCTCGATGTTTATCTTGCAGGCAAAGGAAAAATCTTGGCTTCCTATCAAAAGCTCCAGAAGCTTGGGCTTTTTTTGCTTAATGCCATTTCAAATATTTTTGCTGCAGGGTAGGTTGAGCACTATTCCCATTTCATTGCCTGGGATAGGAGTTTTTTAAGTATCATGTCCCACACAGCTGTGCACCAAGTAAGTCCTCACACTAAGCTGGGAGCAGATCCCATGGCAGGGGGATGATATCTCCAGAGGCTGGGAGAAAGTGAGGGCAGGCTGAGTCGTTCCCTGTCTCCTTATCCTCCCTGGTGGTGTCTCTGATTTGGGTTCCTTTCAGCCCTATTCATGAGCAGATAACTGAGGGAAGGGCATGGGGAAAGTTATTTGCATTCCAACATTACATTTAAAAGCCATAAATTACTGACAACTATAAACAATCTCCCTGCTGATAGCACAGATCATAAAAATCTGCGTTTGCGTATGTGTTGCATTCACATGTGTGTGCGCATATTCAGCCTTGTGGGATTTCTCTCCTAGTTGTGACCGCAGTATTTATTTTTCTGGACTCTGAATGCAGTGCCCGATGGAATGAAGATTTTTGCTTCTTTCCCTCATTTGACATGGGTCTGGCTGAAAAGTACAGTTGTTACCACTGCTTTGAGTTAAGTTTCGGCTTTAAACAGCGAAAAAAGGTTGTGAAGGCCTGGGCTAAAACCTGGACAAATGTCAAGAATGCTTTAGGTCCTGTGATATTTGCTGTAGCCAGAAGGCTGCATGCTTCAAATCGCTGCTGAAGAAGAAAGAGTCTTAGGGAGAAAAAGGAGGAGGAGGGCAAAGCCAGTGTTTGCTATGTGTCCACAATCTGACTACTGAGTGCTTGGGAATGGGGTTTGCAAATGAAGGGAAAGCTGCTCCATTTCTGCCACTGCCCTGCCCCAGCCTAAAGATGTGAATGTGAGAGTAAACTGCGAGTGGTGATGATGTGAGGTGTGTATCTCTGCTCTACAAAATCTGTCAGGTACGTATGATGGTGTCACAGCAATGCAGTGATCCTTCGGCCTGGTGGATTCCGGGTATCCAAGTACACTTTTCAAAGTGTTCTCAGGTCCCTAGTTTGATGCATAATGGAAAGAATGAAATTCCGCTGGAAAAAATCAGTCTGTTTCATATGTATTTTGTATAAAAATAAGTCATTCTCTTAGGTAAACATACAGTAGCCAGATTTTTCCCTCATGGGATTTAATTCCTAGCACTGTTTCATCTTGTACTTGTAATGTCTTTAAGCCAACACAGTCCTCAGTCTTTGTGCTTGGGAGGTTTGAAGGTTTTGGTTGTCACAATCCATTTCTTCACTAAGGAAGCAAAAAAACCAAACAAAAAAGAAGAGATAAATCCATTGCTGCTGCAATAGACTGAACGTCATCTGTGTGCATCAAGATGGAGCTGCTTTGGCTGAAGTGGCCTGACTGATGATTAGGGAAGAAGGAATGTTGCAGCCCACCATTTCATAACCAGATGGGGAAAGGCAAGAGTGCTGTAGTGCAGTGGAGGCATTCATAGCAAGAGCCACAGTCCAGAGTTCTTGGCTCAGGAACAGCTGTGGTCTGGGAAAGTTTTCATGTGGTCTCAGCTGAGTGTGGCTAAAACTACCTGTAGAAGAACCATGCCTAAAACCCTGTCAGGACAAGGTCACAGGGCAAGGATGAAATTCTGCTCTGAACAGCACGACTTCCAAGTGGAGCTAGTATTTTCAGTCTCTAAATAAGAAGATGGTTTCTGGATCCAGCCAATGTTAAGTCCAGTGTAACAACTCCTCTGTTTCAGTGACATATCTTGTGTGAGAAGACCAAGCATGTGTGACCTAGCCAACAGGCAAGTTGCTATAGAAAAGCCACCCAGGAGTTAGTGCTGAAGATTGACTGACTGAGAATGAATGTCCGCACCATGCCTTTGGAGCATTGCAGAGAGAAGTTGAGCCCAGGCACAGAGATGGGAAAAATTAAGAGGTGGGGACAAAGGGCGAAAGAGACAGGGAGAGCATGTGCTGTCAGGAAAGTGCTGGAGAAAAGGGTTTTCTTTGCGCTGGTCACTCTCTAAAGGCAGGGCATCACGCTTCCCCTGTGCCCTGGTCCCCTCTAAGGATGAGCAGGAACTGCAAATGTCATCTCACAGGCTATTTGGAGATTTAATTTTTTTCCCTGTCTCTTGCTCTCATGTGTCCCAGTAGCAGCATTTTTCAGGTCACTTTCCATACTTGTGTTGGGCAATTAACCTGGAGCAGGAGGCATGGCAGGATCATGGCTGCCTCTCATAGGGCTGCTGCCGTTTGCTGGAGATCCACCAGCTTCTCTCCAGAGAAGGAGGTACTGGCTGGCTGGGCCACCACCCTGACAAAGGCAGGGCTTTCCTTAACACACAGGCTGTGCTGAGGCCCAGGTGACTCATTGAGAGCTGAAATTCAGTCTGGATCAGCTCAGGGCAGTTTCACAGCTAATAACACTGGCAAAAAATTCCCTCTGTTTGGTTTTGAGATGGTTTGGGATAGAAGCATGGCAGGAGCATGAGCCTGGACACTGGGCATCTCCAGCTGGATGCTGCAGTTCATAGAGGATTTCCCCTTCATTTCCCTTCAGCCCTATGGGCTGCTGCTGGAGGAAAGTAGCAAAATGAAAGTCAAGAAAAAGTAAGCCAGGCTTTTACTTGGCTGTCTGTCTTTTGCATGGCTGTGTGATTTTTCCTGTGCTCCTCTGTTGCTGTGCTGCTGCTCTTCACAGCTACCCACAAGACCAGACTGCGACTCTATCAGGGGTTATCAAGGTCTTATCTCCCACGCTGTGGTTTAAAGAATGCAGTGTTGTGGGCATTGGCAGATAAATGTCCCTACACCGATCTGCGGCTGAAGCGAATCACGGCAAGGAGTGTACGATGCTCTGGTGGCTCCTATGCTGGGTGGAAGGGACATGTTTAAAACCTGAAAAATCAGAAGCAGGTCCTGGCCAGCCCTTTGCGGGCACTGAAGGGGAGAGAGCAGGCGCTATAGATCTCCATGAGAAGCGCCACTCGCTCGGCAGGGAGAGAGGAGCAGGCTATGCCTGCGGTTCACATCTCTTTGTCAATGGCATCCAGCCCCTGGCCTTGGGAACTGACTGGCGGCAGTTTGCAAATGTATGTGCTTGGCTGGGAGCCTGCAGTTCCCTTTGTCCCAGCGGCACAGGGGGGCTAATAGGGAAGCCGGAGCGTGTCATCCCTGACTGCCAGAGCTTCCAAGCAGTAACATGACGGGCAACTTTTCAGACAATATCCAACATGAACATTCAAGGCTGAGCCTATTCTTCTTCTAGACACTGGTACTGACTGATTCCACATGCTGTTTTCCAGACTCTGTTGCCATAACAAGCTCCAGTCCTGAATATGGACTGTCCTCCCAGTGGAAAGTCCTCTTAAATTTGAAGGAATAGAAACTGTTTGGGATCATTAAAAGTTGAACGTCTTTGAACATCATGTCTGATGCTATAGATGCAAAGAAGTAAAGTATTTGTACGGAGTTTCATGTAACATGCACAAAATTATTTGTATTTGCTCCACTCTGCTTTGCACACTCTGCTCCTGGTTCTTACATGCCGTTTGCATGGATGTGTGTGCAATTAAGCATGTGCTGGACCTTTCCTTAAGATGAAGTAATTACAGGTTAGAGAGTGTTTGAGATGGGAGTGATAATGGAGGAAACACGCTCCTTTTCATTCATGGGAAAATCTGAATCAGGTGGCTATAGGGAAAAATCTTTTCGAGCTTCCATTGACCTTCCAGCTTAAGGTAAGAAATTTTGTTTTTCTGGAAGGCTAATTCTTTTGGGATTTGCTAATGGGCAAAGACAGTTAGTAGAGAGATCTCGTGCTTCCCAGATTTGATTCTGGATTCCACTGCTTTCAAGTAACTAAGCTTCATTGCCATACCTGCCTGCTGCTGTTGTCTCTCCGCTTTCAAACCTGTGCTGGTGGATCTCAGGTCATGAAAGCAAGGCAAATGGAAGCATCTGTAAAGACACGGGTGGGCTGGGGACCTAATGAATGAGCTGTATGTAGACTTACATCCAGTCTCCTGAAGACTGGCATGATGGCCACAGCTGACCTGATCCAGGGCTAGTGATGGTTCTGCTTTGAGCGTGGGACTGGACAGCATGACCTCCAGGGATCCCTTCCAACCAGCATTCTTCCAGTCCATATGTGAGCTGCCTACATTTGCAATACGGCGCAATTCCCTTAAACCAGCTTGTAAATAGCTTGGAAGTCCTGCTGAATTTGATGCTTTTTTGCTTCTTCTTTCCTTATTGCCAAAAGCTAAACATAAATGCATCCCAAACAATTTATAACTAAAAGACTCAGTCATCTGAGAGACCAGCCTGAATTTCTTCATTGCTTCCCTGGAAGAAAAGCTGCAATCTCGTACCCCTGTCTGCAAATGGTCTCAGGTGGCTGTGAAAGACAGACATTTTTCAGTACTGCAGTTACAGCTCCGTTTTCTTCTGCCAGAAACAGAGTAGTGGTAACATGTGATTTGCAAATCTGGCATACAGGCATCAGCCTGGTTGAAAACAATCAACAGAAGCCATTTCCTCAGTGCAAGTAAATATATTGACATGTGTTGACAATAAACTGATTTTGTGCACTTTTGGAAAGGCAGACGGCAGCTCACATGTTTTAACTGCTTAGTTCCGCTAAAGCAGTATGCAGAAAAATATCTTTCATAGGCTGTATTAGGCAGTTCATCTTCCATATCTCTGGAGCAGTCATGGTGTCCTCTAATTATAAAAATATGATTTTTACAGACTATTCATGCTGCACTGACCATGACGATAATAAGTAAAAAAGTACATCCAAAGCGTATGTTTTAGGGTATGTGATGGAGTTAAGGCTGTTAAATAATAATTTTTATTCTGTTACTTCCACATAAAATGCATAAAGTATTAGCAAAAGCTTAGAAACCATTTGCTATCTTTGTTGTGTCTTTAATGCATTTGTTCCTTGCTGAATGATTACATGGTATAAACATCCTTCCGCTATTGTCAATAATCAGGAAATATGGAACTTTGTAATAACTGAGGGCCCAGTCCAGCGAGGCCCTAAATCTCGTGTTTAATTATACTGCTCTTGCTTTGAGACAGGCTGGCAGGCAAGCAGGCACCACAGCATGGCATGGAATTCAGCTGGCAGCCCAGAATGGTGGGAAGTGCCCATTGCACCCGGTTCTGCCGGCAGCCAGCAAGCCCAGGCAGGGCAGCTGGGCTGAGCCGCTTGCCCTCGGGAGCCAGACACCCAAACCCTGGCTCCTGGGACAGCACCACAGCCTGAACTGCTGTGCAGAGTCATGCACCTTCCAGAACAGGATAGCCCCCGTGTGAGCACACATGCAGCCCCGGGGGAGATGCCAACAATGCCCTGGGTGCGTATGATGCCAGTGGGGGGTGAGCAAGGCTGAACATCAAAATATCCCCCCTTTCCACAGGGGTGTTTTCAGACTGCAACCTGGCAGCAGCCTGCTGAAGGGGAAGCTGCCTTTGTTACAATCACGAGATGACCAGAAAAAAAAAAAACCAAAAGAAAAAAAAAAAAAAAAAAAAAAAGAAAAAGAAATCCAGTCTAGTACTTCTCATCACTAGACCTCAAACTGAGTCTCTCCAATCAAATGGTCACCTCCATGAAGGATTGTCTGGCTTCCTTGCGAATCAAAGATTTAGTGACCTGTCTGGCAGATTAAAGAAGCAAACACTGAGAGAGTGGCTTCTGCTTGGATTTTGTGGTAGAGATCTGACCAAAAAAAAAGTCTGCTGGATCCTGCCCAGGTCTCTGCTGGAGTTGCAAGGGCGGCTGTGGCCCTCCCAAGGGAAGCAGAACTTTGCTGCTCTAATTGGAGGCTCTTCCACCAGCATTCACCTGTCAGCACAAGGTTGTGCCAGCACATCTATATTAAGTGGAAATTGGAACAAGTCCCTAAAATGGTACTTCTCTGCTGTAGGGGTGCTGTGCCTGCATGCCTTTGGGTTTCCAGCTGCTAAGCTGGAGGGAGCATAACAGTGATTTTTTTGAGGTGAAACTTCTATTCTTTATGGACACAGAATAATTTTTAAAACTACCTGAAGCCTGGAACAAAGTTGGCTAGAAGGAGCCTTAATGTGGGTAAAATGACCTGCCACAACAATGGAGAGAAGTCCTGGATCTGAGACTCTGACTTCAAATGGCCCAGGATTTGGCTGCATCCCTCAGGCTCTGTGGATGTGAACATGTAGTAAACTGATGGGAAGAATTTAAGGCTGCAACCAAAGTGCCCCAGCTCTGGTTTTGGGCAGTGTTTGAAGATAAAGGGAGCAGACTGGGTATGTAGTTATGTATTATCTGAGACAGGGAGTCCCTCTGCAAACAGGCTGTGATCCTGTCTCCATAATGATATAGCCCTGTTTGCTTATAAGCAGATTTTCCAGTAAATCCCATTTTCTCCCTCCAGCTCTTACCAGGGTTCACAGCTTTGGATCTGCAAGAGACTTTTTTTATGACAGCCTGGGACTTTCTTCCCTCTTCTCTGCTCCAAAGAATGCAAACATTTCTTCGCCGGAGCAAAACAAATTTGTTAGATCCACTTTCATGTCTCTGTTCTAAAACTTCGTTTTTAGCACGGACATAATAAACCTCTCAGTGAAATTCTCACTTGCAAAAAGAAGCGATCCCGTGGCAGTCCTGTGCTGCAGCTGTTCCTGTCCAGGCTCCGGGCTCCCCACGCAGTGGCTGCTGCACTTGAATGCACTTGCCGAGACAAAGACCTAACGTCAGCCTCCACTTTGGAAGCCAGGGATTTGGTGGCTGCTGTGTCAGAGAGACATGTGTTTAAATAAAAACAGTAACTTAAACACAAGCTTTTCACTCCTCTAAGTCCGATGTAACGACAGCTTATAGCACTACGGCACAGAAGGGGAGCTTAGTGCTACCCTCATCGACACCTTTAGAAGATTTTTACCTCATCACCTAAATCAGTACTGCCGCGGGCAGTCAAATCTGCACCCATTGTAATTGTATTTACTCCTCTAGCAGTTAATATTGCCTGGAGAGATCTGTGAAGGAAACAGACACTGAGTGTGCAGACAGGCTATTTGCAAAAGGCATTAATTTAGTAATTAATGAAGTGTCAATGCAGCTATTTAGCATTACATTTAGGCTTTATTTAACTTTGCGCTTGTGCTTCAGCCATTTGATGTCAAGGACGCTGCTAATGCCGAGCTGCCACCTAAAACTGTAGGAAGCAGTTCTGCATTGGGTTCTCAGAGTACTGGCTCTGCATAGGCTACTGCCCTTTGAACACCAAGAAGCATTTTCAAAAAACTTGTGCAAATTTTAATCAATAATATCTTGGGCTGTATTTCACAAATGAGTTAAGATAGATATTTTTCAGCAGAGCTGAGTAGAATATGCCAGCTATTTTTCTTTGTGTGTTTTTTCCCCCTTTTCTCATTTCTGTCAAAATTTGCAGTGTTTTAGGCTTTTGTTGTCTTTATAGAATGAAAACTAAAACAGTAAATGCCTCATTTTTCAAAAAAGCAGTTTCAGCTAAACATTTTTGCTATAGATAAAAAACAAATAAGTTGACCAAAAAAAAGGAAAAAACAGACATTGTAACAGTTTGCATTTTCTTCCATTCAAAAAACCCTGAAAAAAATTTTCTGCAGTAACTTTATGACTAAGAATCAGTTCTCATTTGAATTACTCTTTGAAAAAGGAAAAATTCATCCAGCTTTCATTTCAAGCTGCCTGAGAACAAGTTGCTCACAGAAGGGAAAAGAAGAAAAAAAAGTGCCTTTGAAGCACCAAGCTGAGGGGAATAATGGCACTTCCAGTCATCTCTAAAGGTCTTCCCCAGAGATTATGCTTTAATTTAGGAGAATTTCACAGGGTGTATTCACTCTCATTTCTAGGGCCCCTCCTTAAAACTACTCAGTTTATCTCGTCTAACTGTGCTCTGAAAATCCTAATGTACTCACTGATGGCATCTTTTCATTAGTACAGTCCTGACCTGCCCCGATGTACCAGAGAAGTGCATGGCAGCCTGTTTAAAGACAGGGCTGGGCTGTAGCAAACAGTTTAAAAATTATGAACCGTACACTTTCTGCTCACATTTTAATGGAAAATAATTGTGGAAATACTTAATTTGCCTGGACATATCCAGAGCACTTGTGCATTATTTTAACTTATATCTGTCGTTAAAATAATTGGCTTAAGTGTTGTAAAACTCATTAATTTTTTTTTTAAAACCAACAAAAAAACCCCCCCAGCTAGAAACATTTACAATATTTAACTGTGACTCTGCTTTTCTGTGGAACTAAGGGACAAAATTCTATCCAAGGTGCATGAACTTGGGCTCAACAGCCCAAGAGCCCAACAGCCATTGCAGACAAGTGGAAATCCCAATATTTTTTTCTATGTATTCTTATGACCATACGTTTTAATATAAATTAATCTCTGTTATCATTTCCTCAGAGCTCATACTAAGCAAAGAAAAATGACAATAGCATTAGACTGAGTCAGAGTTTAGCATGAACTTGTTTTTATAAACAAAAGGCAGAAAAAAAGTCCTGAATTTTTATTTTTTGTAAGCACTTAACTTCCCCAAATTAGCGCGGTGGCTGTTTTGTTTCAGTCCTGTTGGCAGACGCATTTAGCATTACCCACGCTCCATCTCAAACGATGCAAATGACTTTCCCGAGTTATTTGCAAAGTGCATGAAACATTGCGAGCGATGTGGTTTTACTATCAGCATGATTGAATTCTTTTGCAGCACAAGAAAGCAACTAGTTATTTTACCGTGCCAGAAGATTGGTAACTATTTATTTACACATTTATTATCTGCTCCACTCTGAGAATAAAGAATGAGCCTGAACTACAAAAGCTGAGCCTGCATGAAGGCCCATCAGTCTCTCCACACTTCTGCTGTCAACCCTATTATGGAGGAAACATTATTCAAACTGCAGGCTCCAAACTCCCAGGTAACTAGAGACAGCAGGAAGCTCTGTTTGATATCAAGTATATTCTTTATCAACCTTTTTGTTGTGATGGGAAGAAATGATCGAACTTTACTTTCATCTTGCTCTGTCCTCACATCACCCAGTAGGTGAATTGCTTTATTGGTGAGCCTTGGCCAAAAGCTCTTTGATATACGCTGCCCTTTGCAGCCATAAATTTTCCATCTTTCAGACAAGGTTTGAGACTTTCCCTGTCCTGCTATTCTGCCCCTAAGTGATTAGATGCTCTTTTCAAAATGAAAGATGAGCTTTCAGGGAAACTCTTGGCCCTCTCCTAGGTACCATAAAATAGCCATAATTTGATTTTCCTAGCACTGATGAAAGTTGTGGGTTTCAGACCAAGGCCCATCGTGTGGATGCTGAGCGTCACGCCAGCACAGCTGAAACATGGAGGGACACTGAGCTCCTCCCCTGAGGCATGTCCAAACTGAGAACCTGGGGTGTGCTGAACATGATTTCCAGTGGCCCTGTGCAGAGCACAGTGTCCTCTGGCCGAGCCCTGCCCACGATCCCAGCTCTTGCTGTGCCTCTGTCCCATGCCACCCTGGTCTCCAGCTTGGCTCTCCAACCCACCCCCTCAGGCAGAACTGATAAGAAGCCTAGATAACAACCATGCTGCATATTTGGGTTGCTTTTGGAGTGACATGAGGCAGGGAACTGCACCCAGCCCACAGAAAGCAGATGGAGGAGGGTCAGTGGTCCCCGCCATGGGGAACAGAAAGCAGCCAAGACAAGGCTTCAAGGAGAAGGTCACCTGTCCTGGCACAGAGACTTGCCACGCCACCTTGAGCAAGTCTCTTATAAACCTTCATGATCCAGCAGCAATCTCCAGATCTTCAAAGGTGCGAGCTGGAGCTCTGTGCATCCTCTGTGCTAATATACCTTTGTGACATGGGCAATATGGCAACTGGCTGCTCCCTCTTCTTCTGTCTGGAGGGGTCAACTAAGTAGGCAGTGTCAGTACAGGAGCAGCCCCTGCTTGTACCCGGTTCTGAGCACCAGAGAGGGTTACTTCCCAGGGACATCAAGAGGAGAACCAGTGAAGAGCTGACAGCATCCTGCCTTCAAAATTAGATGTCTGTGATTTAGTAAAGACAGCTGGGGAACCTTTATTTATTTGTCCCCTGGAAAAGACTAATGAAAACAGTTTTTCTCTGTCTTGCCAAAATATTTCTTTGACAGCTTTTGAATTTTCATTGAAAATGAAAACATGAAATGTTTCATGAAAACTAAGCATAACAGCCTTTCAGGTGACAACAGTAAAATTGTGTGAACATTTCTGCTCAGGCAGGAGGTTTTAAAGAAAGCCGAAGGCCGAGCACCAACTACATTATGCCCCAGGCTGTCTGAGAAGAGCTGGCACAGCCAAGCTGTAGCCTGTCCCCTAGGCTGCCGTGTTCTTTCTCTGTGGTTTCACCCTGGCTGTGACTCAGATGCTTGGTGGTGGCTGGGGCTATAGGCAAGTGAGGAGGTCCCACGTTAGGCTGTGTACCCCTCTGCTCCAGGGCTGGCTGCGCACCGTGTGGATCCCACCTAGAGCAGCCCAAAGTCTGCTCCCAGTTCTGGTACCTGCCAGTTCTCCTTGAGACTGTAAAGATGAGACAGAAATAAATGTGTTCACACATCTTTCATCAATGACACTAGAGAACTAGGTGATCTGCCTGTCTCTGTGGTGCTGAAAGATCCTCCTGGTATCAGGTATTGTGGGACTGATTAACCAGGTTTTACCTGGTGATGGTGAGGATTCTAGGCGTTTACGGCTGAGAACATCCTTAAGCAGCAGAATTCAGTGGTCTAAAATGGTATTAATTCACTGAAATATAAACCCCACATGCTCAGGGAAGGTCAGTTATTTGACTGACTACACTTGAGATGAATACAGTTTTTATAAAGAGGGTCAGATTTTTTCCCTGCACAGCCTCTGGCAGCCAACAACTGAAATACCTGCACAACTTGCTCAGCTAACACCCAGTTTCTCACACTGTGCCACTTCAGCCCCTTCTTTCCCCAGTTCCTGGGCACTCTTTCAGCTTCCATGAAAATGTGGACCCTGCCCTCTGTCCCAATGAGATGCCAGTGTCCTGTCAAAATTAACCTATTACTTGATTATTCGCTTTTAAATGGGAAACGAGTAGGAATGTCATTCAGTGTTTCCAAGCCAGAGTGGCAGAAAGGGCGCTTTCCAGATGAATGGAGATCATTGTGCATGATCTCCGGCATGAGGCTGAGCATACACGTTGGGAACCTTAAACTAACATCCTTTGCTGTAAGAATAAGGGCCAGCCCCTTTGCTCAGTGGTGTTGATGGAAGCTATCATACTTATAGCTTCTGCTTTTCCTAGAAGATGTGGTTTTGATCTTGGTTTTGGCAATTTGATGTTGAGATTAGTTCCAGTTGAGTCTGGTGCTGGTGCTGGAGCAGAACAGGGATGGAGGGGACCAGAGTGAGCCCAGCGACTGCCTGCTCAAAACCCTGTCTTTTTGGAAAATAAGCCGCTGCTCAGAGGACGCTGGCTGTCATCTGGCTGTGCTCAGCCAGGATGGCCGGGCTGACCCCAGGCATGCTGCAAGGACTGAGGACCAGAAGGCTGCCCAGTGCCAGTGGCAACCAGGCTAAGAGCTCTGGCCAGAGCCCTCGAGAATGGAGTGGGTCCTTCAAAAGGCGACCAACCTTCGACCTGCAGTCGTCATTTTGGCCATCAGGTCAACAGTTGTTCCACAGAACATCGGCAATTGTCTTTCTCCTTGTGTCAGGAGGCTCTTGAAACATTATACGAGGATAATTAAGTGGTGAATAAGGGTCAGCGTGGACAAATAAATCAAACTGATAGTTTGAACACAGACTGATTGAGCAAAAACAAGGAATTGTGCCATGCCTGTTAGCGCTGCTCTTGATGTTAACTGACTTTGTTAACATTACATCCAAAGGCAGCAAGTGGGAAAGCTTTGTGAGGAATCAAAAGCTGAGCAAAGAGACATGGGCTTTAATTGTTCAGCTTTATTTTTGAAATAAAGACATGCAGTGCATCAATTTAGCTGACTTTAATGGACCACAAAACTGAACCTATTCTTTAAAATGCTAATTGAGTTTGAAGATTCTCGCCTCTCGCAGAAGAGGGATGCAAGAGATGCCAGTGCCACATTCAGACGTGTTGGGAGCTGTCGTACAGTTTCATTCAAAGCAAGTGGGTGAAGCGCATACCATCGGGCAAGAAGAATGTGTGCACATAACAGGATAATCCATCCACAGAGAAGATAGCATCCAGGCAAATAACATGTCTGTATATACAGTGTCATAGACAGGAGTATGTCTTTATATGCACTATAATACAAAATTTATTTGTGGGTTTTTTATTTGCTGTATGGCAAACCTCAGAGGTGCATGAAAGCTTTCACTCTCAAATTCACAAAAATAAAGGTCATTAACATATTTTAAGAAGAAAAAAGAGGCAGTCAGTCCTTAAAACACTTTGTTAAGGGAAACAATATGTCCACAAGTTCATATGTTTCTAAGGATAAAATGCAGTTGGACACAGGGATACAGAATTTGCATTTTACTCTGTCATCCCTAAAAAGAGTTCTGGGTACAAACCATACTAGTTTTAACTTCCAGGATCAAGGTGATGCATTTAAAGAAGGAAGCTCATGTTTTCATACATGCTAGTAATATTCTTTTAAACACTAGTCAGTGTCTTTCTACACTGCTATATTTCCTTATCTGCACACCTAGCTATTATTCCAGTGAATTATTGATACTGGTAAAAAAAAAATTTCTAAAATTAAAAATGAAGATTGAGAAAATATGCTTTTCTCTTTTATGCAACCTTAATCCTCTCTAAAGCAGAATTTGCAGCCAACATTAATAATGCCATTATTATGTTCTTTCTTACTCATAAGGTACTGTGCACGGCACATTACAGACACATAAACTGTGTCTGCCCTAAATACTTCACAGTCTAGCTCAGACAAATTTAAAATATGGACCTAGTGTAATAAAGTTCACAGCTTTCCTGTGTTTGGGGTCTCTTATTTTTCTGCTGCAGGTCATTATATAGCATCTTTGCATGTATTTATTTCTGTGCTGCAGAAAGTTTTCTTCTGACTGGGCTCCCACAAATTTATTATTGCTGGGTTTTCACGCTGCAAGATGCAGAATTACTTCTTAGGCAGGACGCTCTGAATGCTTCAGCATAGGAAACTGACAGTTCACATCACAACTGGACCGTACAAAGGCAAGTAAGTTATAAGAGATAAATTTAATGATAAGCATGTAAAAAAATTCTATGGGAAATGTATCTGCGCGGCTACATGAATTACGAGGGTTTGCCAAGAAAGGTGTAATGGATTATGGTGGAAGATGAAGGGGAGCTCCCACCATATCCAATCAGCCTTTTACTTAAAGGTCAGGACATTCTGTCTGGGTCCACTTGAGTTTTTGATTCTGCCGTTTCACTATTCAGTGGCACAATGTAACTGTCAGTCTCAACAACGGTTCCTCGAGCCACTGGCTCCACTGCTCGCAGGGCAACACACAATATTTCACAGCCACAAAACAATTCACTGTCTGCATAGGCAAACCATATGATTTCCATGGGGAGCAATATTGACACACCCTACTGAGCGCTCTTAAGGGGACTCTTAAAAGAGTTACATCTTTAAAAAAAAAAAAGAAAAAAGGCCTATGGCTCTGCTATTCTTCTCTATGACTAAGTTACCAAATAGCGTTTTAATGTTCTGTCTCCATGACATGAAGTTAAATGCAAATATTCTGTATGCCTTCTACACCCTTTCTCATTTTACCAGAGGGAGACAGTTTTACTGCTCTGCAAAGTCTTTCTGGACAGTAAGTAGTATTATGATAGACACTGGGAGAAAATGTAGCACATGAATGATGTTCTGTTTGGAGTTTCGCCAGTGAGTGTTTACTGTGTTATATTACTCATTTCCAGGTCTAAGATAAATCCAGAGACCGGTACAAATTTATAAAGACAGAGGACCCTGCTGGTGACGTGTGAAGCACTAAAACGCTGAGGCTCTGCTCTGCTCTGCTCCTTGCCTTCTTTGGAGGAAGTTACCTGCAGGAAGATTTGTGAGCACTGGGGGGGATTTGCTGTGATACAGCAGAAGGATTGCCCTGGAAGTTGAGAGAGAGGAACAAAACATGGAAGTAAAGAGTAGAGGCATGGAGAGACGAAGAATCACTGCAGAAATCTATGGGCTCAGCTGCTCTTTGGAAACCCTTTAAGCAGACTTTGTTTTAAACTCCTGTACCTTGCTTATTACAAGCATGATGTGTTAGGTAGGGTGTAGTGCCACCTGTCCCCCCCCACCAGCAGACCACTACCTGGGCTGGTTTTCTGCCTGACACTCCTGACGCTGCCACATCTTTTTATAAATGAATTTTCACTCATTGTCCCTGCAGCACTCTCAGCTCTATTCAGATCATGCAGCCAACTGCAAAATGAAAACAGCATCAGACTATTGTCAATGTCTCACTCTGGCCCCTGATTTCTGGGAAAGCAACATCCCGATGCCGCAGAGAAAGGAGAGGGGTGAGGGCTGCCTCACCAAGACAGAGGAGCAGAGTGCTGTGTTGCCACAGGGTGAGATCCTGGGCACTGTGCAGGCTGCAGACACATGGCTGCCAAAGCTGTTCAAGGAGGGCTGGCTCGCCTGACGCCAGGTCTGCTACCCTGGGTGGGCCGCCACCACGGCGCCTGTGTGGGCTGCGGTGCTTGCGAGCACTACGGAGAAACATTGCTTGGAAGAATGGCACTCGGGTGGTAACCCTGACTTGGCGGGCACCTTTCCAGGCCTCGCACAAGGATCTCTGTGCCGGCACGAGGCACAGCTCAGCAGAGGCTGGCTGCCACGATGGGAAGGGAGGCTGGACCCGAGTGATGGCCTGGGCTGCCAGGCCTGTGTTAGCTGAGCACATTCCCGGCGGCCCTGACATGCCTCCACCAGGTCGCTTCGCTCACTGCTGGGGAGCCACCTTGCCAAAAGGGCAGGTAACCTAGACGACCTGGAGCTGCTTTGGCCCCCAGTCCTGGATGATTTCCCCCGCCAGCTGCCTCCCTGCTAGCTTAAACACCAGCTCTACCACCTGGAGAGGGCACAGCTCCATGAGTGGTGGCAATCCACAGCTCCTCTGAGGACATACGGCTTTGAAGCAGCATGGTTTGAGCCTTCAGCAAAGCCCCGACCCACTTGAGTACCCTCTGCTGACAGCACTACACTATCCTATGGCTGAAAAGCTTCCCACTGTTAAAAGGGGGGATGAAACAGTGTGGCAGCTGCCAAGAGCCCAAGGGAGCCTGATTTGTTTTAAAACATCATGTTCTGATGCTTCTAGAGGAAAATACTGCAGTGTTGGGTTTTCGTTTTCCCTTGCTGATAAAGCTCTATACGAAGTTTTAGGATTTCCTGCGTTTGGGCTGCTTTTCTTTTTTTTTTACCCTGGAAAATTATTATAAAGCAGAATATTTTTTTTCCTGATGAGCTTCACTTGCATGTCAGCCATCTGTTGCCTGGGCAGTCCCAGCCAGGGCTGGTGACGGCGTGATATAAAGGTCCCTTCTGGCCTTCAAAGCTCTGAAACCGGTGCAGCAGGGTTTTGCTCAGCAGCGGGAGCAGGACAAACATACAGACTAAGCTCCACTGTTGCTTCTTTGGTCATGCTGGACTGCTGATGGCCAGCACACGCTGACCTTCCTTGGCATCTCAGTTCAAGCTATATAATGTGATCATTTTGCTTTGTCATTCAGCAACTTGATCCCTAATGATTGCACCAGAAATGGGACTGCAGACACTACTGCAACAAATATGATTTAATCATCTGCAGACATTTCTTTTAATGTTCCTCCCGCATGCAGGGGACACTGAGGGGCACCACCATACCTCCTTTCCTTCACATTGGAAAGGGCTTGGCATGAAGGAAGAGAGTTTTACACTTGTTTTGCATTGGTTTTCAGGTGAGATATACTCAGTTTAAGAAAAAGAAAATGTTAGTTTTCCTTTGCAATCGATGAAGGAATGTGAAAGTCAGGCTGACTTCACAGTTGCCCACAGATTTCCACCAGTACCACAAAAAAGTCTCTCCAAGCCTTCCTTGCTAAACAGCTCTCTTGGATGTACAGAAATCCACCTCTTCTGCATGGGCTGTGCTAGTTCTGCACTGTGAATGGGGGTAAAGCAGAGATCTTTCTATTCAGTAAAATCAAGAGTGTTAGCTGTTTAAAAGTGATCCTTAATACTCTTATGCTACTGTTAAATGGGGAACATACAGTCGGTAGCTGGATATAGCCTGTGATTTCATCTCATCCAGCCCATCATCAGCTGGAAGAATCCCTCTGCTGACCATTGCCAGAAGAGTAAATTAGATTAATCCACAGGCTGCTCTAAATTTAGCGAGGAGCGGGGACTCAGCAAGTCTTGGGAATGAGCAAGAGCATCTGAGATCTGGCAGTAACTCCCTAACACCTGCCTTTTTCCACTGTGTGTAATGCTATCAGAACAAAAAAAATCTCACTTTACTGTGCAGCCACCCAGGATTACGGTGTTTGCTATCAAGCATCAAATGCTGCTATTGTCAGAGAAGAGATGAGATTCAATAGGCATCGAGGTCTGAGTCCTTATAAAACTTCTTACAACAATTATAATAAACTTTGAAGTTTCCTGTGCCACTTCTGCAGTGGTAGGAAAAGAAAAAAAAAAGGATAATAAGTAACACTAGAAGCCAAATTCACGTATATGCATTGTAGCACGGGCTAGGTTATTTATGAAAAGAAGATAGCCATAAATAGACTTGTTTCTTGTCAGGAAGGATATGGTCGAAATATCCCCTACAAGATGGGAAAACTTGCATGTGCAGCAGTCCATGACAGGCACATGTTGTGCCAGACAGCTCCGTGCTGGAACAGTGCTTGCCTGATGGACATCCAACGTTGGAGTGATTTGTGATGGTAACGGCTCTGTCTGCTGCCTTCGAGCCCAGGCAGCAGAGACAGATAGTGGCTCCGAGTGCTGTAACTTATTTCTTGGCAGCTGGGAGCTGCTCAGCCGTGCTTGCTTGGCCTCGGGGGCTCTCCTCCTACTCAGGTGGGTCCCATGGTTTTGCCTGGCAGAGGAGGAAGGTGATATCCGTAAATCTGGATTAAAATTTCCCTGACAAACCTGAGAGGCTACGGTAACACCGATGCTGTGAGCCTTGCTTCAAATAGCAACTACCTAAGCTTTCCTTGATTAGTAGGCAGCCGTCAGTCCAAAACGGGCATCAAGCCCTCCATGTATTTTCAGAGTGAATGTTGCCCTGTGGTCACAGTCCTGAGACTCCTCACAACCTGATATGTATTTTCACTTGCAGCTGTCCTGCGGTGGTGTTGGACTTTTCTTTCTGGTTCACAGGTAAAGAAACCAGGGCTATGCCTACACTACCAGCTAGACCCAGGGCTGAGTTCCAGGTTGTTCCATTGCTGGGGTCTCTGGAAGAGAGGCTCAGGGTTGTTTTTTTCCCTGAGAACAGAACTGAGCACAAGGAGCACGTATCTGTTTTCACGATAATTTTTAAATGCATGTTGATGCTGTATGCTACAGACTCCTTTCTGCAGGTGTTGCCTATAGATTTCCTCAGCACATTTGGCCTTCAGAGTGTCACAGATATGCAGGAATGGTGAAAAAGAATAAGTTAGACACATGGCAATGCTCTTTTTAAAGCCCTATTCATGTTAGTTCTTGACATGCCTTCTTCCAGCAAAAAGACAGAAGCAAGCATGCACTGAGAAGTTTATTTCCCCCCTCATGTCCCTGTTCATTAAAACCAGCCAAGCCTTTGAAAATTCTCTAAAACTTATAAATGGCAGAGGTAAGAGAAGGGGAAGAGGAAGGGTAGGAAACTCTCTGGGAGAAAAGTACCCGTTCTTCACAGCTTAATATGTTCAGCCTCAGTGACACATTAAACTCCTTCATTTATACTTCCAAGCCAGGTAAGTGAGGTGCTGCCATGCAGAAGGCCAGTGGGCAGCACTGCACTTCAGTTGGTACTGTAACTCCAATATTGGCTCTAGGAAGGCTGAAAAGACAAATAATATCCTATTTCAAAAAGTGTTTTGTCTCTCACACCTGTATTCCCCTCCCCAGAACACTCTTAACACCTCTATGAAAGTAAAATGTGGTGATGAAATATGTTGATCTGGAAAAATTGGAAGCTCTGATTTGCATTATCAGATGTATTAATTTGGTTTTTATTATTTCTGTGCTGAATTAGATAGACGTTCACTCTGTCCTTTTGATTTAAACATATGATTTTTATATACACTAAGGACACATTAGACCACTCTGAAAGCACAGAGGGGCCTTAATATGAGAGTAAATTATTTTTTATACCCACTTTAAGGTCTATTTATTCAAATTGAGCAAAATTCTAACTCTACTGTGAATGAGTGGGAATTCTGCCATTGATTTCAGAGACTCCGGGATTTTGCCCAAGCGCAGTATAAAATGATTTATATAGAAGTGGCCAGCAGTCTTTTTTCTAGAAATTGTGATCTAAAGGTGCAAAAATCCCCCAAGATTTGTGTTTTACTCTTTTTATGCTGTACTGGAGCATTCACTGTTTCCTGCTTAAAAAAAATCTATTAAATTTCAGAGTATTAGCAGACTTTCCAGTTGCCCAGGAGGATGTGGGGAAGGAAGTGAGAGAATCTTGTTTGCTGTTTGCATCGGTAGGCATTCAGAGTACAACACTGTACAGGAGAGAATTTAAAGAAAGAAGTCAAATCTGCCGCATAACATGGTAGAGAGAAGAGAATGTCTCCCCGGGGTGCCTCTATGCCAGGCTGCAGAGTGCCATCCCTGGGCTCTAACAGATGCCCAGCAGAGAAGTTCCAGGCCCTAAACCTCACCGTAGTCTCTTGTGTTAATGAGGACTCTTGATGCAGTTTAAGGTACACTGGTGAGCGGCCCTAAATCAGAGCTCACCCTGCTCGGGAAACATCCCGGCGGCTGCGGAGGCGGGTCTGTTTGCATTCCAGATGTGGTGCCTCCAGCCTGCCTCTGACCAGCATTCATTTCTGCACTCCACAGCTGGTCCATGTAAATGTGCCATATTGCAGCCCATCTGCTCAGAGAGTGCACAGTGGCACATCTCTCTCTGACAGTGGACCATTTTATTGAACGCTATAAATATTGAAATTCATAGGCATGAAGCAGCAGATTTTTAATGTTACTTAGAGAGACATTTGAGCCACAACCTTTGGCAGCAGCACACGCTGCTAGTATCTCAGTACACTGCACGCCATTTGGTTCAGACTCATGAACAACTTTTCCAGAGATTTCATGGCTCTCCAATCCCAGGTAAAATGGAGTACAGACCCTGTGGGATGATATTTAGTGTGAATGTCACCCTGCATACAATGTGCATTTGGGATATGGACTTTCCAGCCCTGTGCTGTGTTAAACCATATGTTAATGTTTTCATACTCAGAAAAGATTAGATCAGGGACCAATAAAGTTTCAAAACTACAAATAATAGGCTAACCAAAATGAAATGTGAGGTATTCCTAAGCCTGAGTGTTGTTGTTTTTTTTCTCCCAAAGTCTCTGCAGTTTTTGTTTTTTAAATGGAAATGCTGTATTTTGCAGCAAGAAACAGGCACATTCATATTTGATAAGCTAATACATGTAAATTTTGTATTAAAGAGTAAACATCTCTATTAATTTGAAATTCATGGCATCTGATCTGGAGCAGAAGCAAAACACCACTCTGCAGTTTTCTGTTTGTCAAGTAGTCCCTAGTAAGTGTTCAGTGAGTTGTAAAGAGCCAAACCCCAAACTAAGATAAACATATATATTATTTTTGATGGATTTTTTTTCCTCTTGCCAAGCCATCAGTTTCTGCATAGCATCAGGAACCAGCCTTTTCCCTTTTGGAACCAAAAGGAGTTTTTTCATCTACATTAATTAGAGAAGGATCAGGCCCTTAATGAAAGAAACTGCATTAAAAATGGAGAACATATTTGAAATTCTCCAAAATGCTTTGAAAAAAAACATGTTCGTTTTTATGTGAGGTGTTGAGCCTGCCATGACATCTACAATGTTTTCCTCTCCTGGAGCTGTTTGGGCAGTAAATAACATCGTGCTGGCCGGGCAGTGGCTCAGGGAGTAAAACAGGGCATTTGCTTTATTTAGAGGTGTGGATCTCAGCTCCTGTGACAAGCAGGCTAAAAAGTTTTCTGAGCATGTGGAGTAAAGTGGGGACTAGGGGGAAAAAAAGCAAAGCAAAAAAGACCTGCTGAGGATACTACCTTGGCACATGCATTTCTCAAAACTGTACTGCTTTTTCAGTTGGCTTCAGTATCTCTTTTGCAGTTGCTCTATTGTCTTCATTATAATTTAAAAAGAGGCAGGGAAGGCAGCATCTTTAATAGCGAAGTCGTACTGTTTGGACAATGAGCTGTGTCACTGCTCAAGCCAGTCCCCCGGTTCCCAATCAGCAGTGTTATGTAAGGTGGCAGGTTAATAAATGCGACACACTGAAATAATTTGTACCAGATTATCTCTCCTTCCAAACTCTGACAGATGCTAAGTCCAGCTGGTAAAAAAAGTTTATAGGCGAGTTGGATCTGGGGCCTTCACACACTCCACAATGTTGGCTACCAATGCTTGTTTTAATGAGTCACGAATTGCCTGTTTATCTTCTGCTCCCTGCTGTTTCTGCATTTTCTCTTCCAGAACAATCCTAGAAACACATGCTGCTACAGACGCTGGAGCAATGTGTGTAGACATTTGAGCCAAATTATTATAAAGAACTCTTTCTTCTTGGATATTAAAAAAAAAAAAGGCGAGAATTGCACATTGCCTAGCAAATCGTTATCTCAGATGTTCGCTGTGACATGCTCAATATGGCCTACCAGAGAAAGTTGGAGACATTTGAAACCTTAACAACTACACAAAATGACACTGTAATTGGCGGGTTTTGTTGTTCATGTTCTGGCTCTGTGAAAACTGCTCTAAACACTTTGTTTAATGATGTTACATTATGACAACACATGGCTTCTATAGAGCAAGTCATCACATTGAACATGCGACATCACAGGAAGGGGGGTGGGGTCCAGTGGGGCTCAGGGTCCCCTCGGAAGGGGAGGGTGCCCACGCATGCCAGCACACACGTGTGTACACGTGGGGAAAGGGGGAGGCCCAGGGATGATGCACGCCCATAGACAGGCTCCTCTGCACATCCAGGAGAACTGCTGGCTCTGGGGTGCAAGGGGGCACCGACCCCTTGCGACACAGCAGCTTCCATCACCCTCTGACTCTTCTGCTGTTGCAGCTGTAGCCCTCTTATTTGGACAGGCCAGGCTGATTTGACAGAGCATTTCCCTGGTATACAGCTGGGCTGGGAGCAGCCATGGTCCAGAGATGACTGTCTCCCAGATGCAGCCAGGCTTAGGAGCAAGAGACCACATGGCATTTCTATGTGGGTTGTGTTGCCCTGCAATATAATCTGTCATCAGATATTTAGTTGTCATGATCCTTTTTAAAAGAGATTCCTCTTGTACTCTCTGAAACACTGTGCATGCATGATGCAGGTGCAAGACAGCTCCATGTCCACAGAGATGCCCTGTATAACTGTACGGGGAGACACAGGATAACCATGGCCTGAGCCCCTCAGCACAGGCGAGGGCACTGCTCCTCTCATGCAGTGTAGTGAGATGTCGTATCCCTCTGATCCTGAAGGAGACCTCCTGTCCAAAGGGATGCAGTGGCAAGGGGTATGTGCAGGAGGGAAATGGCACAGAGTATGCCCAGGAGGGCTGGCTGGGCTTCGGGTAGATTCTTGTGGAGCAGAAATGGACAGGTAGGGATCATTCATCACACCTTACAACCCGGTTCTCTAGCACCTCCACTTCGTGTGTGCTGAGCACACAGGGCAAACCACCACATCTGATGTCTTTGTGGAAAGGGGGCCCAATGCTGTGAACCTCGACACAGACTCAGCTTCTTTGGGAGTGCTGGAAACAGCTGGTTGGAGCATCTCTCCGGTGGCACGGGAAACTGTCGCTAGCTGTGTCTGTTGCATTTAGCATTGCTTTGCAAGGGGCTACAGCAGTGGCTCCTCCATTTGCAGGTTTTCCAAGGTCTCTTTGTGTGTCAGCTGCCTGACTGAATGGCCTCCCTGACATCCTCAGAAAGAAAACAGCGAGGAACCCATTTTTGCTAGTGCTTCAGATTATTAATAGAATGTTTGAAATTTACCCATTCTTTGCACATGGGAAACTGTATGGTCATTTGACAGATGTTGAAACTCACTGATTTTATATCCAGCAGCTAGGAAAAACAATGGATGTCATACTCTGTTTAACAAAATATATGCTAGGCAGAGTCCATCCTCTGTGCTAGCAAAGTGAATCTTACTCCTACCGATCGCTCACTGTCACGAAGCTGAAGGAACCACTGTAATGATTTGTTTGCAGCGGTAGCTTTCACCTAAAATGGTTCAGCTCTCCTATACAGCCAAGATGCAGTTATTGCCAATGCTGCCTCACATCTGCCTTCTCTTTATATCTAGCTGCTTCAGGAATATGCTAATGACAGGAAGAAAACATACATATAAAATATTGCAAGCATCAAGACGTGGAAGGAGAAGGTAAATTTGGCTCCCAACCATGAAATCTTATTCTGCAGTTGCCTTCTTAATGGCATCTCTTGAGGTCAGTGGCTTTGAATTCTCCCAATTGTATAGGGTCACTCTGGCAGCATTGACCAAGTAGAAAAGATTCAGCCAGGGGAAACAATGGCAGAAGTCACCCTTTAAATGTCCTGCCTTCTATATCATGCAATTGATTCCAAGGCTCCCCACCACGATGTCACTGTTTGACCAGTTTGCTTTAAAACAGCTTAATTAGCTGAAAGAAAAGCTATGTCTGAGCATGTTTGTGAGAAAAAAACAAAAAGCTCTCGCCTTTCAGAAAGCTCATGCTCTGTCTTGTCGGAAATCTCTGGTTCTGAAATGAAACAACATTCCTTTCATACAGAGTTAAGTCCCTGACAACAAATTTTCCCGGATCAGGGAAACAACCGATCGTGCCACATGCTGATGTCGGTAGATCTGGTTTGGTTTGGTTTGGGGGGCTGAGAGCTCTGCACCTCTGTTAACTTCAGAGACACTGTGGGAGGAGATCGTGAGAGGCATACACAGCTCAATGGCTCCTGGTCGGAGAGGCAGTCGAGGCTGACTGCTTCAGTATATCAGTGCCACTTGTGTGTTAACATCCAGGCTGCCAGCTGGAGAGGGTTTGAAAACACAAGAAGGAGCAACAGAAGCCTTGCAGTGCTTGAAACCAACTTTTCTTATGGAGTTCCTTGTTTTCCCAAATCTCAGGTGCGAGCAAGTGGGTGGGAAGAGAACTGATAGGAGAGGGAAGCAAGGCTCCTGGTGTCTGTTGGGAAGAAAACGAAACCAGAGGTCCCAGTCCTGCCTCCCTTAGCACAACCCATAAAAAGTGATGCTGCCTTGGGCTTTGGCAGCATTAAAATACTCAGCGCAACAAGTGATGCAGCTGCTGAAGTAAAACACACAGAGAGATTGTGCCATACTGCTTTTGGTTTCCTCAACTGCTCTCTGAGGTGTAGCATTTGCAGTGAGAATGCCAAAATACAGCCTTTGTCCCACTGCATGTTCTCTCCAGCAACCAAATCTCTCCTGAAGGAAAGAACATTAGCACTGAGGGTCTTTGTTTTGTGTTGGTTGTGGCAGCTTCTTGGCATTACCAGGCTGCTGAGCAGCTCTGTAGGAACTGCTGCCCCTCCTGAGGGGTAGAGACAGGTTTGAGTAATTTGCACATGGCTTTAGGAAGAATCACTTTCAGAGCTGGATCTACTATGCAAAAAACAAAGGCACGTTCTTTCTGTTCGGTCTGCTAATCCACAGTTCTTTCTCAGGTATTTTCATGTATGGATTTACATGGTATGCCTAGCACCAGAACTGATGGAAAATATGGGACCTCAGCATCAGGGGTGCGAGGGGGAGTGAGGCACATAATGCCAGAGTGTTCAGTGAGATAATGTGCTCAAAGTATTTATGAATGGGAGTCAAACTTTGCAGAATCAACGTCTTAGTGTTATTTTGACATTAGTGTTATTATAACATTTTGACAGCCTCTCATCCCTGTCATTAATTTTCCTGGGCATTTATAAAAAAAAATCTGTCTATTGTAGCTCATTTGTTCATATCCAGAACAGAAAAAGTATTTTTAAATAATATTGCTTTAATTTCATAAAGGATTCTGACTGGAAATGAAGTAAAGATATGCCTCATTGCTGAATCATAAGCTTTAGTTAAAATATTCTCTATGTAAATGTTTTTCCCAAAAAAACCCCAAACATCTTTTTATTCGTGTGCTTATATTTGAAACAGTATCCTGCTGAAAATGCGATGTTTATCAGGGTTTTTTTTCCCTTCTCAGCTTTACAGAAAGGTGAACGAAAGGATGATTAAACCAGAAACAAAGTCAGTAATTAGCAGTATAAATCTCTCAGTGATTTCAGTAGGTCACGAAATTAACTGGTACAGGCTTCGGACACATCTGCTCTTTTGGCAAGTGGTGCCCTCCATGAGGCTGCTCATTGGCTCGCACTAACCACACGATGGGTCTCGGGGAACTTATTTGCACTCCCTGAGCTGAACACAGCGCAGCGATGAAACCCGACCGTTTCTAAAATGCTGCAGCACGTGCCAGGGCTGAGCACTCCCGGTAACCGCGAGGCAGTCTCGCAGGGTTTGGCAGTGCTGTGCCATCATCCTGGGATCCCTGGAGAGAGGGGGGACATCAGAGTTTGTTGTGTGTGGCCGAATGCTGCTTTGCAAGGCTCAGATTGAGGAAATTATTTGGAAGTTTATGGAAGAGGGAGCTGGTTGCCATGCCACAGACTATCAGGAAGGTGGCTATGCCCAGAAGCCAGCAAGGAGAGCCACAGCACCACAGTTACTGCTTGGTTTTCATCTTGGCCACAGTTTCACTCTCCCGATGGCAGAACAGCAGAGAAGTAGGAGCTAAGTGCCAGAAATAGGGAAATGGAGGGCAGGGAAAGGGAGGAAAGAACAGTTCTGTGTCCTTTCAGCCCCAAAATGTAAGGGAACAATGCAGTGTTGTACTGCATCGTCTTGCTGGCTGTAGAGTCAGGCCAGAGGTCAAGTGCCCACTGCAAGCACTTCTCTGGGCTGCTTGTCTCAAGCAAAGCCTTCACCTGTCTGCCTGTGGGCAGGCAGGTAAACACAGCAGCAAAAGCTCTCAGTCAGATATGTGCTTGCCTTTCTGTAGCTATCCTTGCTGAACTCTTCTGTTCTGAGTTGACTACTCAGCCCGCTTTGGAGGGCAGACACTCTGACCTGCTTTTCCAAGGCACTGCAGGTGGGATCCTGGCCCCTTTTCTCACTATTTCGTTTCAACATAGAACTATGACTGGACTGCGTCGCAGCACTCAGGAGCAGCAGAACTGTCTGCAACCATCAGAGCAGGAAGGGCTGGTTCTGTCTGGGCTGCCTCCTAATTCATAAAGCAGATTCATCTGGAAGCTTGGACATTCTCACATTTGTGTAGAAAACCCAGAATTACATAAGTTATGGAATTTGTAGCTGTATCTCCAAACACAT
Source organism: Lycocorax pyrrhopterus obiensis (assembly GCA_014706295.1). Lineage (NCBI taxonomy): Eukaryota > Metazoa > Chordata > Aves > Passeriformes > Paradisaeidae > Lycocorax > Lycocorax pyrrhopterus. The sequence continues at coordinate 50,615,722 of JACSVZ010000004.1, forward strand.
GTGCTTTATATGCAGCAGCCTTAGACTTAGGCTGGGTTCCTGTACCTTGGGCAGCCTTCTAGGGAAGACTTTGTAGCAGTAAAGGAGCACATGAGACTCCTGGAAAATCAGCAGTGCTTTCTGCCTTGCTAGTTTCTTTGCAAACCTCTAAGCGCTAAGGCCGTCAGTGTAAAGGCTGTCTGAGGGAAGCCTGCAGAGCCATTGTGGCGCCAACTTTAACCTATTCCAGAAGGAAAAGAAAATGAGAATAAAATCAAAAAGTTCTACTCTTTCTGAAAGCTCTCCTCATATTTTACCACTTTGTTTGAGCTCACTTTCTTTCTCTGTCTTTCTCTCTTTCTTTCTTTCTTTCTTAGCTGTGTCCCACTACCATTTCTTCTGCTTTAGAGTCTAGGGCATAAAAGCTGTCAGTGTCATGGAACTTGATGCAAGCTTAGTGTATTTATGCCTCAGTATCTCTGTCATGGGATTTTTTTGCTGTATGTAAGTAGTGTTTTGTTTCATGTGTATTTAAAACATGTATTTTGACACTGCTCTTAAAAGCTTTTTGCATTCAAAATGTGGTTTCCTGGTATGGAACCTCACCAACATATTATAGCCAAAGAAGGGAAAATTATTATCCTGAGCCAAATATACTCCTCTGTAACAGACAAACTGGGCCTCTAGATCTGCTTTGTGTATTTTTTACATGCAAATATCTCTTATTTTTCAGATTTCTCTTTGAATTGTATCAATACAAAATAGTGGGTGATAGCCTTTTAATTCCTGGTTAGCATTTTATTCCACTGGATGGAGGCACTGCATGCTGTACTATATGCCAGAGTGTCCATGTGGTCACCAGACTCACCGTTTTCCTAACAGTTCCAGTTGTTACTGCACCAGTGAAAGGTAGTTGACTGATGTGGGTGAAGTTTATTGAATTTCAGCTTCCCAGAGCACAGGGCAGCCAAGCCACAGTGAGCTGGAAGGACTGGTAAGCTGGAGCAGATGAGAGCTTTCATCAGTGCTGTGGTGAGAAGCTGTGAATGCAATACTTTGCCTTGAAGTACACTGGGATGCTCAGTTATGTTTGGGGATTGTCTTGTACCATGCGGCATCACTGCTTTAACAATCCCACACTGACTCAGCAATAGGCTGCTAGCTGGAGTATCATCCAGTTCCCTTTTATAGCCCTGCAATACTTTTAATGCTTCTCCAAGGGCCTTAGAAAAGTAAGAAAGTCCCAGGAAATCCTGTTTTGCTGACAAGCTATACTGCTGTATTCTTTTGGCCGTGCCAGCAAGTCTCAAAAATCACTTGATCACTAAAGAGACACTAGTAGATCTACTGGAAGTGGGTTAGAGAGCTCTGTAATAACATGTATTTGGATTATTTTTCTGTCTTGGAGCTCTGGTAAATGAGAGCTTAATGGAGCCATTATACCAAAGCACAGCATTTGTTTCCCAAGGCTATTAGGCACTTTACAGATTTCATCCCCCGGGGAGCAGAGCTGGCTACTTAACCATCTGCAGAGCTGCCGAGACACCCGCCCCTGCTTCTACTGGGCTTGAGGTCGGAGCCCAGAGGGCTGTGAGCTATCACTTAGGCGCCTGCTCACCATTGCTACCAAGTTGCTCTTGGCAGTGAGTCCCTAAATGGCCTCTGGGAACACAGTTCTAGAGACACAGACTGCAAACTCCATCTTGTTGCTGTGCCCCTGGGAAGTTTGCACCTTCAGCTCCAGCCAGCCCCCTGGCTCATGCTGGTGGAAAACTAGGAGCCAGACTGTGTTTTACAGCACCTTGCAGTGCCCACAGCCCCCCTGGGCCCCCACAGAGGTGCGAGGTGTCCTCTCCCACTCTGCCTTTCGGTTCACAAGACCTGGACATGAAGTTGGCGACGGCCCGGGCGGGCCCTGCGCGGTTCAAAGGGAGGCGGTTCGCAGGGGAGCCCCTTCGCTTTCTCTTGCACCGCAGCCATTGTGCGAGTGTCAAAGGAGCATCCCTCTCATCTCTCAGATTGATGGCATCGTCTAGGACTTCCAGCATAGACAAGATAAACTAAAGGCTTCTGCAGACAGGTATGTAACTGTGGAGACAGCAGCGCTGCAGAAGAGGCCTCTGATCAGGGGAGTGTTTGTCCCACAGTCGACTCTCTGGCATAGCGGTCACCTTTGACATGACTTGCTGAATAGGAGTTTGTTTTCTAATTTCCATGGTTCAGCCACAGGCCATGCAAAGTAAATACAAGTAAACGGGCAACAGTGGGTTCAAAGGAACATAAGACAAGTATTTGCCCCCTTGGAAGACAGTTTGGGTAGTGTTCACATGTGAATCAATCTGGTTTGGGTCTTTGAAGTGATTTTGTTTAAGAAGAGTAGGCCAGAGTACTGAAAACTGATGGGACCAACAAAAGATTGCCCATCTTTTGGGGCATACTCTGGAGGGGAACTGCTGGCATGCTGGTGCAGAGCTGCCAGTGATGCTGCTGTGCAGAGGCAAACTCCTGAATCATTTAATAAGAGAGGCAAGAGGCCTCCCCTGGCATCAGCACTGTGCCCAGGCAGCCCAGGAGGGGGATGCTGTCAGGTCAGTGCTTGCTGTCATGTTCTTGTCAGGCCTTTTCCCTTATGCTGGCCTTGCAGACAGATCTCTGAATGTGACAGTGCTGTGTCATCAGGCATAGGTCAGATCAGTGCGTTTAAGTGACTTCAAGCTGTTCTTAATACATAAAGAGCTTCACTCCCTGCTCGAATGCGCTGCTACGCGTTGTCAATCTCTTCCACACAATTCAGGATCAAAATAAACTTACCAGGCAGAAACTGAGACTCGTGTCTCAGCAAGTTGTCCTTTTGCAGGTTGCTTGAGTTGCAAAGGGAAGCCTTGGCCAGGGGCTTTTTACAGTTCCACACAGCCCCTAGACTGGCTGTATGGATGCTGAAAAAGCTCCAGCAGAGAATTTCTTCAGCTCTCTGCAGCATTTTTGTGAGAGTGCAAGTAACTCAAAACAATGTTACAATTTTGTAAACTTCTTGCAGCTGCAGGTTGTTTTGCAGAATTGTTGTGGTTCTAACTAGAAAAACATTCAGAGATGGGTGTCTTAGAACTTGACCAATCCCCTTAAGGGGTGGATGGCAAAAAACCAATTACCTTATGCCACTTAATACACTTTGCAAACTAACATATAAAAGCCTTCTGAGAGATCATTAAAGCTCTTCCATTTATCCCTGAGCCTGGACTTCATGTCGTTTCTCTACTTGTCCGTGGGGAAAACAGCGACAGGCTGTCCTATGAAGGGCTGGTTTTCTTTATTTGTTTGCTCTTGTCCTGGTTTTAAATAAGTGCCTTATTTTTCTGCTGTTGGCTTTGAAGGAGAGAAAGTACGTAGTATCATATCTAATATCTCATATCTTCTGAAAAGCTGCAGATGAGAAAAGTTTCCATAGCTGTCCATCATTGTGCCTTGAAGGCTCATATGGAAGAGTAGAGGCTGGTCAAGGCGAGGATGTGCTGGTTTTGCAATGTGAGGAAACTCAGTGTGCAAATAAGCAGGCAAGTGCAGGCAATTTCATAGAGAAGCCTCTGAAATCTTGCTGAAAAAGCCTCGATGTAGCCATTCACTTGTTCATAGACAGCCTCACTACTGAAAAGCTGTTTCTGAGGTGGGCAATGCACTTGATTGATTTTGATTTTTTTTATTATTTGGCCATTTTAAAGATGAACATAAAGCTAATGATGCCAATCCTGAAATCCAGCTGCCATCTGAAATCATGGTAGTGCCTGACTGCACCTAAAGAAATGGGGCAGGAGCTGGTGTAGGCACATCCCTGTAGCTGCTGGCACCAGAGCCCTGATCTCCCTATGTATGAGCCTAACCTTCACTGTATGAGCAGAAAACAAGGTAGGGATAAGCTGGGGGGAGAGGTGAGCATCCATGTGGCTTATCCCAGTGAAAATACAAAGCCTTCTCCAAGAGTCTGCACTCTGCAAAACTCCCAGGAAGGCTGATTCCCGAGTCTGAGCTTAGCAAACCTGTTCACATATGCACACACATGCAGACACACCTGTACAACACACACTCCTCCCTGAGGCTCCTCTCACTGCTCAGTAAGTGTGAGTGTGGGATAATGCATTGACAAAGGCAGCTGCAACCAGAGGAAAAGACAAGCAGGAACAAACCAAGCCTCCCTGTGCTGCCTTCTCAGTGGCCAGGGCACAGATGTGCTCTGTCTGCTGTCTCATCCTTTGTTGACTCCATCTCCCGTCCCTTTGAACCTCATTAATTGGTTACAGAAGAGAGGGCACGAATTATTGCCCCAAGTGATAATCCAACTTCTTGGGATAATAAAGTGCCTGTGTCTTTCTACAGCAGAGTTTGGAGCAACCACTCCTGGCTGGAAAAGTGAAAGAAGTGAAAAAAATTGCAAAAACACCCTCAATATTTTTTCCCCTTCCCTGACCCACAGGATTGGTTTCCAGCCAGTCCTAATCCCTGCTCATAGTGCCTGTCTTGGACAACCTCCTCTGCAGCCCATCCCCTCTCCCAGCGCAGGCCCCTGACATTCCTGACTGAAATCAGAAAGGGCCCAGGAAAAGAAAACAATGGTGAGAGAGAAATACAGCACACAGACTCGGGGGAGAGGGCAGCCCTGCGGTTACTGCTGAGGTGAGCCCCTTGCCATGTGCTCATTCCAGCAGTGTTTTGCCTCCAGCAACTGCAGACCCCCTTGAGGTGCCCAAAGCTGAATTTACTGAGTGTAGACTATAAATGCTGTAAGTGGAATTTATTCCCCAACATGGGCAAGAATAATATTAATTCAGAATGGTGAGGGAACTTATCCCATGGCTAATTGCACTGCCCATAGGCCCAGGCTTTGAAGATGCCCCTGGAAGAACCCTTGCCTCTTCTTGTAAAAACAAGTACTTATGCACTGTTAAATAAGATGCCATTTTAGATACTGATGTTCTGGCACCAAACCAGGACATCAGACTGGTTTGTCTTAAAAAACAATAATTTTTTCACGTCTTCAGAAAGGGAGTTATATGAGGATGAGGGAAAAAAGCAAAGCAAGATGATTTATCCATTCCAAAACAGCATTGCAGATACATTGCTGTGATGCTGCTGTACAAAAAAAGAGTCTGAGTAAAGTCCCAGGCTTTCCCAGTTGAAGGAGTCCAGTTCCTAAGAAAGATCAGTGGTGCTTACTTATTTTGCTTTCTGCTTTCTCCAGAGGATGGAAAATTGTGAGGAGGGTGTAAGTTTGGTGGAAGCTGGGGTTGCAGGAGTAATGGGAGGGCACAAAGGGTTCATTGTTGAGCCAGCAATCTGTCATGGGAAGGACTGTCACAGGAGTCTCCAAGGGGCTGGCAATGAAATGCCACTGAGCAGAGGGAGACTTTGCCTCACCTTGGGCTGCCCAGCTCCGCTCCCCAGACCAGACCACCTGCCAGCAGTGCTGGGGCAGGTTGACCCAGCGCCCTAAATCACAGGGAGAGGCAGAGCAGCATGCAGGGAGAGATTAGATTTATAACTATACAGTGTTTCTCTCTTTTGAAAATTAACTGGCATGTTTGAGAAAATAAAAGGATGTTAATGGGAGGGGCTGAGCCCAAGCATGGCCAGTTCAGCCTCCAGGGCTGCGTATAAACTGGTTTAAGTACAGCATTTAAGTCACTGTAGTGGATGGGAAGAGCCACATCATGAAGATCAGTCTTGATTTCTGCGGGTCTCTGGTGAAGTTTCTGTCCTGAAGCCATGGTCACCTATGGAGCAGTGTGCCAGTATCAGTGACCCTTCTGTCCCCTGCTACCCACAGCACAACATGGGCAGGGATAACAGCCTGCATCCACCTGCTCTGGCCCTTGGAACAGCTTTGCTGGCTGTCTGAGGGGACACTCTTGGGCTTCACCCGTGAAAGAGGCTGAATCAGGTTTTGTGTCTGCAAAAACAATGAAAGCTTTGAGTTTTTCATCAATACCTGTGCAACTGGCTTTTTGGCTGCTTGTAAGGAAGCATTTAGTGGTGATTTACTTTGATAAAACACATTTGATCCTTGGGATGGAAAATGAAGTATCCATCCCAAAATGAAGGCAAGAAGGCCACGCTGAACCTTGGAGACCTGCCTGAGTGTCTGTGCCACTGTCAGCTGGTATAAAGCAGCATGACTTTGTGGAAGGCAATCCTGCAATGACCGATTTACTTCAGCCGAGGATCCAGCCTTTTGTGTCATTAAAGATATAGTAGAAAAAAGTCTGTTGTAAATGAAGGAAGCTCTGGCTAAAAAATGCCAACAAGTTCAGTCTTTATTCTTTATCAGTGAAGTCTGCACACAATGAAAACATGGACAAGGGAAATTTGCACAGCATTTAACTTAGGTCAAAAAAACAAGTAATTTGTTAAGTGGCAAGGGCACCAACGCGTGCCATGTCACGCTGGATTTTCTTTAAAAATAAAAAAAATAACAAAGTTAAACTTTCAGTCAACCTGAAAATATCTGCTTTTTATGGGGGCAGTGCGGAACGAATGGGACAGCAAATCTTTCTTTGGTCACTCCTTTACAGAGACTGAAAAGCTCTATAGAGACAGTGGGAAAAGAAGGAAAAAGGAGGGGTTGTAGAGAGGGAGGGAAGGAAAAAGAAAGAAAGAAAGAGAAGAGAAGAGAAGAGAAGAGAAGAGAAGAGAAGAGAAGAGAAGAGAAGAGAAGAGAAGAGAAGAGAAGAGAAGAGAAGAGAAGAGAAGAGAAGAGAAGAGAAGAGAAGAGAAGAGAAGAGAAGAGAAGAGAAGAGAAGAGAAGAGAAGAGAAGAGAAGAGAAGAGAAGAGAAGAGAAGAGAAGAGAAGAGAAGAGAAGAGAAGAGAAGAGAAGAGAAGAGAAGAGAAGAGAAGAGAAGAGAAGAGAAGAGAAGAGAAGAGAGAAGAGAAGAGGAAGGATATGTGTATAAGCTCTGAAGTTGCTAATACAGTATTGTCAAAGGTAGACTGAGGAAACAAAGCCCTTGGACTTCCTGATGCATTTCTTGATAACTAGAGATGAATCTCTTACAAAAACAGAGACTGCAGGAAAAGACTCTTATCAGGAGATCAGATAGAAGAGGAAATGTGAAATCTTCCCAGGAAGGAAAGCAGGAGCTGACTAGAGAGAGAAGAGGGAAACCCTAATGCCCATGAAGCATAAAAACATACAGGTATAAATTCTATCTCTGAAGCGCCAGGCATTCATTCTCCCTAATTATTCCAGTTTAGCTGATTTGCTCCTGTTTGAAAAATATTACAAATGAGCAACTAGTGAACTCTCAGAGGGACTGATGAGTGTTCATTGCAAATGTGTTGTTTTACTGAACTCATCTGACCTCATGTAAAAGGTGGAACCATCAAAACAGATTCTCTCATATTTTGCTATTCTTTTTCCCCCTTCTGGTACTATCCCAGAGAAGTGAAAAATTTCTCTTCCCCTTTCAAAAATGCATACCCTGATCCTTGTAATTAAAAATCTTGTTTCTGAGCTTTGGATTTCTTCTCTAGTTTTTCAGAATTTTTTCATCTCATCTCACTCACTGACAACAGATTCACCAAGCAGATATTTCTATTTATTAACATTTTTTAATTCGTTGTTCCCCTTTCCTTTCTGAATGCAAATTCAGAAAGCCAAACAGCTCTTATTACCTACTTATTGGAATGTGAAATCCCATTTAATCTGCCCTGTTGTCCAGTATCACTGTACTTTTGGATAGCAAGGGTGCATCTCTAGTTCAATGTCTGTGTCCATCCTCATCGTCTCTTTCCATATATAATATACATATGCACTTTTCCAGTGCTTTTGAAATGTGTTTCATATTATGAATTACTTACAAAACGAGGAAGTAAAACAACAGTGTGGTGTAGTCTTGCACTGCCTTCCTGTTCACCCTCTGGCACACACAGGAGCACGCACACACACACACACACACACAGAGAACTGTGTAGGGAAAGCAGGAATGCAAGCGAGTTTTGACCTTCAGTGTCCACACAATGAGCCGCGGACGATGCAGAAGGTTGGCTGCTTCTATACAGACCTGCTTTTGTGCTCTTGTCCAGGGCTTGATCCTTGGAGCCCTGTGTGCTCAGTAGACGCCAGAGAGATAGATGTGATCTGTTAGCCTCATCCAGTGCCGGCAGCTGAGCCATTTTCACACAGGCAGGCAGGTATGGCAAAGCCTGGGTAACAGATGAGAACCCATGGGGAGCTCTTGACTATGGAGAATGAAAAATCAAAAGAAACCATATTGGACACAGATACAAAAGGAGTCCCCTGTTCCTTTTCTATCCCTCCTTGTTTCTTTTCTCCTCTTCCTTACCAGGCTGTAATGAATGTGGAAAAACAGCTTCGCCCCTCAAAGTATTTGAGGACGTGTAGATTCCAGATGCTATTCTATGCAAATACTTCCACCCTTCCCTGCCCACAGCATCCTGAGTTAACCCTTCTGTCTAGCTCTTTGCTGCGTGTCCCTTTCCATGCTATAATAGGAAAGAAAAAACTACTTTTAAAAAAACCCTTAATCATTATTCTCAAAGGAGAGATTTACACTCTAAGCAGTGCATTTGGGCTCAGCACAGCTGGAGGCACAAAGCAGCAGTTAACATATTTCTGGCACTGAAGTTAGTTTGATGTTTTAACCATGTAACATCTTGAAAAAAACAGGTTAATTCCTAATAGCATTAACACTGAGCTCTTTCTTGAAATCACTGTTTCTAGCATGCCCAGTGTCAGACATTTGTCTCAATGAAAACAGGCTGTAGAAGACTTTTAGCACAAATGCATGCAATTTAGAAGAAATTAAAAGAGCCTACTTAAAGCACAGGAACCCTAAGGACCTGTTCCTTGGACATCTGTGAGTCTTTTGTCTCCCACAGGCAGATTTGCGATCCTTGCTTCACACCAGCCATAATCCAAAATGTTAGGATGTTAGGAATTAGTTTTGCTGCTTGTGTATGAGCCTTCCAAAAAACATTTCCATACTCAAAAAGAAAAGAGAGATGTGGAGAGAAACAGGAAAAGCTAATGTAACTGAAATTATTTTTCTTCCAAAGGAAAACAAAAACCTCTCACGAGATTTTATCTCCTGAGACTCCTCTGCCATCTAAAATTGCTTTCATGGTCTTCCTCTGTGTAATCCCTGAACTCATGGGCAGGTCTATCTAGATGCACATGTGCCAGGATCACCCTAACAGCAGCAGTGAAGCTTTAGGGTTTAGATCAGTATGAACTACAATTTGATTTAGTTCCTCCCTGAAGTTAAAAATGGATCACTTACTTTTGTTTTGACAGATTGATGGTGAGATTTGAGAGATTACGGTAAGAGAGAGAGAGGTCTCAGGTGTGAGCACAGAAGGCTCAAGCATTCAGACATTTATTGATAGAGAGACAGATGCATTCTCCTCCAGCAAATAAATATGCTTTTTGTATGGCTCTCACACATTCTGATTCCCAGCAACAGCCCTCTGCATCTGGTCGTGTGGGAATGAGACACTTACGAGAATGTTTTGTTAGCATTTCATTAGGCTTTCCAGGGTTTCCTTAAATTGCAGGATATATTCTGCACCATGAAATATGTTTTATCTAATTTGCAGTTGAGATCCTACATAGAGATGATGTGGGCTATCTGCATTGATTTGCACTAGATGTCAAGACCACATAATACTTCTTTATGAACTTTACTTTGATCATACAATTCAAAAGCATCTTAAAATCTGGGGGGGGGTAACCACTTTGGTTGTAACTCTTGCCTTTCCCTTTCCCTTTCCCTTTCCCTTTCCCTTTCCCTTTCTCTTTCCCCTAAAACCCCATGCATTTGGGGATGGAGTGGGGTGGTTGTGTATGTGACTTTCCCTAGGTATGTGGTAATATGTGCCAGAGTTTGCTAGCATTTAAACTTACCCTACGAACTGTGTTTTAACAGAGAGCAGTTATTTCTCTGTCATTAGAGCAGTTATTCAGAGCTTGATATTTCTCTGTGTACCTTTTCTCATCTCGACTTTGAATGCTACAAAGAGAGCTTATTATACTACCTTATTATCTGTGTCTGCCATGCTAAAGCTTCTGTGTCTCAAAACAGCCTCCATATGCTCTCCATACCTCCATTTGGTGTCCAGGCTCCCTTCCTTGGGATATGTGTCCTTCCAGGCTGCAACTTCTTTCCCTTCAGAGACTCTCTGTTGTGTTCTTTCTGTCACGAATTTGGGATTTAGCTTATGATGGTTCTTAAACTTCTAAAAATCTCCTAAACTTAGAAGTTATTCATTCCCTAATGACTGCCTTGATTACCCAGACTGGTAGGAAAGCTGTCTTTCCAACAGGCTTCACTGCAGAGCTTATCACAGCAAGATCTTTCATTGGTGTGCTACTTTCTAGCGACAAACATAAAAAATCTCAGACACTGACCTTGGAACTTGGCAGAAGTAATCACTAAAAACTCATAATTAAAAGAGAAGGTCACTCACCATACTCAGGGGGACCACAAAATCATGTGGCATGTGGACTCCGTGTTTCAGATGCTGCTGCAGCAAACATGGGTGGGTCAATAAGTAAAGTGGAACTTAAGACGAATGTATGAAAAACACTGAAAAGAGTCACATGAGAAATTTTCTATTGTCTTCGGAAAGATGTGCATTTTCATGAACAAAAACAGAGCTTCACAGCTTTTGCAAAACTCATAAACTAGAGGTTCCCCAGTCTGAGAGTGGGCCAGTGCACAGATATTCAATGCGCCTAAAAGGCAGTGTTGTTCCTCTGAAATGAAATCAGTTGGCCCTAAACACAAAGTAGTACATCTAAGAGGCTTTTCTGGAAGTCTGTTTAGGGAAGAAGGTTTTTGAAACCTTCTACTTTTCAGAGTGCTTCAGTTTTTAAGAGTTAGCAATTCAAAGATACAAAAACAGTCCAGTATATACCATATTTGAATGTGTCAACATCATAAAACATAATGGAGAGCTCCTTGATCTAATATAGTCAGATTTTCCATATGGCCTGGCATAAAATGCTATGAAAGAATCTGAGAATTAGGAATGAAAAATATTGTGAGACAGAAAACAAAGAAGAAATGTCATTTTGTCATTCCGACACAAGCTAATGATGGTGTCTCCCAAGGTTACGCACATTATGGTTCATGTTGCAAAGCCACTTGGACAAACACTGGTGCTGGGACTAAACAGCTCCCCACAAACTAACATATCTCACAAGATCTGATCGATTCAATTTGGAAAAAATCCGAGAAAGATAAATTCTGTCATTTGAATGATTGGGAAATGAAATATGCGTCTTGCATTTGAAAATATTTTCTTTAACAAAATAAAGATTTGTCTTCAAATGCTATATTGTTCTATCTTATGTCTTATCATTAGAAAAAAAAATCTGTAATTGAAACATAGTTTGTGTAGATAAAGTATTTTAGGTAAGCCAAATTGTTCTTCTTCTGTAATTTTCCTTTGTAGACAATTTCAAAATAAAAGCCCATTCAAGACAACATACAGCATATTGACAAAAGAACTGTGGTGGCAAGAATTCAAAATTCTATTAAAGGAAAAAATATTAGACATATTAGAAGAAAAATAATGTGTTACTACAGTAAATTAAACAATGTTAAGGTGCAATAAAAACTTGACAGGAATAATATTGAGACCAGTGTTGGGTCCTGTTTTTACAACAAAACAGATAACAAGGAGCTAAAAAAGTCTGGATTGCCAGATTTAGTCTGTTTTAGAAAGGTAATTGATCCCAATCACCCATAATAGACTAGGCAGAGCTAGTGTGTAATCTGACAAGGTATTTCTAGACTGGCAGAGCCAAAACAAGTATCTCTAGTGAAACCTGCCTTAGACAGAACCTGCCTTAGAGAGACAGCATGACATGACTGAACAATGGCTGTGATTTGAGAATTTGTGTATTAGGAACCCCTGGTGCTATTTCATAGGCTGCTGGGAGGGCGGCAGGTCTGATGGAGGGAGAAACTGGTTTCTGAAGAAGTGAGATTGGTTCACTAATGAAAAGCAAATCAGGTGATGGAGGAGGACATTACCTCCTCCATGACTTGTTCAGACACTAAGATGTTTGCCCATGTGTCTCAGGATTTTGGTCCTCCCTTGGTCCCTGGCACCATCTCAGACCAGCTGTGCCTGCCACTGCTGCCATTCTGATGGCTTTGATAAGTGTTAGGTGCACTCCAAAGCAAAATGCAGCACTGGTAGATTTAAAACAAAAGATTGGTTTACTTATATATTTTACTATTGACAGCTCACTTCTTTTTCTTCCCTTTCCCGTTTATAATTTCTCTGCAGAATTATTTGGTTATACACTGTCATATCAACCTCCGCATATAAAGTACAGGAAATGTCTCTCTTCATGATCTGGTGGCCGAAAAAACTGCAACTTCATGTTAGGTTCACCTGCTGAGCAAATTCCCTTTCTAAATCTGCACAACAGCAACAACAAAAAGGTCTTGGAACTCCTCAGCATAGGGGGCAGTTTAATTACAGGCTTGGGATTAATTATAAGTAAGAAAAAAAATTAAAATGTTCCATTTAGGAAACATGAGGCCTCCCTTTGTGCTTTATAGGCGTGTTTAGGAAGGGTTCTAATTTAACACCCAAACAAGGAGGAGTCATTGTCAGTGTTGTGCTGCCGCATAAAGGGTCACTTCCTTCATTAGTCCAGCAATAGCCCAAACTGCTACATAACCAAAGCGCATTCAGACCTCAATATGAGCTTTGTGTAAGATTAGTAAGATTTTCCTGGTTTTCCATACTTTATGTCTAGTTCAGAGCAAGCTGGGGTCCCATGCATGCCAGTTGATTTGTCCCACAAGTTAAAGAAGAAGAAGAGCAATTATGGGACATTGTTGTTCCCAGCTCTGTGAAGTACGCATGGAAAATCATGTCCTGAACAGTGCAACTCATGTCCTGCATGGTGTCATCTATGGGCTGGGCAAAGTAATTTAATTTCACTTGGACCCCATACATTGCAGTTATTATTTATGGCACATTGATCTGTACTTCCCCACCAGTCTATCAGCATTAAAGAAATGGTTTCTCATCATTATGGTGCCTTGTGACAAGAAGGATGGTGCTGAAGTGGCTGACATCACCTCTCCTTGATCTGCAACATATGAGGTCATTTACCCATCATATTCATTCTCCTGGAAAAAATATAACCAGCAGCTCCCATTCCAGCCTGTTTTGGGAGTTCTTCCTTACACAGGTTGTATTCTGAGCATGAACTGGATAAACTCAATCAATGCAAAAAAGGCTCATTGATGTCAAACTGGCAGTTCCTAGTCCCAGATGTGTCATGCTCAGTTAGTGAATAACAGAGTGTCAAATAAAGCAATAAATCTTCTTACTTGCTGACTGCTATGCAGGGCTGTCATGAGAACACACTCACATGCTCACTAATTCTGTGTGATGAGTGAGCCTGGCTGCATCCCCATAATTTCCAGAGGCCAGCAGAGAGGTACAAACATATTGAGTTGGGATGAACGCTGGATCAGTATCCCTTTCTCGGCACCTTGAGGCCACAGTTGGAAATTTGACAGCAATATGCCATGGACACACTGTCAATTTTAAGCTGAATTTCAGCAAGGCTGTTCGTGGTGCAAGGGAGTGCCTTAGAGCAAGAAGGAATGGTATAGATGGGCTGTAGTGTGTTTGCTAAATAATTGACATTGTTCTCACTTCTTAGCAAACATTCATGCTGGGGAACACTCTGGAGTGCTCTGGGCAAAGGGTAGTGACAGACAGGGCTCAGAGAGGAACTCCAGTGTGGACCACACTGAGTCCCTCAACCACGTCTGGATGATCAATGTTTGGGGCCAGGTAATCTTTGAGGACTGTGTTAAATCCCTGGATAAGAAAGCTGAGCCTATAGGACTGTTAGGCAAAAGCCACTGACTGACAACAGACAAAAAGCTGCCAAAGAGGGCCCTGGGTAAAAGCAGAAGAGCAAGGAGTCTTAAATACCTTAGGGACATTTCAGTGGGAAGGCAAAACTCCAACAGGTTGTTGCACATCTGGTATCACTGCCACGTGGCGATGACTCCCAGTTGATAGTGGATTGCCTGATTCTGACTGATGTCAATTTCTGTTATTCAAACTCCAAAACTGGTTGTATTAGGACTGACAATCGAGAGACTTCAAAAAACTCTTACATCATGCAAGGACACTGAGTATCAGAGCTGGAACCCATTAAAAAATTAGGCCATAACGTGTAGGCAGAGGTTCATGTAGATAAATCAATATGAACATCATCAAGAAGCTAAACTTGAGTTTTAATAATTACTGTTTGCTTAAGCCCGTTGTTAAAGTGGGTTTTGCCTGTGTTCATGCCTGTGTGTGGTAGGTGGGCTATGCTCTATGTATTTCAGCGAAGAATGTCGGACTTGCCCCACATTATACTTTGCTCCTCTATTCAGTTTGGGTAAATTATGCTGCAGACTCACCATCTCCTTTTTTCTGTTGTCTAAGCCCTGAGTCAATTTAATGCTGGGGTATACTTGAGAAAAGAAGCAATGCTGGACGCAGAGAAGGAACATAGACTTTAAGTTACTGTGGAGCTGGTCAACACTTAATGTCTCTGAGGACCCAGAATTACCACTGCCATGAAGTGTCATGCCAGTGAAGTGCTTGAAAGTAAATATTAACAATTAATAAGGTAAAACCAGGCTGCACAATTATTTTGCTTTCAAATAGTTACTGTAGCTTCCAGTCACAAAAGCACTTGATTCTGTGCCTCATTTTAAAGCTTTGTTTTAAAAGTTAATCTAACATAACCTCGGTACATGCACTTAAACTGGAACAGAAGAGGGATCCCTGCTGGGCAGGGCTGGGCACAACTGCACCCTTTGGCCAGCACCAGTGGTGTTGGAGAGCTTGGGCAGCCTGATGCTCACTTGTGCTGTGCCTGGTAGGTTGTGGGGGGGTTCTGCTGTTAATGATAGCACAAGAAGAAGAGAGGAAACAAGGCAACCCTGAAAGACTTAGGTTTGTCCCTAGAAGCATTTACAACTTGGCTATCTCTCCTAACTCAAATATTCTGTCACTTTAAAGGAGGTATAGGGGGAAAATAGAGGGAAAAATGAGGAAATGCAGCAAAGGCTTTGATTTGTCTGTGGCATAAAACTGGATTATAATGTCATTTGCTAACTGACAGATCATTTAGTGTCCTGGAAGAGTCTGTTTTCACACCGCTGAAGCTCTCACAGGGGAATTCTGTGTGGGCTCCTTATTGTCAGAGCTATTTTTCACCCAATTTGTTTCCAAATGATGTCTAACCTGAGGTCTTCCCACTGAGAGGGCTTTAAGCAATGATTAATGAGAAGTGTTTTGCCAGACCCACCTGGGGAATGCCCCATCTGCGAACTCAGGTAAGATGGAGCTGCCTACAAGGCACTTGCTTGTGAATGGCAGGCAGCTTCCCATGGCTTGAGGCACAGCTCACAGCAAAGGCAAGGTGTACTCTGTTTGCGTCTCAGTGATTCATAAAAGGACTGGAGATAAATGTCACTCACTCTACCATTAACATCTAGTTTGAAGAAACAATCTCCCTCTCTGGGGGCTGATCCCCTTTCTGTTCCATATTCAATTATATTATGCATTCAGCATATGTACAGCACATACCTGGGATACATTTGAAGTGGCCTGAGATTGTCAGACGCGCTAAGTCTATATAAAGATGGCAAGTTAAAGCAAGCACAGCTTCACAGGACTACCTGGCTTTCAAATACTTTTCTTATTTGAGCTACAAGCTCAAATACCTTCCTTTCAGTGGTGGCTCTGCATTCAGCTACCCATTCACCCCTACCTACCCTAGGCAGCATGGTAAATCAGTGATTTTTGGTCTACATTTTGTCAATTGGACGGTTTTGTTCTGCCAGAAAATCCAATTATCCCTGACCTCCAAAACAAACATCTTTTCAGATTTCAGCCTCTTAGTTACGTGTAGATGGAACAACCTTATCTTTTACTTTCCTGAGAGACTTCTCTTGTGCATAACACTGCTAATAGTGAATGTGAATTTCTTGGTAGCTGCCTAAAATGATCATTAAAATGCTCACATAAAAGTGAAGAAGCCCTGAAAATTTGGTTTCTCTCTGTATTTATGAGGCTGAAATCTGAACATATTTCTTACAGAATAATTTCCCTCCCCTGATTTATGCGGAAGCTCCAGGCTCAGTTATCATCTGGAAATACATTCCTATACAGTCTGTGTCATTTAAATGCAGTATCCTACTGTCCCGTCTGTCAAGACCAAAACATAATGGGTCCAACTGTCTATGAATAAAACAGATTGTTTGTAGGGAATATTTATAGCCGATAAAGAGCAAGAGTTTATATTGGCAAAAGCCATCCTTCTTGTAAATAGCTAGAGGCTCCCGACATGCCCTGACTTTTAGCAGCATTTATTCTGTTGAATGTGGATCAAAAACATTCCTCACTCAGGGCTTGGCAAGATGAGTTTGACAGTGGTATTCTGACCAACTGTTGTGACACCAGCAGTGCATTTTGCCTGAAATTTCACCTGCAAAGCAACGTCCCACTTTCTTTAACTACTTCTCATGCCAACAACATGTTTACCATGATTTAGATGTCTATTATACGCATGAACGACCTGTCTACATAATTTCATCAAAAAAATGAACCCTCATAAGTGGCACAGATGCTGGTATGATGGTAATCAAATTAGTTTTTGGACAGGTTTATGGCCACTTGCTGTCAGTTAAGCTCTCTTTGGCTATCTTCACTCCTAATACAGTTTTGATGGTGATTAATGGCTCCATTAATACACTGTTTGTGCTGTGATAGACACCACATTATGGTCTTGTTTGCTGACCACAGCTGAGCATGTATTTTTGTAAACTCAGTTCTGAAGAAAATATTAATTATATTTAATATGTCACTGTTACGTATTGCCAGGCAGAGGTCACACAGGGAGACCTTGCCCTTCTAATTTCCTCACCACAGATGAGCTTCTGGGCTGCTAAGAGAGGCAGAAGACCCATGAAGAATGTGTTTGGATTAAATGTTCGTCAAGTTTCCTCATGCTGGGAACATGCCAAGGGTCTCACTACAATTGTTTTTCTTGTCTGTGCTGCCATGCTGCTCATCCTCCTTTTTTCTCTTGCATCCCAACTTAATTTCTTTGTCTTGGGATCCAGGAAATATGGCTTGGGTTTTTTCAGGGTGTTGGTTTGTTGGAGCTTTTTTTTTGGTGGTTGGGTTTTTTCCCCTTTTTTAGATGTGATCTCTCGCTGCTCATTTTAACATTCTCTTCTCAGTTCTTTCCCTTTCACTGGCTTTTCTGAGCCATTCACAATCAACAAGTGAGTCTGGTCAAACCATTTTTTAGCTCATTTTTATCTATTTCCACTCTGCCACTAACTCTGTGGAAACAGGGTAGGAACTGATATTTCATTTGGAGCATATAACACGGTGAGTAGTGATGGACAAGTTACACCTGGAAGGCGACTGTGAAAGGTAGAAACTGCTACTGAATTTCCCATCATGCACGCTGGCACTCAGTGCAAGAGCAATGTTTAAGTTCTGATATTAAAAAAGCTGTAGCTATTTTTTAACCCAAGTGTCATTGTGGAACAGACATTATCTGGAAACAGTGCTGTAGACCCTGGCATTTTGCCATTCACCCTCGGATCCCTGCATACCCACAGA
This sequence comes from Lycocorax pyrrhopterus obiensis, assembly GCA_014706295.1. Lineage (NCBI taxonomy): Eukaryota > Metazoa > Chordata > Aves > Passeriformes > Paradisaeidae > Lycocorax > Lycocorax pyrrhopterus. Next base: position 50,633,390 of record JACSVZ010000004.1, read on the forward strand.
AGCACACATGTAATACTCTCAAACTATTTGCTTGCAAATGAAATAGTGCATAGTTCTGGAACAAACCCACAAGCTTCCTTTTTTCAGTCAGTGAGGAACAGAAAGAAATCTATGTCCCTGGAAAGAGGCACATGAACTAATTAGAGATATTTGCACTAATTCTTTAAAGTAGTTGAAGAAATATGCGTGCATGTGTGTGCGCATTTTGGTTGTTGGGGGTTTTTTTGCTTGCCTCCTGTAATTAAGCCTAGTTTCTTTCCAGCCATATTTGATTTTTATGTTCATCTGTGCACTCGCCTAAACCCCACCCACTTGCTCCTCTGCAAATATCTATTATGCAAATGGTTTGTTTTGAATTGAGTGATCTGAGCAGCTGCCCAATTCTACATAACTGTTCTTTAGGAAAATTGCAGACTAGCTGGGTAACATGTTATTGAACTAGTTAAATAGTTATGATTGGTGTTGAATTGCTATAAATGCTCCTTGTAGAGTTCTGTTTTCCAACAGTGATGTTTAGACTTTTTCTGCCTACAGTTACCTTGAAACTTATCCCACTCTTGGGCCAGCACCTAGCTCTTTTCCTGGAAATAATGGCTGACCCCACTTTCTTTAAATCCAATAAATTTTCTGGAATACCCCTCCTCAGAGTCAACCAGGGTCCCATTGGCCACTAAAATAGTTTTGAAATTTTATTGACTTTATCACTGATAATGAAAATCTTTATTAAAAGCTGTTACTAAATGTCCCTTCCCCTACAAATTCTGAATCCTGTCTGGCCCACATGCTTCATTTCCTGATGAGTCCAGGAGAAAAAACCATGGAAAATATTGAGAACTTCTGTGCTTGGAAGAGGCAGAATTGAGAGGTGTGATGGGACAGCTTTCACAGCACAGCCATCTAGATGGAGAACAGGAAAGTCTCCAGGTAAAGCAGTCAAGAAGAGAGAAATACTGAAGCCATGCAGAGATGACTCATTTCATTTGCTCATATTAAAGGTTACCTAAGAGATTGTTGAATCTCTTTTGCATACAAACACACAGATCAGCATGTGCTCAAACATGTATATACGTGCACAGACACACATGCTTGTGCCCGTGTGTACTTACATACAAACATATACAGTTTCTACTAGACAGCTACCTCATGGGCTTTCTTGGACCTCTCTGTCACCTGATTCCCCCTTCCTTTGTTCTTCCTTAGCTTTTGCTAAGGTGGTCACATTACTTCCTCATTTTTTTCTAAGAACTACATAAAACCGTAACTCCAGAAAATATCCTCCAGTTTGTCTGATAAAGCACTCTTATGAAATCGGGGGAATAACCAGAAGCCAAAGTTGTGTCACAGGCCGTTCTTCATTATCCTACTACATTGGTGGTTCTCCCTGTTTACTACCTGCCATGCATAGACCTGTCACGAGACCTTGGCATTATTTCTTAAATTGTTTGTTAAAAAAGTGAGAGAGATCTTGTTCTTCCTTTCTGCCATGAGGTCCCCTTCCCACTTTTCATCCTTTGGCCCTAAAATAGATATTATTAGTGTGTTGTAAAATCACTTCTTTTGCATAAGAACAAACATTTTTCAGTCTATTACAGTCTCAGCCATGAAAACCAGTGTCGTTTCAGTGAAATAATATGTATTGATATATTGTTTGAGAGTTTAATCTAAACGAGCCAAATGTGTCTGAATATAACAGAAAAAAAGGCTTTTCATTTTAATTGAGTGACTGAATACAACCAAAATTTAACCATTTCTGAATAATTCCCTTTGGGCCATATCCTGCTCATAACGAATAACAAAAACATCAAGAGTTCAGAATTTGCAGTTTCTGTATGAGTATGTAAATTAGCTTACCTTACTTTATTTGTGTATTTCTTGGTCACTACATTTACTTCTTCTCTTATCTTTTAAGTGGAGAGATTACATGTGTTACATGTACACACAGTGCAGACATAGATGCACACAAATGGTCACACATATATTTACCTACTTCTACTCATAAATTCCTTCACAAAAAAATCATTAAACTCGTATTTGCTGATGGCTTTTGTCACCCCCATGTAGAAAGACTGGCTGATGGGTGGAATATTCCAGTATAATCCAATATTTAAGAAATTTCTGATACTTAAAATTTAGCTAAAACTACACATAGCTATATAACCATGTTTACAGGTAGATAAACACATATCTAGAGAAAAAAGTCTGGTTGTTTCTTACCACACATGCATATAATATGAGACAAGGAAGAATCTGCAGCCCCCATCTACCTTGGGTGTCCAAGGTGACAGTATAAAGAATCCCTGGCACTGTTATCTTTGCCAGAAGCCGGTGAGATGCTTTCCATGAAACAGTTCAGAATCTGCCTGATGTCTCCACAGCTTTGTTTCACACATGCCCATGCACATACACACACAAGACAGCTTTGTGGAAAGGAGGTTTTCAGTGTTATTTTAGGAAGATGGGATGAGAAAAAAGAAAAACAGTCAACAATTCACACCAGATCAGAACTGACTGTGGGTGTTTTGAGTCCTCAGAGAAAATGAGTTTCTCCCCAGGGACACCAAAATCCAGCAGTCTCACTGCGTCTGGCTGTGCTGGAAACAGGTATTGCTGGTGATCCACACCAGCCATCCCCGTGCTGGCTTTACTGGTGAGCTCTGCAGTCCTGGGAGCACCTCTACCTGACTCACCACACACATCTGTGGTCTCGCCATGGGAGGCTCCCAGGTCCGTGCAATGGAAGATGGAATAGAAGCATTTGATGGTTTGGTTTGACCCCTGCTCCCAGGCTCTCGTATTTCACCCAGTTATTCTTCTACTTGACCGAATGGCTGTGTCTGGGTTGGGTACAGCTCTTGTTTGGCTACAGCTTAGTCGTTATCCAATGTCACAGAGGGCCACTTAAAATTTAAGAGACAAAAATCTTCTTGTCTAGGACACAGATTTATTTCTTCAATACATGGAGAAACAGGCACCCAAATTACCACTGGTAGCTGTCACTTTAAAATCAAGCCTTCATGAGCATGCAAATAAAGGGCCAATAAAGACATACAGATAAAAACTCCCAAGATCTGTGAAGGGTATATTTCAGATCTGAAGGAAAGAGCTATAGCAGGTGAGCACACCATGAACTTTTCAACTAACTTCATTTAAAGACTGGTCAATTTTTCTCGCTAAAACAGCTTTTGAATGGAAAACCACTGGTTTTGACTAAACATTTTTGAAAAGTGTTTTATTTTCCTAGAATATGTCCAGGTCCTAATAAAACCTTTTGCATGAACACAGACTAATTTTTAGGCCTCAAAACTCAGTTTCCCAGAGGAAAAGAAATCAAAATTAATTCTATGGATTCAATAAATAAATAATTTATACTAAGTTATTTTATTAAGACTGATCTGTCCTCTAACTTGAACTATGTGAACTACATGGAGTACATTTAAAAGCAGAATAATTCAGTAATCCTTTTGACATCCCAGTGCCTTTGCTGTTATTCTGACACATCCTTTGATCATCTTTTTGTAGAATGGAAGAGATAGAAAATACTGTGATATAACCCCCTTTTTCTCCCCTCTTGCATCCAAACTCCAGTGTTTGCCAGAGGCTGTTCCAGTACCTTGATATCATTTTAGCCCCTGAGATGCACTACTGTGCTGTGTTATTTTATCAGCTGTATTCGTGTTCATTGTGCAGGAAATCCTTCACCTGACTGAAGTTTCTAGCTCACCAGGTCAGTGTGAGATCAGCAGGCTTCATGGAACGGCACAGCTCACCAGATTTCACAAGAGGCAGTGGGGACACATTTACTGCGTTTGCCATTCACTCTGCTGTGACCAAACCCAGAGGAGGGGTGCAGCCTTACTATGGACTTCAACGCAGGCTGGAAATAGCACACCTAGGACAGGACACCAACTCGGCTTCTGCTTGAGAACAAGGCATGGCTAGTCTATGGCTACAAATGTAATGGAAAAATTAGGTCTGCAGCTCTCTTTGCTTCAATTTGGCACATTCACAGGCTGTGACAGGTTGTGTTTTTTCTCCACAGCACTAACCAGATTTTCTTATTCTGGCAGGGGGAAAAAATTATAATTACAAGTCTTCAGAAGACAAGAATAATCTTCAAAGAGTTAAAGCACCATCATACCTACTGCTAAGGGTGGTGATATTGTTTGTCTGGCCATTTCAAACCATTTTTTCAGATTGTGTCAAAGTAAATAGTTTTCTATGATGAAACAGGTTGTAAATGGATGGTGGGGCTGGGGGGAGCTGGAAGAAAGAGGAATCAAATTACATTTGGAAACAAAAGCTTTAACTTCTGGCAACTAGACAATTAGTTTTTCTTTCTGTTGTTGGTCCTCGTGGTTTCATCTGTAATATGTATGGTGATTGTTTGCAGCCTGGCAACAGTGTGAAGTTGTGTGGGGGAGGGAAATCTCTAGCCCTTGTTAGCAGCGATCCAAACTTCAAAGGCTTTGGGGACATTGAGCAGACAGGTTTCAGCCGCCGTTAAGGCAGACATGCGAACAAAGGGGCTCCTTCCATTGCTGTGGAGCAGAGGTGACTTTTTGGCCCATTTTTGTTGTTGTTTTAATTTTGTCAGGAGCAGGGGGGAGGAAAGCTCCTGGCACCAGGGACGATGCTTTCTGCCCATGACTGCGTGCCCTTCTCCTTTCCGCGTCAGAAGCAGATATGGGCATTTATGGCCCCATAAATCACGGGCTAAACCATACATGAGCAGCTGGTACATGTGCTAATAACTATAATTATTAATCATGTCGATTTCACACCCTTCAAATTTCCGCGCGGGGCTTTCTGCCGGAGAGGCAGCCCCGGCGCCTTGAGCTGCTTATGGTATGAAAATATGATGAGCTGATGGTCTTTGATGATTGTCCTATGACAGTATTGATCTCCCTACAATTGGGTTTGTGGGGTATCGCTACCCAACAAAAGTGGCTCTCCTCGCCTCCTGGTATATATCATTGTCACACATGCCCCATTGTTATCGAGGGGAGTGAATTACTTTCAGTATTCGTCCCAGTCTTTAGCTACTAGGTCACCATTATTCTAGCCTTATGTCAGTGTGGGGACATTTACTTTGATGTTTTCTTTTGTATCTTTCTTAGGGTGAAAGCATTTGGCTACATAGAGCTGCTCAAAAAAAAAAAAGAAAAAAAAAAAAGAAAGAAGAAAAAAGTCAGCAGTTCAGGTTGGGGTGCCTGGTGGGAGCCAGGGAAATATTCCTCACAAGCACAGGCGTCTGACCTCCCTGGTCCTTGGTGTTGGCTGCCTTTGCCGCTGAGGACTTCATCCCAGCAGCAGCATAAGCACTGCATCCAGCCCCAGCTAGGGCCCTGGCTGGTGACTCTTCAGCCACCAAGGAGGACAGAAAGTGAAGCAATCTCCTCTCAGCCTCACTGCAATGGCAAACTCTTTCCACTGCAGGGCTTTTCCCTCACTAGCGCTTGGCTCTTTAGCAGAAGCACAGACAGTCCGATGTGGCAATGCACTGGAATCAGCTTTATGGGTGACATTGCTGGAGTACTGAAAATAGTACAGACAACAATAACCTTCCTTTAAGCCAAATAACCCTTTCAAGGTGGTGGGATCACACCTCAGGCTGATCTGCTTGATAACGTGACACTGTGGTGGCCAATCATCTCCCACCGGCCTGAACAAGGGCATGGGACTCTCCCCACTTGTTCCGAAATCTGCATGGCCCCCATCAGGCAGCTTCTAAATTGCTCCTGCTGTCTTTACAGCTGCTCTGTTCCACTGACCCCCAGAAGGGCCCAGGGATTGTCAGGAAAAATTTCTATTAATCAGGCCCAAACAGACTGTTACAATTTCACACTTTTTCTCTGGTCATTCCACACATTTAATGAATTTCAGGGTCTGCTACTTTCAGAAGAGTTACTCTCAAGGCCACAACAAAAAAAATTAGTTAAAGTTATTTCCAAAAAAACAAACACACACACACGCTCACAAGACTGACAGCACCAGGACAGGGAGTACTGCTTCCAAAGCGTTGCTTAAACAGACCTGGAAAAGTGCTGAAGGGGAATATGGTGCAATCCAGGCAGCAGATTCCCGCCTCCTCTGGGCCTGATCTTGCCCTGTTTTTAACAACAGGAATTTTGTGTTTCACTTCAGTGTGAGCTAAATAGGTCTGGAGTCAGTTAGGGACAAAACACACAAACCTTGTTTGCTTCAGGGCTGACGCCCACTCGCAATTACCCAGGACTAAATGACAGCCCACTATGTCAAAGGGCTGCATGATCCCACAGCTGGTTCATGTAAGGTCTTTTGCTCTTTTTCCTGGGGGCATAAACACATCATGGCTGCTGGTGACCAGGGGTGCCCAGACTGCAGTGCGAGTCTCACCTCCTAGACCATCACTTTCACTCCGCATGGTGCTGCTGGAGTCTGCTGGGAAGTGGTGGCTGGGGAAGAGGGAAAGTAATGTGAGAGCATGGCAGGCTTCACAGGCGTGAAGGCTGAATTTCACAATCCTTATGTCCGGCCTTGTGTGTGCTACACAGGCCAGTGACTTCCATCTTCAGGTCTCTAAATCTACTCTAAGAGTTTACCTTTACAAAGGTCATCAGAGATGCCAAGAAACTGTCTTGCAAACTCATCCCTCTGGAGTGAGGACAAGAAAAGCACTTCCCCAGACCTTGACATCTTCTCTAGCCGTATGAGACATAATGCTCTTGAGCTCTGCCCATGACATCCTGTACATCTTCTCTTTCCATTTTCCCCATGCAAGTCCAATGCAGTGCAGGCAAGAAGCAGCAAAAAGGAGTATAAGCATTTAACCACAAGAATAGTCATCCAGGATAGAGAGCAGTATCAATCAGTCAAACCTCTAACAAGTAAGGTTATAAAGCCTCTCATTGGACATCCATTAGCAACTGCAGCCCTCCAACATCACCATCTCTGTGCCCACATGTTCCCTCCCCATGGTCTCTGCCTGCTGCTGTCCCATTGTTGCCAGGCACCACAAGACATGCACTACTCAGTGCACCTCAGACACGACAAGGGAAACAAGTGTAGGGGTGGGTGCACTGAGTCTGGGACAAGCACTGAGTGTGGGACATGATATCCCTAAGCCTTTACTGAGTGCTGCAGGTCGTTGAATTTACCATGCTGTTTAGCAGGCAAATGGACTTGACAGCTAACCAGTGAGGCTCACCTGTGCAACCTATGCAGCGAAGTCTCAGCTTTATTTACTTGGAAGGCATGAGCAGGCAGAGGTGCTCTGAGCCTATCTGGAATCACTGGATCTATCTCATCAGTGAGACAGCTTGCAAGAGTACAGCTCAGGGCAAAGAATGCAGACCAGCAATGAGAGGAGACTCCTTGCTTCCCAAGGGTTACCAGAGACAAGCAGGATTTTATTTTGTGTCATGTTGATCAGCGTTGGGTACCTTAGGCCCGACGCAGTACCTCTGGATTTCCTTTGTGGAAATACACGCTTTTTGAGATTTCTCGTATATCTAGCAGGGCACCACTTCTGATTCTTCCTTGGAAAAGTGGGCAATCCCCTCAAACATCCAACCCTTCACTAGGCAGTGTCCTATCAGGGGCTGGAGTCAACAGAGTCTTAAATCCTTGCTCTGAATCAGCCACACAATCTCACACCTGGATTATTGCCCGATTTATGTTCCAGCTCCTCCATCCTTCTGGCAATCTGACCAAGAAACCTGTGTGGCCAATCTAACCCCTTCATGACAAGTTTGTCATGTGCTAAATCTGTGTTTTCTGATATTAATTCTGAGCTCATTTTTGGTTTTGCATAACCGAATTATCTGCCATCTCCTAATTCTTGGCATACTGGCCTAACAATCTCTGTAAGGAGTCTTTCAGATGCAGCAGATTCATCTATAGATCCAATACATTGCTTTACAAGGAGGAACTCTTCTCTTGGTCAGCCATCTATTGTTACCCTTTCATGCCTCTACACAGGTACTTTTTATTTTACTCCTCTGTGTGGTAGCTGTCTCTATCAGAGGCTGGGTGGCCATAACTAAACTGGTAACTATGATCAGAGTGTGGCTCTGGCACCCCCCATGGTCACCCCTCAGCCCTGGGTCGCAGTTAGTACCTGCCTCAGCAAAGCTGTGTTTGAGTTAGGCAGCGCTTAGCTGGGCAATGCCTCCCTTCAGAGCATGGTGTGAAGCACAGATTGTCCCTGGAGGGTGCTGTGGACTAGGTCATGGGGACAAGAGAGTTTAGTCATAAGGACATGAGCCTCATGTGCCACATAGTCTTGGAGCCAGAAAATGCAGTGATGGTGCATTTTATTTGGTATAGATGTCACCTGGAGCCCTCATATGAGCATATCCTTCAATGCCTGCTGCAGGTGAACAACCTAGAGCTCAGTTTCAACCTGGGGAATAATAGAAATTGCCCAGATGTTCAACGTCTCAGGTAAATTATTCTACCTTGACTTTACCAGATTAGTCTTGTTTCCTCTCATCTAGCCTATCTTCTTATTGCAAATGGATGGCAGTATGGATACTCCCCCCAACAGCCATTCCAACCCGCCCCAATCCCCTGACTCTCACCAACTGGACAGAACAAAGAGCCCTCTGGAAATCCCCTGGCAGACAAAGAACAAAAGATACCCTGGTGATGAGCTGAGAGCACAACCCAAATATCTGAACAGCTCAAGTTAGTGAAGATCAGCATCTCCCCTTAAGTGCACTTCCTGCTCAGTCTGATAAACATCCTTTCTGAAATTCCTGTTGCAGGCCAAGGTGGTGGAGGTCTTTGCTTTGTGTTTCTTTTGAAGTTTCATCACCATATTCAGCCCAGTACACCCATCCCTGCCCTCCCAAGGTGCTTACTTTAAGAATATCCCAAATACCCCTGTGCTTGCTGGTTACTAGTTGTGCTATTACAGACTCTTTCCAGAAGGATGCTCAGTACCCTTGACTAAACTACTTCTGAGATGTGACATTGAGAAATGGAAGAGTTTAACTAAGTTTACAATAGCCTGAAGTTGACAGGCATCCTGGTCCCTATGCGTTCAGGCAGTACAGAAAGCCAGAGCCCTCTGGAGGGCTAGGTAATGGTTCTCAGAGTGTCTAAAATTAGATGTAGTACATTTGGGCACTTTTGAACCTTTATCCAAGCTACAGTGAATCCCCATTTCCTGAACATAACTTTATTGCCAATGTCTATAGCAAAAATGCCCCACGGTTTGTTTCTTGAATAGAAAAGGCATCTATACATTATCCTTTCATGGATGACAGTACTCCTGGAATGTGTTAAAGATTTGCCTAGTGCTCTTTGTCTCACAGTCTGCAGTCTCCCTCACACTCCCACTACCCCAGATTTCTGATGCTGGGGTCTCTGCGCTACCACACACAGCAAAGTGGGGATTCAGATCTCTCTGGCAGAAAACTGCAAGTACTGCATTTGCACCAGTGGTCTGCCTGCTGCCCTTCCCTGGCAGCTTCCCTTCCGGGCTGAGGGACCAAAGGGGGTTCATTTGCTGTACTTCTGCCAAAGCTTCTTGGTGCTGTGTTGTGGAGGATTGGACTAATGGTGAGGTGCGGGTGTTTAGTGTGTTACACAGTTCGGACTAAATTTTTGTATCAAGGATCTTTATTAATTGGGGTTTTGTTGTTGTTGTTGTTGTTGTTGTTGTTAGGTTATTTTGTTTTGTTTTGCTTAATTTTGTTTTTTGGTTGTGTTTTTATATTAAGAAATGGAACAACCCGTTGTCTGAAAAAGGGAATTTTTGCATGTAGTTTTGGTCTGTGTATGAGAGGGAAGTTTGTGGGTTGTAACTACATTGTTTCAGGACTTTCAGTTCTGGGCTATCAGTCCTTTCCTATTCCCACACTGCTTGTTTGCTTTCTGTCTCTCTCCTCCATCCTCCTAATTTTTTCTAATACATGTAGTGTTGCAAGGAGAAAAAAAAACAAAAGGAAGGAAAGATGGAAAAGAAATAATTGGGAGAAAAATAAAGCCAAGATTTTTAAATGCAATCTTTGTCAGGCTTTCACTCTACACTTTCAAGAAGATGAAATTTCCTGACTTCAGAAACCCAGTCACTTCTTTCATTAGCTTTGGGGAGGTGGATCAAGCTGCTTGTGCAGGAGAAGGGTGCTTCATTGCCACTCTCCACCTCCACAGTGACTAACTGTTCTGATACAGGTTCCTCAATAGCCCTCATCTGCTCACTCTCGCAACAGTGACTGTCACAGCAGCGATGCTGCTCTCCTCTCACTTCTGCCCTCCTAAATCTACTTTTTCACTTTCACCACACAAAAACCAGAGAGGGCAATTAGACAGCAGTCATTCTCTACTTTTGGAGGTTCTCCACCCTCCCCCTTAAGAGATTAACTGGCTCCGCTTGCCTGGGAGCGGGGTTTCAGAAATGCTTGCAAGGGAGCTGAGGCTCACAAACCGGGGCTGTGATTTTTATTTGCCCACCGCTTCCGTGGGGTAGGAAACAACAAAACGCCGGGAGAAGGAGCGGGGCCGGGTGAATAGGTTTCCTGGAGGCTGGCTGGCCCCAGGGTGCAGTAGGTGTATAAAATGCCATTCAAGCGATTCAGGCCAAGAGGGTGCGGCGGACGGGCAAGGCTGCTCCTTTTGAAGATGCTTCTGTCGGGCTGGAAATACAGGAGAAAAGCACAGCTTCTTTCAGCTGTCCCCTTTTGTGTGCTTTCCCATACGAAACTATGTTGCCACCGCTGCTCTGCACTTTGTTATTATGACAGGAAAAAATGAATTTCTAATGAGGTATCTGTGCCAGCTGCAAGCACCTTGTGGATCTCCGTGGCCCAGGAGCTTTGTCAGCCGCCCCTTGCTAAATGTGAGCCAGCCTGGGGGAGGACGAGACTGTCAAAGCACAGCCCCAGTGAAAAACCCTTTTCTGTACAAATCCAAACAAACGGAAACACCCTGGTTTCCCTAATAAGCTATGCTGTGACATGTCCTCATTTCACAGTGATCGACTCTTGGGACAGAAAGGGCTCCGGGAGGCTTTAACAATGTGCAGGGAGCCCTGATTTTTAAAGGCAAGGAATGGTACATGTAAAATTGATTAATACCCTCTGATTCCCAGAAGGCTTTTCATATGCAATGCAGAAAATGTTTTGCTCAGCCCCTAAAATGCAGCTGCATCTCCCAAAGCCTGCGTCAGCTCTCAGGAAAGCCACAGGAACACAACCACTTTGGAAAACTCTGGAGAGAGGGTACCACATCCACCATCTGCTTCAAGCTGCTGGGCAGGCTGGGGGAGCTCATGGCTGTTCCCAAAGAGGATTTCAGCAACCAGTTCGGAGACTGCAGTTTTAGAAGTTGTTCAGATGTTAGCACTGGCTTAGCCGAGGAGCACAGAAATGTATTTGCTTTCCTGTGGGCTGTCCCACACAAATGGTTCCCCTGTCCCACACAGGTGGCTCTTCAGTGTGCCTTGGGCAGTGCAGGGCCACTGAGGCCGGCAGTGCTCTCTCCAGCAGTGGTGGGGCATGTGAGGTTTGATGGGGTTCCTGCTTTTCCTGCACTTGCTGATCAGGCACTTTCAACCAGTGGCATAGTGAGTGATTCAGTGCAGGGAGGGGAAACTGAGGAGTTTTGTAGGACACCTAAGTGTGAGTTCAATCCAGGTCTTCAAAAGAAACCACTGTGTTTCCCTTTGATGATTAGACTCTCCTGAAATCAGCTTTTCTGTCTTTCTCCAGCCAAAGGCACTGCTTTTTGCATTGATTAATCAGCCTTGGGCATTTGCACGGTATCAACACTGTACCTGATCTCCTAAGAGCTCCTCTATGGTGAGAAACTAAGCTCAAAGTGCAACTTGCCTAAGTCATCAAATGGTCTTCAGTATCTCCGCAGCCTTAAACAAACCCCAAGAATTTTATCAGTTCTGATACTGACTACTGATATCCTCTCCTTCTGCTCATGTTGATGGACAGAAATAAACGACCAAGTGAGTGAGTGACTGGGGGTAATGCCTCTGCAGGTGGTGGTGACATTGATGGAGTATGATGGATGAGGGTGGCAGGGCCCCACCCCACCCACTTGCTCATGTGCATGACAGAAGGTCCTGCAAGCCAGCCCCTGATCTCTGAACAATGCCTCCGAGTACCTATTTGGAAGTGTAAAAACAATGGGTTTGGCTCCAGCAGTGATTGCGCTACAAGTTTGGAACCATTTAATGAGTTGCTAATGTGAAAATAATTTTCTTTTCTGACTTCAGAATGGAAGGAGTAAAGACAGATGGCCCCAAATGCAGGGAAATGCAGCCATAGAATTGGTAATGCCTTTGCCAGGACTTGAAAGGCAGCTCATGAGGAAAAGAGGATGTTTCTGCCACTGTCAGAAGTTGACAGAAACCCTCTGACTTTTTCCCTTCTCGCCTCTCTGGTTAGGGCATTCCTGCCATTCTTCACCAGACATCATCAGGCTGGTGATTGCAATTACAAAGGCTAAGCTGCTGTTTCAAGTTGAAATGCACCCTGTAGAGGGGAGGGGAAAATGTTCCTGGCACATGCCAGAGAACACAACTGATTGCTAATCCAGATACAGGGGGAAGTATTCAGTGATTGATCATTGGATCTCAAGTGTCAAAAGAAAAAAACTACAACACTTGGGGGACCACAGGAATAGCAAAAATGTCTGCAAGGAATGTCTGTGTCCTGCATAGTTTTTTTGTTTTAGATGCAGATTGGAGTTAGGAAGAGACATTTGGCATTTAAATGGGAGCTGTCAGTTCTGTCATGTTTTCTAAGCTCTCTCACACAAACAAAAACTGCCAAAAAAGTTCCCAGAAAAAAGAAATCTCATATTTTTATAAATTAACAGCACTGAAATCTTCATTCAAGGAAGCAAAGTCAATGTAGTTTAGTGTTAAAGGTGTTAGTAAAAAGTAGACACATTCTTGGGGAGCAGTGAGTTGTGTATCCAAATTCATCTGGTTCTAATGACTGCAATAACAGATCTGGTAGCATCCAATTTCATGAGGTTCCAGGTCCTTGCCAGCTATGAATGAGCAGAGCCTGCCTGCACCTCTGCTTTTGGACACACTGGTCAGGATCTATAAGATGCTTTAGCTGAAAAGAAGATTGATATTTGCTCAGCATCTTCAGAGGCCATTCATGTTGTAGACCCTCTGCAGGGTCTTTGCCCATGAAAAAACCCAAGTCCTGTGCTGGGAGATGAACAGATCAGATAGGAGAGACATCTCCCATCTGTCTGAAACTGAAACCACATCAGTCAGCATCCAAAAAGAGAAAGAGCAGACCTGGTCTGGCAGTACTGAAGACAGGGCAAGAGGAGCCCTGTGCTCTGTGGCCAGCACTGGCAGTGATGGGGCCCGCTCTGCAGATGTGACTCCCTTACAACAAACCACAGCAAGCATGGCTCACAGATATATTTGTCTTATTTTAAGTAGCATTTATATTTAATTCTGTGTCCGTCTTCTACTCCACTTCTGACTTACTTTAGGCAAGGTCCCTGACCCTCTTTGCCCACCCACCAGACTGATCACCTAGGCAGGTTTGATGCCTGCACAAAACCCAATCCACAGCCACATTGTCCCTCCAAGCCATGGCACAGCACAGAGTGCTGCGGCTGGCAGCAGCGCTGGTGGCAGTGCTCTTAGTGGAGGCTTAGCTGCAAATCCCTGTCTTTTCAAGCAAGCTTATTACAAACAATTAGAGAGGTGTAAAATAATCCTATAAGGCTGGATCATGGCCAGACCTGGTCTGGGAGCACGACACGTAAGAGCAATAGAAGAATCTGCTTTGCTCCTTCTCTGCAGCTCCTAGGCTCTGGAGAGCTGTTTAAGAGTTTCTCTGCAAAGCTCCTGGGGGAAAACATTCCCACCCCATTCCCTCCTACCCACTGTGCCACTAAAACCTTTACAGCTGCAAAATTCTGCAGGGAAATAGTCAGTACTTTGCAGAGCAACATCCCTGTTAAAGACCTCTGTGGAGACAACCACCAGTGATTTGATCCATTGCATGACTAGTTTTCACTCACTCGTTCATGTCTGAACAAAATGAAGTGCTGTGAATCTAAGGCATATAAGTCATGGAAATGCTCCTCATGAATGCAAATACTCCTTAAGCTGAGGAAAGGGGCTGTAGCATCACCAGTTAGATATGTGGAATAGGCACTGACCAGCAGCCCCCTGTCCTATTAATAGATGAGAGAGCCATGTTCCTGCTCCTGGGGAGCTCGCTTGGCGGAGCTGGTCTCCGGAGAGCCGACGTCTACAAAGCACTAACATCTGGTGCCCATTATTTCACCAGCTCTGTTGTGATTAGTCCATATGATAAGTCTGGCCAATTGCTACTGGTAAGGGATTGCTCCTCTCCCTCCACCAGCCTCCTTGAGCTGTCACTTCTGGTTTGTGGCCCCTGCTAATTTGCCACTGCAATTTCCAATATTTGCTCAAATCCCATAAGGAAATCTCCCTGCCTTTCAGACAGAAGGGTAGCACTGATAATAAAAAGGGAAGGTTTATCAATTAACTCAAACTGCTCTATTGAATCAGGCTCAAATCCCCTCCTATTTCAATTATGTGAGACTCAAAAAATGTGCTGGAAAAACTTTTGCTCAGGCAAGCGTTTCATGAGGGAGCTGGTGGGATTTACACAGGCTTTAACAAGTTAGAGAAGAGGTTAAAAAAAGAACTCCTCCTGCTTCCCAAAGGCTTTTTCAGCCATTGTGATGGCTGGATTGTGCCCACCTGACAGAAAGTCTGCTTCTCACAGGTGAAGGAGTGGGAATTGGGGCCTTCAGACAGAAGCTTCCCCATAATTTTTCTGTTCCTTTCTCTTTTGTTCCTTCACTTGTTCATTCACTCATTTATCCCTTCCTTCTTTCCTTCATTCTTTTGTTTTCCAAATGCTACCTGCCACACTAAAACACTTGTATTGTACTGTAGGAAATTTCCATTAAACACATTTCACATTAGTGGAGGTAGACTAAAATGAGTAAGTCACTAGGGACCGGAATGGGAATTGCTGGTTTACACAGACTTCTGCCCGAATATGTGAAATTATTCAATGAATTAATCAGATGGCTTTACATGTTATGAAAGTTCCTTGAGAACATATGAAATAAAAAATCTAACACAAACAGCCCTAAATAACTCACAACCATACAAGGACCAAATTTTAAGTTTTATTAACTGGCATGTAATATTTGTTTGATTAAATAATTCTTATTCTTTCCCACTTTTTATTTAGTTTTTCTATAATTTCTGTATTAAGGAATTTTCTTTCAGGGACAGAGCTCCACAAGGAGAGATCCAGAAGTGAATTCAGCAAAAGCATTAGCTTCAGGCAGTGCCTCATGTTTGCAGCTTTATTACACATATAATGCACTTCACTCCTGAAACATTCAGTTCAGGGCATGCGTTTACCATCTTTATGTTCCATCATAAACTCATGCCTTGCAACAGTGGGTGATGTTTAAGCATAAGTCAGATGTCAAACCAGACAACACTCCATGCTTTTGTGGAGCACTCCATTTTTCCTCTTCTGCTGAAGTCCTTACAGTGCTGAGGTGATAAGCACCACTCAACTGGAAGGGAAGGAAGCTAATGTGCTTCCCAAATGAGTCACAAAAGCAGAGGCCATGAATTCCCTAAGATTTGCACTATCTTCCTGGACACTTTCAACACATGATTTGGGCTGTTCTCATTAACTAAGATTTGACCTATGCCAGATCCTGTGCTCTGCCATCAATGGTCATGGCAAACACGGCATTTCGTTCTAGTAGTGCTCTGAGGAAGCAAGGATAGTCCTGTCTTGTAGGTGTAGAAACGAGGTACAGAAGAGTTAAGTGAAGTGGCCAACATTGAGAGGAGAGTTACTGTTCATAACACAGCCTCAGATGTCTCACTCTCTAAGCATTACAGTATCTCGATCTTGTGGTCAAAATGTATGGCTTGTCTGATTACAGCACATATGTGCACACATATGTATGTGGATGTACACAGCTCTGTGCATCATGCACGTACACCAAATTCTTGTGATGTTCAGAGATCGGTGAAACTAAAAGAGAGGCTTAACCACAGAGGATGCCATGTTCCAGATAATGATTCCCAGCAAAAGTTCTATGAGCTGGTCTTGCAGGGATAGCAGGTCTCCTCCCCTTGCTCCTGATGACACTCAGTGTGAGACAGAGCAGTCTTGAGCAGAACTGACAGTAAAGGATGTGCTCAAAATCCCTTGTTAAACCTCTTGTGTCTCACATTTGTCATGCTAGTCTGTGTAGGTTAGAATGCAGGTCTGCAGATGCAGATGCAAAACTATAGAAGAAGCCTGAATGTAGTTTCGTGAATTTAATACATACTTAGCTGTGCTCCCTTTACAAGCAGGACGCTTTGCTTTCTTATGTCAGTGCAACAACAGCTGCTCATGAAAGATATGGTGAAGGCCTTAGAGAACTAACAAGTGTTGGCCACTTTTCTTGCTTTGCTGAAGGGTGTGGTCTCTAATTCATGTTTATAAAATGTCTCATCGAACTTTACAACATACCCAAACATTTTCATCTTCCTTTGGAAAAGGGCTAAGTATGTGTCTCTCTCTCTGTAAGAGAGAGAGACAATGAAGAGATATGGCTGGTTTGGAGAAGGATAGAAGAAGGATGCAGTGGAAGGACTTACCAGAAAATGTATAAAACCTTCGCATTTGTGTTACTCAGGGAATAAGAAACTGGAGACCTGTACTTGTCAGGAAAGTCACTCCAAAGTGTAGCAGAGACCCTCCTGTCCCAGAAGAAGGGCTGTGGCCTCTTGTTTGTCTGCATCCTCAGCCTGGCCTTGGAGTTGGCCCATATTGCAGGACTCGGTGGATCTCTTTGCACAGTCATTTTAGTATGTAAAATATTAACAGTAATTCATATTTACATAACTCCTAAGAAGCTGAGAAAGTAACTTTGTTCTTACAAAGGACCAACCATAAAATTGCAATATGCTAAGGGGATGTAGTTTGAATTTTTTGTCTGCCTTCTTGGTTACAGAAGTGGTCCTTTCTGATATTGCTAATGATCCTTCTTGCTTTTTCAGGAATGTTCCTTGCCAGCTTGCAGAAAAGCGTCCAGGTCCCTTTAAGAAGTCAGAAACAGAGGCCTACAAAAGGTCCGTTTTACCATTTTACTAGAGTTTGGGCAGCTCTTACCTACTCTGAGCTCAGCTGCACCAGGCTAATTTCCATAAGCATCATGTGGTGTTACAGAAACCACATTTTGCCAAGCTGTCAACTGTACAGCCTTCTCTTTGCTAAACAGACTCCCATTAAAACTGTCTGCACAATTTGTCAGTTAAATGAGGTACAAGAGGGACGCTCTATTTGCCCCTAATTAGCTGTGCAGACTACCTTTGTCTGTTTGATTAAGTATTCACATTATCAATTTTGTTTAATCTGATTCATTTCACACACCTCCCCAGGGACTCAGCCCATACGGTTAACTAATCTCTGATATCATCTCTCATATCAGCCCGCGGTAGTCTCCCACGACATGCTCTACCCACACACACACTGCTCACCAAAATCTTTGCTGGGGAAGATTCTTCCCAACCCACAAAACCAACACTGCCTGCCTGGACATGAGGGCTTCTACCTTGGAGGGAAAACAGAAAAAGCCAGTATTGTGCTTGCTATGTGTCCTGGGCACCTCTGCAATGATTTTTTTAATCTCAGAACCATTTCAGCTGCAGCCAGCTGACTCCAGCGAGGTGTGATATGTGTCCTGCACCAGCACACCCCTTCCCACTCCCCACAGATGCCTGCGGCGCAACTCTTCAGCAGGTCTCTGATTTTGACAGGAGGCAACACCAGTGTCCCTATCACACCGTGAAATAATCCGTAATAATGGGGGATGGACTTTAACCAGGAGGACCTGCCCAGTCCAACATTGTTTAAGAGAGAAAAACAACCACATGTATGCAAAGATGATCCTGTTACAAGCCTGCAAGTGTCCAACTAACTGCACCTTTGAGAGAACGCAACCCGTTAAGAGGCAGAAAGGTTCTCCTGAAAAAACACGGACCAAAAAGATGCTCTCAAAGCCGCTTTTGTGGTTTTGCTCAAGACATGACTGCAAAATAGCTGGGGAGATGCAAACAGACCTGGGCAGAAACCAGGCAATGGCTAGGAATGAAGAAGTGTTGCCTCAGTAGTGAAGTACCTTCAATGGGTGGGTTATTTCACCACAAAATTTGTTGCCCATCTGCATGGAAACTGAGTGCATTCCCATGTACACGCCTTACTACACACATACATACGCTTGCATGTGTATTAGCATGAATGCCATAGAAAATATTTCCAGCAAAATTTTAAACATTCTAAATTCAAGACCTTATTATGCAGGCTTCTATTAAAAATTTCCTTAGAAGGTGTTAGTCTAACTCTTGCCACTGGTCACACTTCTGATAAAAGTTAAGCTTTCATAATTTTGCAGTGAGAAGTTTTACCCAAAAAAAAATCAATTTTTGCAATTAGTCAACATACAAACCCTGCCCCACCCTCCACATGTTTTTGGTGTGTTTCAGTGTGGAAGAGTTTGACTCCTAATATTTTTCAGAATTACGATTTTCCATTTCTCTGTTTTAAAGGAAGAGCGAGATGCAACTTGTATTTCAGTAGGTCAACTATCCCCAAATTCCTTTCCTTGTGCTACTAATATTGCATACCTGACAGGAGCAAAAAAAGCAAGGTGATTTAGTGAACAATCAGTGCCACTCTTCTTTGGGTCAGGTTTTCTCATGGAAGTATATGGAAAAGACCTTTGCAAGCTCTGATCTGACTTCTGCCCTAAGGTAAACACTGTCAGACAGAACACAGGCAGACAAACATTGCTGCTGCTGTTATGCTGCCCAGAACACCCAAGGCTCCATGTACTGACATTGGCATTAGAAAATAAATTTAAATGCTAGATTTCAATATGAAAATCTGTAGAATAATGTAGATTGGAAAAGCCGTGTACCACTATATTTCACTGAGTTTCATTAGTGTAATTTGAAGAAGTTTATTTTACGAATCCCCTGCTGACTCTGGGAGAGTGGTTTATAGCTGAAAAACTCCTCAAAATGCTTTGCAAAAAATCTTTCCCTTTGCTGCTCAAATTGTTATTTTCAAGAGAACAAACTGTTTTATGGTGAATGCAAAAATTTAACACCAGAATCAAACCTTGTGAATTACTTGACTGCTCTTCCGTGAATTAAACTTCAGTGAACAGATACAACTCAGGGGACTTAAAACCAGCAAAGACCATCTGGCTTTTGGTGCTAATAAAATGAGACTTAACTTTTTTTTTTTTAGTTTGGAAAGAAAAAACCCTCATAAAATACTTTGGCTTAGTTATTCCTATTTCTACAGATCTTCAAAGAAACATAACAAGTTTTGAGCAATAACCGAAGAGAAAAAATGGCATGAAATGTAAATTAAATACCAAATTGAGGAAGCATCCGTATTTCGAAGACTATTTCAGTATACATTTGAAATTAAATGCAGGCAAAATACTGTCCTGAACTACAATGATAATGAGCAAGTATTTAGCTGAGTGCATAAACAGGCCCAAAGGCAGGAAGCTGAAGAAATTACATGGTGAAGGGGTAATAGTTAATCTTTTAATTAATATTTAAATCAATTAGTCCGCAGCATCTACAACAATAAATTGAGGAAGTAACTATTTCTGCTAGGATTCTGTTAGGGTTTCCCCATACTTGTTAATTTCTGTTCTGTGATGTCAGTATCAATACTTGCACTCATTGGCGTTGCCATAAATTTTGTACCAATCTAATGAGTCACTCTGCATAGACAGAGCTTTAATTAAAAGTGGCGTTGAGTATGAAAGGGTGTAGTTTCACTCCCAGTTGTACCAGTCAGCTCAAGAATTACAACCAGTTAGGAAAGAGTGACTGAACTGGTGTGCTCAAGGCATCTGGGCACCAAGGAGGAAGCACCAAAAATATTTTCCAGAAGGAAAGAAGATTCATGTTTTTACAGTCGTGGAAAATTGAGGTCGAAAAGTAAGAAGTTTTAGTTCTATGAAAATGGATGAATGGAAATGGATCAAAGAAAACAGAGGTTTCATTCCCTTAACTATGGCCTGCCCTGTGCATACATCTCTGTATACATCCGATGCAAGGCTTTCAGTTTTCTGAAGAATTAAGAGTAGCGTAACAATCATTTTCACCATCATTATTCAATAGTAATGGCAACTATAGAGTAGTACTGAGGAGCCTGAGTCATGGTCCACAAGTCTTTGGCATCCAGGCCGTAGAAATACAAGGCTGCAGGAGAATCAGTGCATCAGGGAGACTGCATCTCCTGCATAGAGTCTCCTAACTCATTGTCACATCAAGGGACACCTTGGCCTAATGAGGGTGACTATCAGTATTGGGCTTTACTATGGGGTTATTTTGAGTTCTGTGTTTAAGCAACTCACTGAAACGTGTTTGCTTTAAAATTAAATGAAAGCATAAGAACTTGGTTTATGCCAGTCAAATACTTGGATAGTAATAATGTCTCTATTTGGAAAATTACTGCAAAACAGAGGTTCTGAAAAGCACTTATATCACTTACATCCTAATCCAACTCATACTGTCTGGGTGGACACTGCAAGAAGAGTGCTACTTTTCTTCCTCAGTGCTCTTAAACTCTGTTGTTGAGCTCTGTGTTTGCTGAGGATGATTTGCCTGCAGGAGTCTTTCCCATAAAAATACTTGCAGAATGAGGCTGATGATTTCCTAAACTTCCTTCAAGTTCATGTTCTACTGCTGCTCTCAGTTGTACAGATGAAAGCAGGGCAAGGTGCAATAAATCTGTGGACAGAAGGTTATCTGTTCAGTTACATTATGAGTCTGGACACACACATCAGGTTGCAGTGAAGGAAGAGAGGTAAAATTTAAATCTCAGAGCATCATTAGCTAGCATCCTATAACTGAACTGATGAAAACAGAGGGTAACAGATCTGCACATAATGGGACATGTTCCTTAGGCTTAAAAATTTCAGTTTTTGTTTGCTGTATACAATGCCAGACTTGGCTGAACATGTGTGAGCTGGTTAGAATATAGCTGCAATAATAGCATCAGCATCCTCATTTTTGTAACTGGTGTCACGACTAAAAATGACAAGCAGTTGGCATTTCTGGTTCATGTCTCCTCTGCAAAGTGCCATTCTTTAGGAGGTCTGGTGCTGCTGTCAACCACATCCTTTGGGCTCTTCTAAATTTATTTTGTCTTGTGGAGAAAAAATCTTACATTTTTTGGTGGAAACATGACACTCATCTGCTATCCTGGAAACATCTATAGGCTCTGGCTGCAAAATGCATTATATTGAGACTAATGGATTTTGAAGAGGTAAGTTATCACTATTCTATGTTCTAGAGCACAAATTTTCACTCCACTCATTTTCAATATATGGAAAATTCAAATACCATTTTTGCTTCACAAAGCTCCCCAAATGTGTCAGGTTCAAGGTGCAAGCACCAATACAAATTATTCCATCAAGTCTGAGGCAAAATGGGAAAATGGAGTATTTGGACCACTCAATGACTTTTGAGGGGTTTGGGGCCAAATTTTAGGGAGGGCAAGAAGTAGCAGACCTGGTTTGCTGGGAAATTCATGAGTTGCTCAGTTGCTTTTGCTATTTCCAAGAAACAGTGGTAACTCTGGGGGAATGCAGTTGTGGTTACTTAGCACAGCCAGAGCCTTTGTGTGGCATGTCGCCGTCTCCAAAGCTTTGCCAAAAGTCTGAAGGATCCAGGGATGACCACCAAGTGTCTGACAGGCCTTGGCAAGTTCCCCTAATTAACTTGAGAGCCCTTGCAGAGCTTCTGTGCCTCGTAATAAGTCCAGTCAACGTTTAAAGCCATGTTGCAAAGCAGATCTCCTCTGTCCCCAAAGGGGCTCCCCTTAATCTCCTCAGCCCCGCGGAGACCTTCAGCTGGAGAAACTCTGGCAGAAGGCAAATGCTGCAAGGAATTTCTAATCCTCAGAGGGACTTATGCAGGAGTCTGAGGCAGATCTGGTAGGTTAACAGTGTTTGTGAAGGCCCCAAGAGTAGCTTGGGAAAAAGGGGGAAAAAAAAAAAAGGAAAAAGACAAACTTTAGGTCCAGTTGTAGCAAGCAGGAGCCCAAGATATGCTAATTAACACAGCTGCCATCAAGGATGTAATCTAATTTACATACTTGGTAGTGAATAAATGCTTCCATATGGCAGAGTACCAGCATTTTTCCTTGACAACTTTATCAAAAAGCTAATGGAATTTGTATGCAAAAGAAAACTTTTTCCAGCTTGACTAAAGACAACAAACCCAGTAAAAGAAGTGAGAGAAATGAAGAAGGAAAAGATCATGTTACAGTAAAGTAGATATTAGCAAGCTAAGAAACTATCTTTTAAATATTTTGCTAATGGAGCAGTAGGAAAACTCAGAAGTGCTCTGCAATGTTCCCCAATTAACTTGTTTCCTCATCTTCTTGTCCCAACCAAATCCATGGAATGGCCTTACGCTTGTTCATCCTGTACATCCACCACTGCCAACTTGAGGCAGATGCTCAAATGCTCAGGTGCCCAAAATGAGCCAGATGCTCAGATGCTGTACTACTGGACTTCCTGATGCGTGTAAGCCCACAAATCCATCCCTGCCTTCAGAGTCCTGGACTAGCACATGATTCACTGTGTGTGGCAGCAGAGCTCCCCATAGTGCATAAGAGCACTGCAGACTGCCTCAACAGTCATGTCATCTTCCTGGTGCAGGCCATCTCTCTTGATCAAATTGGTGTCTTCCCAAACTCTGTGCATACCTCCCATTCAGCTAGAGGAACCAACTTCATTGACCATGGCAGCTGGCTGTTGAAGGTGGCCTCAGTGATGAGCCACACAATGGACCACACTGCTCTGAAGTGGCTCCATTTTTCTTTGGACTGAATTGGACCTCTGTGTTGGAAATGTTTGTCTGATCAATCACAAGCTGACCACCAAAGCAGCCACTGTGTTATCTCTGGGCATCAGAGGTCTTAGTCAAAGTCAACAGCATGGTTTAACAGTGAAGATCCTGATTCAGGGGGGCACTTTCCCCTAAGCATGAATGCCTTTCACACTGAAGCAGAAAGTGGTGGTTTGGGAGAATGTAAACTCACCTGGCCGTATGCATTCTCCAGCCTTTCAGACAATTGATGTCCTTCCCAAAGGGAAAGCAGAAAACATTAATGGTATGTTCTGAAAACATCCACAAAGCAAATTCTGCCCCCATGGACTTTCCCAAAAGGGAATGCCCTCTCTTAGGAAGATGCTGGACTCTCCAGAATTTTCAACAGCCTTTTCTGTTGGGATCTTTGCCTGAAGCAAAGCTGCCTGAGAAATGGCTACTCAATTTGTTGTGTAAGGCCCTTCACTATGGCCCTAAAAAAAAGAAACTCAAGATATTGGGCACGTTTGTCATTAAGTTACTCATAGTCTATCTGTAAGGGGTCAAGGATATAAACTTCACTCTCATATGTCCAATACATGCACAAACACAGTAAAATACCCTAACATATCCAAGCAAACCAAAGCCAGGACTAAATACCTAGCAGGTAGTAATGTAAGCTGAGCTGGGTTTAAATGTACCCTTATAAGGAGCTCTACAACTGCTCTTTGCCAGATTCTAGAAATTTTCCCAACTGAAGTGTAGTAAGAGTATTTATACATGTGCTTAACCTTAGATATTTGTGTTGTCTTACTCAGACTTCACGCTTGAACACATTGCTGGATGCAAGCCAGGGCACAAGGCCCCTACTGAGGATCAGGCTTAGTCTGGTCATCATTCTCCTTTTGTACTCGTTCTGATCTGTTGTGGAACAGATACTTCCGTAATCCTCGTGGGACACCTGAGTTAAAGTCTCACCGCATTCTGCGGGTAGCCTTGCCTTGTCTAAGTTCTCTTTTTTTTCTCAGAAAAATCTTTGTAGCCAAAGGAGAACAGAAACAGACTTATTCATATATGAAAAATCAAAATCAAAATGTAGTGTTGAAACTCAGGGAAAATGAAAAATTACTGTATTGTTATAGACTTTAAGCAACAGAACCATGATTGGAGACTAGATTTTCAGCTTTCCTTGTAGATTCCACCTTCAATAGTCTTTAAAAAATCTCTTCCGTTGAAATAGTTGAAATTTTATTTCAAGTATTATTCCAATTAAGCAGAATTTTTGTGTTCCTTTTGTTCTGGTTGGTTGTTGTCATTGATGTTTTGCAGTTACTGTGTGAATTCAGTTTTGTTTATGAATATTCCAGAAAGTAGCTCAAAATGTTCATTGGAAATCAATATTTGCACTTTCAACTATTGAATAATATAGTACTTTTTATTTTTAACATCAGTTCCATGACAAAAATATGGAAGCTGAAGCAAAGCAATCCTGAATTTTTAGAATATTTCACTTCAGATGGATCATTCTGATGTTTTCCAAAGCAGTCATAATTTCTCTTTTGCAGGACTTAAATTTTTGTTTCATCTATCTTTTTCTCACAGAGGATAGATACATTTAGGATGAAAAGGAATTCTACAGTATTAGAAACTCTTTGTGAAAGGGAAATTCTGAAAATGGACTTTCTTTAAAATTCTTCTAGCAGGTCAGGACTAGAGCAGGAAAATTATAAGGTGCCTGTCTATAGTAACTGGCACCGATACAATCTGCCTTTCTACTGACCAACGCAGGATTTTTTTACTACCTAGTATTGATACCTGCAATTCTTGACATTTGTGAAAACTGGAGCGCTGGAATGTACCCTGTCACCAGATCCCTTTGGCAGCAGTGCCATGCAGTCATGAGTAACACTCATCCCCTCTGCCAGATGCACCTGGAGGGGGGCTCCTGCCCTGACTTAGGCGGGTGAGGCCACTCAATTTACCAGCCCAGATATCACTTCGAATTTTGAACAGAAATTGCTCTACATGCAGGAGGACCCTGAGAGAGCTGCTGTGGAGAGCTTTCAGGTTTGCTCCATGGACTCAACTTTAAGACTTCTATTGAAATAAAACACTTGGAGTTGTAGCTGCAAGTGTTTGAAATGTGGGCATGCACCAGAAATGTGGGCGTGCTACCACTACAAGTGGCTGCAAAGTTTCCAAAACTGTTTTCCAAATACAGATGTATTTGGTCTCCATCACTGTTATGTCTCTTTGTCCCATGCCTCCCGTTTCTGGCTGCTGGGACAAGGGTGCGGTCACAGAGGATGCCAGGCTGCCTGGCTGCCTTGTCCTCATGCATGTGAAGACAGCGGCAAACCTGGCTGGTGCACTGGGACCTTTAGCCCATCAAAAGCTTTTTCCTGCTACAGGGCAACTTCACCAAAGGTCATCTATTTCTCATTGCTAACACTGGCCAAGAGAAATCTAAACTGAGCTTGGGAAAGCTGGAAATGCCACGCAAAATCCTGACACGAGGAGAGGGCTGTGCTTGTATCCCCATCTTTCAGCAGAGGTCAATATTTGCTGTGGTAAAGGCAGCTTCTGCTCTGTAACCAGCACTCACTGCCTCAAACCAGAGCGGAGGAAACATCATCTGAGCCAGCACGGCCCTTATTTCTTTCATATCCCCCTTGTCAACAGTTTGAAAATGAGATAGCTAATTTTGTGCCTGACAAGAAAGGACGGATCATTTTCTCAGATGCTGCTATCAGCAGAGTCAGTGCTGGTACACTCTCCGAGGGAGTCCCCAAACTACAGGTTACTGGCAGGCAGACAAACGCTCGCTGACAGCCATTTGTGACCAACTATGAAACACCATCTGCTGTATTTGGAGGGAAGGAACATATCCAGCAAGTGATACCACTGTGAGAAATGATTTTGTGTGTTGACACACAGCAGTCTTTAGATAGCCCCAAAGAATAAGCCTACTTTGTTTTTCCAGATTTGTGTATGGGAGAAAGAAACATTTTCTCTTTTTGGGAGTCTGTGGGTGAGACTTCCTGGATCTATTTGTATTGGAGCCAGAAAAAGAAAGGGTTTGATATGTCTGTATTAACAGGTGTACTAAACACAAGCATGAACTGAGCCAAATGCGTCTTTAGCAATGTCGTGTTGGGGGGTGAAGCACTATCTGACAGCTAAAACACCCACTGGAATGTGAATCTGCGATTGACTTGCTTGTGACTTTGGGCAAGCCTCTTCCCTTCTTTTAGGATTTGGCTCTCCGTTTTGAGGAACAGCAATAACATTTTTCTTCAAGTGAGTGTTGGAGGGCTAGGTAGTGTTTCTTCAGACCCTTGAAATCCCTGGAAAATGGGAATAAATAAATTTTATTAAACTTCAGTGACTGTTGTCTGGTTCAGAGGCTGTTAAGCGGACAAACACAAAGGCTTTACCTTCAGGATGTGGAGGAAAAAACAAAGAACAACAAAACAAGACATTTTCAGACTTGTAAAGACATTCTTGAAAGATTAAGTGGCTCAAGTGCAAAAAAAGTACCCACATGTGTCCAAAATGCTGTCGAAAAGCAAAAGACTTCCCTTAGTAACTGACTCAGGCAGCAGATCCCAAAAGTGTCAGGGGAAGGGATGCTCAGCTCCTTCAGAGGGGGAAGGAATCTTACTTGCTCATTAATGTAAATAAGGCATGCAACCAAAGGCATATGCCAACTCTTCCCTCTATGGTCAGAGAACAAGGCTTTCATTTTTAAGAGTCTTAATAGTCCTATGTCTCATGATTAAGTAATGAGAGCTGGCATCCAAAGTATCTGAAGTTCAGCTGATCTTGCATTATCCTTCTAGGCCCTGGCAGACTATAAACCAGAATATTTTCAAGCAAAATATTCAGATGCAAAAATAAATAAAAGATACATCTTAAAACTGAAGATTGGTCTTAAAGCAGAGGAATATCAATTTTTTATGGCAGATTATCACCTTATTTCTTTGAATTCTAGCAAAATTTAAAAAAACTGGTACATATATAGATGATTTTGTGTTTTTATGTGTGGTTTTGTGTGTATATACACACACAGATATACACGTATGTTTTTCACACCACTTCTTTCTGACCTGGCCTGCATTTCCGTGGAATTGCAATGATAGTGATGTTTATCATCAGAGGTTTACAAGGATTAAATATTGTTTTACTGTAGAAATTCTTTCTGAAGGTTAGCATAGGATGTCTGGATTCAATCACTTTAGGCCCATATATATATATCACATGAAATCAGCTATAGGAGGGCTTGATACAGACCCTGTTGAAGTTGGAAACACACTATGTGCAGTGTCACCCAAACAGGAGCAGAAGAGTTTGGACTTCTCTCTGGCTCAGGACTGAACCCAGAGGTGGCCTGGGGAAGCCCAAACCCTGCACGTCCCCAAGGAAGGCAGATAGGAACAGGGACCAGAAGGGCTGCTGTAGCAGGGGCAGTGGAGGGGAGACAAATCCACCTCCAGGGTCCAGCAGGCAAGGAGATGGGAGCATGGCCAGCCGGCTACAGGGGACGGAGAGAGGAAGTGGGATAGACCAGGGTTTTCAGGAAACCTTGTTTATGATTTAAATATGCTGTCACTTGTGCCTGTGCGATATGAAAACCAAATCTAAACATTTGTCTGTAGAATCAGGTGATGACTGGCCCTCTACTGTCTCAAGGGGGGCAGGAAAATGGTCCATGCACCTGCCACCTAATTCAGTTTAAAACCTGACACATTTACCAAGAGTGGGCTGGCATAATGAACTTCATTCATGCTGTCAGTGGAGTCAATAACTTATCCCCAACTGCTTTTGTCTCCCTGGCGGCAGTGCCTCTGATCGGGCTGAGGTACTTATTCAAGTAAAATTTATTTTCAATTGCAAGCCATAATACTACTGGCACAAGCCTTGCTTTGACAGAAGCTTTTGCTCAAGGCTAAACTATTGTTAAAGTTTGTGCCCATTGTCCGGGGTCTTTGATCTGTCAAAGCTGCTTAACAAGCTGGTTAAAAACTGTTTCAGATAACAGGTGTGTCCTTTGAGAATGCAGGGCCATTTTTCAACTTCTTTAAAAGACTAGTCCAGTAGCTGACTAAAATTTACATGCTGGTTGGTGGTGATATATGTAAAGCACTTTTAAAGCAAGAAATTCAATTTAGGGGGTTATTTCCCTGAACTTCCTTGTGGTTTGTTGTTGGTTTTGTTTTGTTTTGTTTTGTTTTGTGGTTTAGGATTTTGGGTATTTTTCCTGAGGAAGTAAAAAGATTTACAAGGTGTTTCTCTGTGGCCTTGGAAGTATTTAGTGGAAAAATGACTGAGGTGCTAAATCTACCAGTGGCACTACAATGGCACCCAGTCACAGTAAAGCAGTGTTAGCAAGCAGCAGTGAACACAGCTGGGAGAAAGCTTATGATGGAGAGGAGCAAAAGTGGGATCACATGGGGCAGGCTTTGCTGGGGTAAGCTCAGGAGGGGGGGACACTTCCCTC